>AP028169.1:28377863-28977863 GCA_014132275.2 Samia ricini
AACGACTAAGAGGTAATTTAATTTTTTTTAAGTGGTTGTTAAACATTCCGTGTCCTTTAAGTATTTAAAACATAAAATTAAAAAAAAAAATAAGTAGTAATAAGTAGTAAAAAATATCGATTATTTCTCACCCTCTATAACGAATTCAAACTCCTGTGTAGAGCGCAGATTTTTTTTTTTAAACCTGAGCTAATGCTGTTTTACCCCTGGACGGCCTTTAGCCAGCTTCATCGAACTTTGTGGGCGAAGTGATGAAGGGCACTCAGCCGCATAAGGTAGCTAGCTCAAGGGTTCGTCGAACCTGGGCTTTGGCCGGATTGACACTGAGTATGAAAAACTCCCAGCGGAATTGTTACACTCCTAGCTAAACCCTACATTTTTTTATTCTTTATTTACATTTCAAAAAAAAAGTTCCCTTACGCAGGGACCCTAAGGTACGCTGCGTGTGATGTGCAAAGAGTGTGTTTTGGTCAGTGTTTGTTGCGTGTAATGCTTGAATGCATGAGCATGTATTAGCTGTATTGCGTCTGGCGGCGACCTCAAGGGCCTCCGCCTCCCCAGTTGGGGAACGAAAGGCATCTTCTTGGGCCGCCGCATGAGGGGGACGCCGGAGAGTGTGCGGGAGGTAGACGCAGATCTAACCCTTCACATTAATTTAATAGTATCGATTGCTCATGTTGTCGGGCGGTCGGTCTCGGTTCTGGCGCGGTATGTCGCGGGGGGGGGCCCGCGGGGGGGGGGGGGATGTCGGCGGCGGACCGCCACTTGTCTTTAGCGTTACGTTATTCACCTCAACAAATCCGACAGTATTAAAAACGTTTGCCAGTTCCTTCCTGGCTGTCCATCGTTTTGAAGGGTGTTTCTTGTGTCACTTCTAATGACTTTCATCTTATAATTCGTCGCCTAAAAAAACTCAAGCGTCGGGTACCAATATTTATAAATGAAAAACAAAAACAAAAATGGTCATAATAGCAAAGCGTAAAGTGTCGGACGAAATGTTGCTCGTTAGAAGGAGCGACGCTATGAGAAATCATTTTCGGTTTTTTTTTCTAACCTAGTATTGTTGTGATTGGAGGGCTTTACAGCTTCATCGAAACTTGTGGGTGATGCTGAAGGAACTCAGCCGCAAGGTAATTAGCACAAGCGTTACCAAGTGGTCGAACCTCGACTACGGCATTATGAGAAACTTCATATGCTCATGGCTAAAACGGCTAAAATATGATACAGCCAGTATAAGGGAGCTAAAAACATTGTACTTTTTCCTAACAACGTTTCGATTAATCTGGTCTGTAATATCTTCTTCATAATCGACAAATGGTTAATTGATATATTAAATTCAGTCCTGTGCGACTTGAACTCAAATACGGATAGCCCGATTTTGCATAAATCTTGGGTACCAAAAACACGTACGCAATTAAGGATTCGTAGACAACACAAAAATGGTCAATACCATTGTAAGAACCCTATTTAACTGTCCAAAACAAAAACGTTATAAAAATTTTATGTGTCTGTCAAATCAAAATATTAATAATTGTAATAACTATCCGTATAGATAAGATTGAAATTCATCGTTCATCATCGAATGCAATAATGATTGGAAAAATTGTATTCTGTAAAATCACAAAGAAAAGGTAATTATGTATATAGATCTAGAAGCAAATAATGATAATTTAAGTTTATCCACGATAAAAATTAAGTAAATTGATTCGATGATTATGCAATTGGTACGGTGATGATTGGGTTCAATGATTGGATTATTACGCTTCAATGGATACGGCTTCGAGCCCACCATCCAACTCTTAAATCAGCCTGGGCTTTCGGTGAACGAAAACATTGCGAGGAAACCATAGCAAGTTTGAAAACCTGTTGACAAATACCAATAGGTATGGTCGGGCAGAATCACTTAAGAACCAGTACTTCTTAGTGTGATTACCATCTTGGGCCACATCGTCACTTTTTATCAAATGCGAATGTGGTAAAAGCACTGATTTGTAATTTTTTAAAATTAAAGTTATACCTTTCAGCAACTATTTTGAATGATTTACCTAGAATAATAAAGCCTCTTCCCGTATGACCTGGTATATTATATTGGAAGATATTATGCAATAGGGCTATTTGTTCCACATCAATAGGACTTTCATTCAAACTATTAAGTATTTTGTTGACACATGCATCTTGCCTTCCAGAAACTGGCACAATATATGGTATTTTACTTTTCATATGATTATCATTCTGTAAAATACATTATAAATAATATTGTGATTTGTATTTTTAATACAAAAATTCTCTACTATTTTCAACCTTATATAATCTATTTAGAACCAAATAGTAATAATATTGGTTGATATGTAAAAGGCCAGCAAGCAGACAAATGTTGCATCTTATGGTAAATATTTACCGCAACTGTAACACCAGAGGCACTATTACTGTTACATTCCTGACCTTGGAAAGCGATTATCAGTCCCTTTTTGAAGAGCCCCACGTCATAAACCGAGCTGTGTAACTGTGTGATTCGATAGCTCGTTAAATTTTGAATTTAAGTTTAAATACGATAAATCATAAACACATAAAATGACTAGCCACACAGTTACTCACCTGAACTTTCTTATAGCCGTTCCTATGTCCCGGGATGTGGGCGGCTCCAATATTTGCTCACCCCGTATTTATATTAATATTTTTATGCGCGCACGATCTAGCTGCTACAGACAAGTAAGATAGCGACAGACGACAGAGGGCGCGCAAGGTTTTTATGTGAGGCCGTGTTCCGAGTTCATAGGCCCAACAAGTAAACCATTCCACAACGCTAGCGTACCCGACAAAAAGGTCCTAGAGTAACATTGTGTTGTCACCTTTGCCTAGGTTTAAATGTGTAGAGATAAGATAACCAACGGCGCAAGGTTTGGACCGGCGACAAAAGAACCATATCAAAAGTTCTTCAAAGTAAAATCCAATGTACAATGTTACATATTGGGATAAAATTGAATTTTCTTCTACTTAAAACGTAGAATGGAGATATACCATGTTTTTCTCATCGTAGTTCAGTAATCAATTGTCGTATGCATTGTTGTCTAAACCTTGTACAAGGATATAATGTTTTTAATTTATTGGAGTAATAGTATAACTTACTTTTAATTTGTAATGACCTTTCAAAAGAATATGATAGTTGGAACCAGTAGGGCTAAAGTGGTTTAAAGCTGAATAACCTCGGTCAAACTTTGTGTTTTCTGTCAGGATTTGCACTTTACCATCACGGACTGCAGGAATATGATCTTGCGGATTGTTGTAGTGCAAATTTGCAGGAAGTATGCCTTTTTGATACGCAGCACAAATCTGAATGAACAGTTTTATTGCTAAATATTTTTAGGTGATGTTTTTAGAAATATTTACATGGACATAATTATTTTTTGTAAATTATTAGGTAACATAATAAATACTAATCCTTATGTTATTAAAACAATTCCAATATATACCTTTGTTAAAGCGCAGACGCAGGAAGCAGCTTCAGTATTTCCCATGTTTGAATTTAAAGAGCCAACTTTTACAGGTTTTTCGTTTCCGAAGAAGTGGCCGATCGCTTGTAGTTCCTTACCATCTGCTTCAGCAAGTCCTTATAGAGATATAGTATACAAATTTATAAATAGCATCATCATTCATCAAAATTTACAACATTTTGTTAACGGATACTGAATTTTAAAACATTCATAAACACGAATGCAACCGGTACTGGTTGGGAAGTACTAAGACAAAGTAAAAATAATTCTCATAAACTATAGCTCTTGCCCGTACAACTGTGGATTGAATCGGATTTGATTCAAATTATTATCAGTTTTTTTTTACATGAAACCCTAATTATTTTCAAAAATGAAAATACCGTAAGTTACCCAGAGAAACTCCAGTTATCTAACAAAAAAACTCTAGTCAAAATCGGTCCAGCCGTTCCAGAGATTAGCTGCAACAAACAAACAGACTGACAGACAAAAATTTTAAAAGTTATATTATTGGTATAGGTATCGAATATAAATTTATATCTATTTTTGTAAAAATATGTACTTTGACATTACAAACAGAATATTTAATTTTATTTATTAGTATACAAGTATAGATTAATTATATTTGGACATTTACAGAAAGATTTCAATAACGCAATTAGCGTTACAGATTAGTATGAATTTAAATAGTTCAATTGCACTGCTGACTTGGTCGTTTGAACTTAATTGTATTTAGATGTTAGTAAAATACACAGAAATAAATGATCGAATCTCTCTCAGTATCCCAGCACCCAAAGAGGGTGAGAGCTATTCGTTGAAAGGAAGCTTGTCAGCTGTCCTGACGGACTAATTCACTCGCCACAACAATAACGAAAGCATAAGAAGGCTGGTACATACGAAATTGTTAAATGTGTGAGGCAAGTTTGCCTAGTCAATTCTGAATTTTTAAACTTTTAAGTCATCTAAATTCCATGCAATAAAGAGTCAAATTCAAAACTACCTGAACCTGAAGCTTCGACGTACTCAACCTCATCAGGAGATACTTTGGCTTCGAGATAGAATTCTTCCAAGAACTTCTCAATATCTTCTGGTTCGCGCATCGGCAGAAAATTAGCGTCCGGCTTTGTAAAATATTTATCTTTTACGTGACAAATTTCTGTGTAAATTCTGAAATAATGATCTTACAATAATTGCAGATTGTCGATTATATAAGGTGTTATATTTTTATTGTAATAATGTAAAATTTACCTTTTAGCGTCTCTAGCTCTCTGAATAAAGATAACGCTCATTGCTTCAGATCTCACATATCCATCTCCGTTCTTATCGAAACATTTTGTTTTTCCGTCCATGCATAATAGACCTGCCCTGATGTTTAATGAATGATTTTATCTTATTTTATCTATTATCATATTTTATCAGATGTAAACAGTAATGTTTACTTCCATCCATCCATTCAACCATAAGATGTCCACTACTGGATATAGGGTTTCCGCAATAAGGGGGGAATTGCTATTTTCACCACGCTTGGCAGACGGGTTAGTGATCGCAGTAAGGTGTTTTTGTACGGAGGATGGTGCTGCCCATTCTCTGGTTTATTGCATTTAGTCGACTTTAACGACATCCACAGGCAGATATGGGGTGGTACTATTCTTAGCCGGCACCACACGGCTCACTGTTTATTTATTTTTATGTAAGTTATAAAACAAGCAAACATTCTATAAACAATTAAATGGCCGCTGCAGGTTCTTTATAAACAAGCTAAAGAGAACCACAGTTTTAGGACAATCAATAATTTGTAACTACTCTTAAGGACTAGGTTGAATTGGTTCGCGTACTAATGCAAAAACAGCATTACATTATAAAAAAACGATACCGTAAAAGAATAAAAATTTTTTTTTTCCGAGTTGAAATATAATTTTGAAAAATTTTCTTTCGCAAATGCTTACATATATATTAATATGAACTTATAGTTGTTTCCCGAATAAATATTTTCTTATTTTGAGTAGTATATAGTAAGATTGTACTCTATGAATGTGAATGACAGACTCTTAAGTAGATCTATATAATAAACATAAATAAATATATAATAAACTAAAACTAATTATAGTTTTCTATGTAATAGTGTTAGGTTTTACAATATAGTTCCAAAGCACATTACCGATTTACCGGACAATAATTTCCAAAGGTTATTTTATCTTGGATTATTATGTGAACGATGGTGGTGTCTGTAAATGATACCCTTCTCTGTACCTCTACTACCTAAACCTTGTAACTATATTGTTTCATTTAAAAAAAAACATTCTAAAAAACCAGATCGTGTTCATTGCCGGCTTTTTTCGACGGGATTGTTATCAGAACAGATGGTAATATTTTGAAATTTACAGGCGTCTTACCAAGGTTTATATTGTATAAAGTATTTTCGATTTTGATTTTTGCATACAGTCATAAATTTTGTACTTACTTTTTTAAATTTAGGGTAAGAGTTGGATGTGCAACTTTAATACCGCCCCCGACGATCGCAGCATCACATTCTCCAGATTTGATACTTCTATATGCAATTTCTAGACAAGCGTAAGTACTAGCAGATGCCTGGTCTATAGAGTATGACGGACCTTTACCGTCAATCCAATACGAGATGCGATTGGCTATCATTGTTTTGCTGCAACTGTAATACATAAAATATATATTATTAACTAGCTGTGTGCCCACGGCTGCACCCTCATTTTACATATTTTTAGTGAATAGTGTAGTTTTTGATTCTTTTATTTCTAATTATTTTCCAAATTTTTATTTTGCTGCTAACAATAAGCAAAAACTTTTTTTTCACAAATTCAAATACCTACCAGTAAAACTGTGCATTGAATCGAATTTTATTCACAACTTCATGAGTTCTAACTTTTTTACGCGGTGCCGTAATTATTCTCGAAAAACAAAGGATAGTTTTAAAGACGAAACGTCAATTATTCGAAAATAGTTATGCTCCTTAATCACATTTAAATGATCTTCTATTAACTGATATTTTAATATTTATTAACTTTTGTTATATTTCATAATAACACCATTTATTTGGTTTTAAAAAAGGTTAAAATTTTAAAATTAGTTTTTTTAGGCTTTACTGCCTTTGATCCAAGCACGGTACCTGGTCATACATTTTCAGACTCGAGGGTGATGCTAAATAGGTGGGCATTAGATAATACTCTACCACAATGTTAAAGTTTCATCGTGACATTGTCCACAGAAAGCTCAGTCTTATTATAGAATAAGACAGGTGGATTCGATTCTACGATCATTGAGATGCTATCCGAACACACTACCTCTGGTCTATCATCGCTTCCGTATCTGAACAAAAACTAGATAAGCCAAAACATACCCGGGCAACATAAAGTTATTACTTCCATGTAAATTGTACAGGTTGTAAGCGACAATGTCACTGTATGATGATCCAATGAACACGCCTAGCTTTGTTCCACTTAGAGTCAGCGGATTTATACCTTAAACACGTAAATAAATTAGTATTTCATACATTTTAAGGAGTCCATAGATATGATAATGGTGATAGTAGATACATTACCTTGTTTGTTGTGTACCTTGTGTACATATTGTTTGAAAAGTTGATGATAATTATTATATGAATTATAATTATGGATGATATTACAATTCGTACGAATAATGTACATATATATTTACTTACTAGCTGTGTGCCCGTGGCTCCGCTAGCTTTACACGGAACCTTAATTATTTTCCTCAAATTATCTTTGGTAATAATAGCAAGCAAAGATACTTTTTACAAATTCAAACTCGTGTCAGTAAAACTGACCATTAATTTTTTTTTTTTATCCACAATTTCATGAGTATTCAGTTTTTGACGCCGTACCCTTATTATTTTCCAAAATATATAACTAACCTAAGTTATGCCGCATAACTTTAGATATCTACCACAAAAAGTTCCGTCAAAATTGGTTTAAGCCGTTCCGTCTTACTGCCTTTGTGTGAGTGTTTGAATTTGTGATAAATGTTTTTGATTTCTGTTTGTACCAAACACAATTTAGGGCCAAAAAATAGTGATCATTAAAACATTATTTACTGATGATTCTTCAAATACTGGGTATTACGTAATGGTATTACGGGGTGAAGTAGTGTTTGAAATAGAAAAAATGATAAGCGGATGAACCACGGGCAAACAGCTAGTGAAACATAAATTAATATTCCTTGTATACCTGAATCGAAAATAGCAGTAAAAGTATGCTCCATCATTTTTCTGACCAGCGGATCCATTGAGGTAGCTTGCCAATGTGTCACTCTAAAGAACTGAGCGTCAAACTTTGAAGAGCCATTTATCTTCCCTACGTATTTCGGCATCTCGGGATGCTTAATATTATTGTAGTCATCGACTTTAGTTACCATGTCAATCTGTAGAATTAATATAGCGTTAAATTTTACAAGTATTATTTAATTAAATTAATTGTACATTGAATAGTGTTGTTTTTAATATGTCGATTACCCATAAAAATGAGACAATAGGAAAACAATGGAAAGCTGGCGTAAACTCCAGGTTAGTGCTCAAGGGGTTAAAGACTCCTTCTTTCTAATATTATCGGAGCCCTTTTTATTTTCCCTTTTACCTTACAGAACTCTCTTAATATTTGTACTGTTTAATTGCTTTTTAGGTACCATGTTAGCGTCGAATGTCTCATTTAAACTATTCGTATTTTCATTGATTCAGACAGTTCACAGCTTATTGTTGTATTTTTATTTTTCGTTTGCTTAATTATCGTATACTTAAGTTTCACATGATTTGCCTGTCATTAACAGATAGGTTCACTGGCGTCTTTTACTATGTTCAGCGAGTCAGATAGATCTCGTACTTTTTGAATTTATGCAGTTAAAATATCGTTTAATTGAGTTACAATACCAGTTTCTTTTCTTTTATTTGAACAGTGCTTTTACACATTAGTGTATGCCAGCCCTATCGAAGCATACTCAATACAACTTACAAAAACAACAAAAAAATAATAATAAAACACGACTAAATAAAATTTTGTCATAACTTACTACTTATCATAATACAGTTCCATAACATAATAGCAGAATTGTACATCGGTTTTGCTAGTACAGCATGAAACATGCTTATATCTAAATTACCAAAAACAAGTCCAAATAACTTCATGCCCAGAACGAAACCTAAAAGCCGTGTTGATATGGCCTCGTTTCAGCTTACATACCACAAACCAAGGTATTTGTGGTGGTTCACTTTGTATTGTTCTATACCATATTCTTTTATCTACTAAGGATATGACATCAAAGTGTGCCTTCCATAAAGACCTAATATTTTTGATTTTTTTGAATTTTGGTAGTATTTTCCATATGGTTTGGATCTATATAATATTCCGTGACGTGTAATATAACCGATTTAGCTAATCTATCTGCTTCTTCGTTACCCCATATACCTATGCGTGAAGGAATCCACTGAATCTTAATCTGATGTCGCCCATCAGAATACTGGGGATTATGAAACATCTTTAGTATTTTATACGCTACCGATACGCTTCTGTGAACACAGAAGTATCGAGCAATATACTGAATAGCATTTTTGGAAACAGAAAATAAATCAATTTTTTTATACCCAGCCAAGATTGAGTAATCAATTGCTTCTAAAAGTGCTATAAGTTCTACAATTATTATTGATACTGTACTAATAATTTTAAAGCAATCAGATTTCAATAAATCTGTCAATACATAAGAATCTTAATATGCAGATCCTGAATCACTGGCATCCTTTGAACCGCCTGTGCAAATCTGTTGCCCGTTATTATATTTTTCGTTGAATTCCGGTAATACTTTCTTTTTTAGGGATGTAAATTAATATGTATTTTTAGAATGTGTCATAGTTTTTTATTCTATTTCTAGCCTATCTGCCAAATTAACTTTTGAAGTCCAAAATGGTAAGGAGAACATTTCAATTGTTTCTCCTGTATGTATAATGTCCTCTTTTATTTTATTTTACACATCGTTTAATAAAGGTATTTTCTTATTAGTCCACAATACCTAATGTGTCTTGTACACCGAAGTATATTTATGAGGTTCACTGTTGTATTCAGGTTTTAGCTTTCAAAACATAATTGACACATAAACAAAGGTGAAATACAGATCTCACTCTCCAAAATATGTATTGCTGTTGTTCTAATAAAACTCCAGTTGTTATATCATAAGCCTTGGTTTTCAAAAACCTTGTCTCTAAAGAACCTATCTTTAAAGATTACATTACACAAAAATAATACATTTTTGATTGCGAATTTAAATCAATTTGTCAAGACGGTAAAAATCATCTTTTAACCACTAATTGTAACAAACAAATAGTGAAATAATTTTAATGGTAGGCCGCTACAACAATTACTATAAATATATACACCGCTATGTTGAGTGGTCACCACTTTGTTCACACAGTTTTGAACGTCATGAGAACTAACTGGTATTCACAGTTCCGAATTGTATAACGTGAAGACGATACTTCACGACAAGCATATTAACAGGCCGCTATGAGCACGCTCATATATCAAGAGTAGGAATTTATTAATAAAAATAATAAATGTGTTACTCCAGCTGATTGATAAGCCTACTGAAATCCAATATAAAATAAATATCCAATATACTTGTGTTCACGGGTTAGAATCTAATAACCACGTTTAGTGCATAACGTAGACATACGAATTCTTTACTTAGTAAATAATCAGGTATTTTTTTAAAAATACCACGAATAGATCTGAACGAGAAAAATGTTCTAATTTTAGGATACAATATTTAATATAAGAAAACTATACCTTATTGTAAAGATTATTCATGAATTCTCGGACATTATCCGAAGCTGGGAATACTCCCGATATACCGCTGATAACTACTTCATCGCCTTTTAAGGTTCCGATATGAGTAGAACTATTATTTTCTTCGTAAGAAAGTCCAGCCATTCTGGAGTTGGTATAAAGTACAGTTAATAGTATTTAAATAATAAAACACTACTAATATATATAGTATTTAGTACTTATTAAGAGCCAGAATATATACATTTTTGTAATAGGGTAAATAACACAAATTGTGTTACAGTAACATTAGCTTCAGTATTTAGTCAGTAATGGTATTATGTTAAGTTCTGGCAGAAGAAGCGTGAAAACAAGATTAATACAGGAGAGATGAAAAGTGTAGCTGGCTTCAAAATGATAGATAAAGTAAAATGTATGTAAGACGTAGTAGATAGAGATAGGGATGCATAATTGGTTAGGACATGTACAGAGAATGGAGGAAAGAGTATTGACGAATCAAATTTACATGGAAAGTGTGACTTAGCAAGTTGGTAAGGGTCGTTCTAGGCAAAAGTAGCTCGACTAAATGGAGGGCGTTATAAAAAATACCTGTAACCGAAGAGCATATTTGAAATCACTTAAGAAATTACAAGTAGCGAAAGATGTGTTTCAGGATGTAGGCTCTGTCTACCCTAATGGAAGAGAGGCGTGACGTTATATATGCATGTAAAAATGATCAAAAAACAATTTTATTTTGCACCATCGCAAATCCCAGATCTCACGCGCCCAGACAGAAGAACCAAATGTTCAACCTAGATATATGTTAACAATATTTTCGCCACACATCCGGTGGCGCCTAAGATATTATCCGCCTACATCCGATGGGGGCCCCCTCTCACCTGCCAAATGTCAGATCGCATGAAATGATTAAATACGGAGGAAAAAGTCATATAACATTTTTAATGTACAATTTTTAGCTCTATATATTTTATTTGAACCGGTTGTAGTGTTTTAAACGTTCATAAGCGCCTTCTAAGGGCCTGAATTGAATAAAGATGTTTTGATTTTTTTTTTTTTTAAATAATTTCTTGTAGACACTAAAACCTCTACAAATTGTTTATGTATCATTGAAAGTACATTATATCAAAAATGTAAAGTTGAGTGCGATCATTTTGATTTAAAATCTTATTTTAGCTCCTATAACTTTTACCCACACGACGACTGGAGTTAGAGTATCTAATAGAGTTGTTGCTTGTTCCACGACTAGAGACAGCTACAAGTAGCTTACTAATACGCACGCTGCATTTATATTGTCGACATTTCGTCAAAACCACGCTATGGCGCACTTTCCGGTACATGCTTGAATTTTGTCACCTGTTGACTTCCTCAATTCAGATACTATTGCCAATTTCCAATTATATACACATAGCATCATTTTACAATATAGTTATCATAGTACGCATGCGTTTCTGTTTTATGGATAGCAATCGTTTATTGAAAATTAAGCCACGTGTCTAAATAACTGCTCCTTAATTATTTCATACATTGTATATATTCTGCGTGACTTGTTACATACTCGTATAATTCTTTTAGCGATTTTTATTGACATTTGATCCTTGATTTTTCTAATATATTACCTGTATAGATTTCAATTAATTATCATTTCAAATATGTGTTTATATAGGCGATAAAGAAATTTTCCTATTCCTTTTTGTATTTATGTAATGTTCCTATTTGTATATTGTTTTGCATTCAATGTAAATATTTATATTCTAGATTTCGGTAGTTAAAATCTTTATATATAATACAAATTTAAAAGTTTTAGATATTTTTAAACTATGTAGGTACAGCGTTTTTTACCGTATCTCAGTTGATATCATTTATCTACGTTGATGTGCTAAGAAGTATTGGCTCTCAAGAGATGCGTCGGACTATAATTAATTAATGTTTTTTTTACAGTGACAAATGCATTTACGCATCCACCTCACACGCAGGAGAGAAAGTATATGGGACTCACCCGACGTGAAGCGCCGGTAATATCGACTGAACCCCTGCGAACCGTCCGCCGCCACCACGGGACGGCACGAGATAATTCTCCGCGTCGTTATCACGGATGGTGGGTTGGGCCACGTTCTTTATCTACATGATGGCCAAGCAGGGAATGCCTGTGAAGACCTCCCATTCTTCCGTCCGCCAGCGAGGAGAATCTGCTCTCACTCCTCAGTGTTCTTGCTCGGAGCAAGAACACAGAGAAGAAAGAGCGAGAAGGAAATGGAAGAAGGAAGAGTGGATTGTTCGCTGGCTCCAACAACTACCGTTGAAATACTTACCAGTAGTATCATACCTGTTTCTGCTGTTGCCCCTTCGCGATGAGTAGAATCCCCAGGGTGAAGGGGACCTTCCTCCTGCTCCCTCTCGCTACGGCGGCCTTCTGCTGCCTCTCTCATTCTCTGCCGTCTTGTATTGCTACTTCCACGAATCACCTATCCTAATATCATATTTTATCGTTATATTTTTTCGTAGGTAGCTTAGACCCAATGGCAGAAGAAGTTAATTTAAATTACTAATTTGTATATAAAAAAAAAAAAAAACCTATGCAAATACATACGTCTATGTATTTTAATCCCTTGAGCACTTACCTGGCGTTTACGCCAGCTTTCCATTGTTTTCCTATTATATTATTTTCATGGGTACGACACATTAATAATCTTATGACTCATCCAATTATAATTTTATATAAAACTAGATAACTAATTATGATTAGTGTAAAAGGAATCTTTTAAAAACCTAAACTTTAATTTAGGTTTAGTTTTATTGAGAAGAGACAATAAATTTTTAAAGAAATTTAGATAAACAATTTACACGATAAGTTTCAAAACGATAATATAAAAGTAATATACAGAATTTCTTCTTTAGCCACTTGCGTGGTAGTACCATCCCATAAATTACTCGAATTACCTGTTTTTGAGGTGATAACTTCTTATGGGGAGGGTGAACCGCTTTCTTACGCAACGCGTTACGGCGCAAGTCTGTCGGGCTTACCTTTCTCTCACGCATACCGTAGGCAGGGTCCTACTCTCTCATTCTAACCCACAGCGCTAGCCGTATTTCGGACAGACGTTTTCTACTCTCTCTCTCTACTTAGTGTTTTAGTGTGCGATAGACACATACTGTTGATTAAATAATCATACTAATTAGGTACATACACAAAATTCTAATGTTTTATTAACTAGCTGTGACCGCGACTTTGCTCGTGTGGAATTTAGGCATCCCGTCCCGGCCCCTTGCAATGTTTCAGAACAGTCCAAATTATGAAAAAATAAGAATAACGTCATATATAAATAATTTTCAGAAATACATTTATAATTTGCTTAAGTAATCACAATTTATAACATTTCGTCCCCCATGTCTTCAAAAACAAACAAAACGTGAACCGTCCAATCATAGTTATTGTTACATAAACGAACGCACTCGCACCACCATCCGACGATGCTTGCTGGGCCAGTTAATACAATTTATAAATTAAAGTCGGACGGCGGAACAGTGTGTTCGTGCAACAGAGTACCCGGCATGCGTTACCATAGGGCTAAATTTATTGTACTCACGTGTACCGGCGTCGACACTGATGCTCTGGAGACAGGTGGAAGTAGGAGGTGTGATAAATGTGTTACCGTGATACCACGTGACATCCAAAGATGGCGGCTCGGGGCGATCACTCTCGAACACTCCGTTATCAAAGTTTATCTCAAAGTTCAATACAATAACAAACAGTTCCACTCCACTAATACTTCAACTAGTATTAAAGATTAGTTTAAACTATCATTTCCGTCAGGCGTCTCGAGATGCATACTTTTTTTTCTTTATAATAAAAGTACTGTAAATTCAAACCAAACTATGAATATAGTAGAGTTCGTTATTCTTTGTTTAATCCTTTAATGGTTGTTTTTTTTCTACGCTACGATATTTTGTTCATAGTCTCACGGCTAAATGACTGCACTTCATCTGGCTTTAAATAAAGTACAGTTTAAAAATGATGGTGAGCGCCGTCAGATGAGAATTTGTCGACAGTCGCCATCATCATGCAGGTCCAGATCTACCAAGATCCTCTAGTCAAAATTGGATATAAACTTGTTCATGCCGGAATACAATGCGTATTAATGTGGTCTTATCTAGAGGCGTGGCAGTGACCCCGCCAAGTCGACTAAAAGCAAAAAATAAGCGAAACGGCCTTACGATCCTTTACTCGAAGCAGTTCAATACATTTTCGGCTCCCTATAACTTCGATGTGGATAAAACTAGAAACTTGAATTTAACCAAGCAGGCATTGTATAAATTATATAAATACGGTATATTTCAAATTTCATTCAATTTGAACCTGTAGTTTAATTATTATAACTAGTCAAAATTTCTTAATTTTGTCACTCACTGACTGAATCTATTTTATTTAAAACATAAAAGATTTTAAATATTGATATGGTCACTATAAGATGTTATTATGTTAGCTAATAACTTAAGACAGAAAATCCCTTAAGTAAAGATTTATGGATCTCAAAACTTTTTACGGTAGAACTGAATTCCGGGGCTTGATTATTTCCAAATTTTGTTTTTGATGGCTGATACGTTTTTCACCATATGCATGGTGATCACAGGCGGGAACGAAAAAACTTATCAACCCACAATCGCAATCTATATAACCCTGTATGGAATCAAATATTAATTATTAGTTTAAACTAAGGGGGCAAGTTTGTAATAAAAATTAATAGTCATCTCATCGAGCAGTTATATGCCTGAAGTATACGAGCCCTTACCTATATATTATGATGTACAGTTTCGGAATGTTAATTTTAAAAGTCAATAGATACCGTTACATCTTGGCATTTTAAATAGGTAATAATATGGCTGATACTGTAGCAAATAGTGCTATCTTTAATAGTAAGGAGCTCCTTCATGAATTTTTGGTTACATGACTATTACCTGTAGCTAGAGATAAATATTTGTTCCAATAATGTGTATGAAGAATATTGATAAGAGTTCTTTGACGAGACGACAAGGATAAGTGGTACAAAACATTTCAAAGAAAGTTGTGGCAACTACCCTAATTTGATTATTCCTATTTTTCTAGACAAAAATTAACACCAGCATTTCGTATTCGGTCGGGATACATATCTCTAAACCAGTATTTGTTTTTATGATATAGAAGAAAACCTCACCTTTGTAGGATTTTTGTGAAAGTCCTAACGATATAGTATATCATCTACTGTGGCAATGTATACGAACCGAAGAATTATGCCAGAAAATACTACCGTAGTCTTGAAGAAGGACGGAGACAAAAATATAATTTTATGAAATGCAATGCCACATGCTGCCAGTTATTTTTTTACACTATATATGCTCAATGCTTTGACCACAATCTCACCTGATGTTAAGTGACGATGTGTCCAAGATAGTAAGCACACTAAACCTAGGGGTACTGGTTCTCAAGTGATGCTGCCGGAACATACCTATTGGTATTTGGCGACAGGTTTTCAAACTCGAGGGTGGTAGCTACCCAGGCGGCCATCATTAGAAAATGCCCTACCATCATTCTATGTTTTCCTTCACCAAAAGCTCATGCCAATTTTATAGTTGGATAGGTGGGGATCGAACCCGTGTCGATTGACAGGGAATCTGCTCAAACTACCCACTGCGCCATCATCGCTTCAATTTATCTCTTTCCTCTTATCCCATAAAATAAATAGTTATAATACTGGATATGTCATATACCATCGACTTCTCCTATCAAAAATCAAAATCAAATAAATTCTTTATTCAATTTTGTCCTTGAAAAGGCGTTTATGAACGTCAAAAAACTACCACCGGTTCGGAAAACAACCCAGTCGAGAAGAGCCGGCAAAAAACTCAATCTAGTTTATTTTATATGTTTTTTTTTAAGTTTATTAAAATTATACAATTTATAATAGCAATAAACGGTCTTAGTGGAAGCACAAAGAGGGGTGTCATTTCCAGACATCTCTATCGTTTACGTAATTATCCATTCTGTAATAACCTTGATGAGGCTGGCATAGTCATCTAGGACGAACAAACTCCTTAGTAGCCGTACGATGGTAGAAATCAGGTGTCGGCATTACGTCGAACAATTCATTAGAAACACAAACCGCTATACAAAACAGTAGAAACACACATAAGAAGGCAAAGTACCTCCTTAGACTTAAAGGTTTGCGTTTGCGAGATTGGGATCAACAACGATTCTTGGAGAACGTCTTTGAAGTAAGTCAAGTGGCTCAAGCTGGTATCCAGGTGCTCCCGCCCAGAGGTGTCAACAGTACTCCATACGGGGCCGGACTTGGGAGTTCTACAGCTCCAGACTTTGTGATGTGATAAAGTTAACATGAATTTATTCAAATCAAAAAGTACATTAATTTATACAATACTCTTTAATTACAATAAAAAAAAGAACTATAAATAATTCATGCTGTCCAGCTCGCCGCTAAAAGGGAAGGTTCTCAGAAGGCTGGCCTTATTGCCACGTTGGATGACAATGCTAATTCGCTGTGCCAAATATTGGCCGGCCCTCTGGTTGCGAGACGTGTCGACTAGACGACTCGCGAAGTCCTTAAGAAGGCTATGAGAACTCGGACCCCACGGCCACAGAGTTTCGACCCCAAACGGGACAAATATGTAACCCTCACCAAGTGCATATTAGCGCCGCTTGCGATCCTCCGCTGATGTGGCTGCTGCGCCGGCCTCATGATAAAGTTTATAATAATCTGGTAATTCTGCAGAGCTGTTATCTGTACGTGTCTTATTAATAACTAAAGTGACGTATGTGTAAAAAAAACATGTATCGTTTTTGGGTAATTTGTGTCATTTAATCATATTTACAAGATACATTACACATATAAGATATTAACTTGACGTTTAAAAATGTAGATTAAAATAACCGTAATGAATATTTGAAAATATTAAATTTTAGGTATCATAAAATAATTAAATCGCCACGGAGGTGAATGTTGGTCACGGCCTCTTTATTTAATTATTTATTGTTTTATACTGTTTATGATAAAATAGCCAATATTTTTACTTACAATGGGTAAGGTTATGACGGGTCAACAAAATTCCTGTTGTATTTCAATTAATACAGTTACTGGTGTTAGTCCATTGGTCGGATTTATTATTTACTAGTTGTGTGCCCGCAACTATGCCCGCGTTTCGTGTACATTTTCACTGCATAATATAGTTTTTATTTTAATTATGCAAAATCCTAATTATTTTTGGAAATTTATAGTATCGTAATTTACGCGATGTAATTTCAGCTACATAGCAAAAAACAACCCGTCAAAATCCATCTATCCGTTCTGGAAATTAGCCAGAACGATCAGAAAAAATTTTAAAATTTGTATTTTTGGTATAGGTATCGAATATGCATTCATATTTATTCAAACACTTCAATTTTATTTATTAGTACAGACCGTTCGTGAAAAAGTAGAAAATTAGTAGATTTCTAAAAGGTGTAAGTAGATTTTAGTAGTTTTTGGCGATCTATTTAGTAGATTTCCAGGAAAAAAATCGCTGGATGCACTATTTTTAGCCACACGACACACCCCGCGCTCACCGGGACGAAACGTACGGCCCGTCAGCCGCTGTGCCTCCGACTTTTAAATCTTTGAAATCTACTAAGATATCCATTTTAATGAAATGCTGTTAACAGCAATTTTGTTCTACATGAAATATACAACGTATCTAATGTATTTAATTGGATATGGAATAGTATTGTATTGTATATAAAATAGCTTTATTATTAATTATAAAAAAGGCAGCACCAAACAGTACACATATTCTACATTAGTCACTTAATCATATGAATCTAATTATGATATGAATACCCATTACAGGCGCTCACAGCTTTGATAGACATCTTATAACTAATTTATAATTAAGTACAATAACAACTTTGTTAATTTGTATGGAAATAATATTTACAGTTGGTTATATAAGTTGTAAAATTTTGCGCAAATATATCCAAGTTATCTACCGTGGTATTCCGCTCATTACATGTTCTACACATTCTCACTACAGGGGAGCTAAGTCCAAGATTAGTTTTACATAGAGGTTGGAAATAAATGTTGGTCAATTTATGTCTTGGGTTCTTATGAGGAATATTAAATTGGACCATTTCTAAAAGGTCGTGTAGTTTACGTCTTTGCCAAAGTGTTAACATTTTAAAATATGAAAGTCTGCTATCATATGTATCTCTTTGAGAGATTCCTGAAGTTCGAAATGCAAGAAATCTACTAAATGATCTTTGTATGCTTTGACGTTGCGTGTGGCAGTTATAAAAAGGATTAGGATAGCTTGGTAAGTAAACACATATTTTTTGTAATATGTCAAAGATAAAAATAGCTACTGTGGGTTATCCGTTAGAGATAAATATCTATCATCACCGACCTTTTTCATTTTTCATTTTTTAAATTCAAGTTTCTAGTTTTATCCAGATATGCTCCCAGATAATGCCATATTAATACGCATCGTATTCCGGTACGAACAAGTTTATATCCAATTTTGACTAGAGGCTCTGGTCTTGGTAGATCTAGGCCTGCATGATGATGGCGACTGTCGGCAAATTATCATCTGACGGTCCTTGCCATCATTCTTAGACTGTACTTTATTTAGTCAGATGATTAAAAAGTACCAAGTATATTTTAAAAATTCCAAAAATAATTCATATAAAGGATCTTCCGGGAGTAGCATCAAGACTTTATTTTATTAAAATCGGTCCACTCTATCAAAAGTCATAGTAATTTGAATGATATGGGGCGACCAAAGACTACAATATAATACTACGGAGACTTTAGTATGAAAGAAGAGGGTAAGAAAATACGTTTTAGTCTTATTCGAGAACAAAAAAATTATGGATTGATTGAAATTGAACAAAATGACAGAGTTGATGGAGAATGGTTTGATAACGGAGTGTTCGAGAGTGATCGTCCCGAGCCGCCATCTTTGGATGTCAGGTGGTATCACGGTAACATATTTTGCACACCTCCTACACATAACCTACACACCCTACTTCCACCTGTCTCCAGAGCATCGGTGTCGATGTCGGTACACGTAAGTACAATCAATTTAGTGGTAATGCATGCCGGGTACTCTGTTGCACAAACACACTGTTCCGCCGTAAGATTATAAATTATAAATTGTATTAACGGGCCCAGCACGCATTGTCGGATAGTGGTGCGAGTGCGTTTGGTTATGTAACAATAACTATAATTGGACGGTTCAAGTTTTGTTTGTTTTTTTGACGACATGGGGGACGAAATATTATTATAAATGTATGTCTGAAGATTATTTATAGATGGCGCTATTCTTATTTTTTCATAATTTGGACCGATTTGAAATATTCCAAGTGGCCGGCACGGGATGCCTAAACTCCACGTGAGCGAAGTCGCGGTAACAGCTATTTTATTAATAAAACATTAGAACTTTGTGCATATAATATCACCCTCCCTTAAGAAGTTATCACTTCAAAAACTGGTAATTCGAGTAATTTATTGCATGGTACTACCACAAGAGTTGATAAAAAAATTCTGATATTCGTTTTATAACCTCAACATATGGATAATAGTAGTTATAGGTATTGGATATGAATGTGGACGGTTACATGGGAAGGGGAAGACCAAAGAAAAGATGGATGGACTGTGTGAAAGATGATATGTTTAGAAAAGGAGTGAATGTGGAGATGACAACAAATAGAGAGGAATGGAAGAGGAAGACATGTTGCGCCGAACCCAAATAAAAATGGGAAAAGGGTAGGGAGATGATGATGATATGGATAATAGTAGTTGCAACACAGTTTTTAACTAAAGCAACTATTATGGGTCTGAAACTTATCGTGTAAATTGTTTTATCTAAATTTCTTTAAAAATAAATGTTTTAGTAAAACTTCTTCTGTCATTAGGTCTAAGCTATCTACGAAAAAAATATAATGATAAAATATGATGTTAGGATAGTTGCTGTAAGTATGGAAGTAGCGGTAGAAGACCGCAGAGAATGAGAGAGGCGGCAGAAGGCCGCCGTAGCAAGAGGGAGCAGGAGGAGGGTCCCCTTCCCACTGAGGATTTTACTCATCGCGGAGGGGCAGCAGCAGAAACAGGTACGACAAAACTGGTATGTATTTTTCTTTACTGTTGTTGGAGCCAGCGAACAATCCACTCTTCCTTCTTCCATTTCCCTCTCGCTGTTTCTTCTCTGTGTTTTTTGCTCAGAGCAAGAACACTGTGAAGAGTGGGAGCAGATTCTCCTCGCTGGCGGACGGAAGAATGGGAGGTCTTCAAAGGCATTCCCTGCTTGGCCATCATGTAGATAAAAAACGTGGCCCAACCCACCATCCGTGACAACGACGTGGAGGATTATCCTGTGTCGTCCCGTGGTTGCAGCGGACGGTTTGCAGGGTTTAGTCGATATTACCGGCGCTTCACGTCGGGTGAGTCCCATATACCATCTCTGCTGCGTGTGAGGGGGATGCGTAAATGCATTTGTCACTGTAAAAAAAACATTAATTAGTTATAGTCCGACGCATCACTTGAGAGCCAATACTTCTTAGCACATCAACGTAGATAAATGATATCAACTGAGATACGGTAAAAACGCTGTACCTACATAGTTTAAAAATATCTAAAACTTTTAAATTTGTATTATATATAAAGATTTTAACTACCGAAATCTAGAATATAAATATTTACATTGAATGCAAACAATATACAAATAGGAACATTACATAAATACAAAAAGGAATAGGAAAATTTCTTTTATCGCCTATATAAACACATATTTGAAATGATAATTAATTGAAATCTACACAGGTAATATATTAGAAAAATCAAGGATCAAATGTCAATAAAAATCGCTAAAAGAATTATACGAGTATGTAACAAGTCACGCAGAATATATACAATGTATGAAATAATTAAGGAGCAGTTATTTAGACACGTGGCTTAATTTTCAATAAACGATTGCTATCCATAAAACAGAAACGCATGCGTACTATGATAACTATATTGTAAAATGATGCTATGTGTATAAATTGGAAATTGGCAATAGTATCTGAATTGAGGAAGTCAACAGGTGACAAAATTCAAGCATGTACCGGAAAGTGCGCTATAGCGTGGTTTTGACGAAATGTCGACAATATAAATGCAGCGTACGTATTAGTAAGCTACTCGTAGCTATCTCTAGTCGTGGAACAAGCAAAACTCTAGTAGATACTCTAACTCCAGTCGTCGTGTGGCTAAAAGTTATAGGAGCTCAAATAAGATTTTAAATCAAAATGATCGCACTCGACTTTACATTTTTGATATAATGTACTTTCAATGATACATAAACAATTTGTAGAGGTTTTAGTGTCTACAAGAAATTATTTAAAAAAAAAAAAATCAAAACATCTTTATTCAATTCAGGCCCTTAGAAGGCGCTTATGAACGTTTAAAAAACACTACCACCGGTTCAAATAAAATATATAGAGCTAAAAATTGTACATTAAAAATGTTATATGACTTTTTCCTCCGTATATAATCATTTCATGCGATCTGACATTTGGCAGGTGAGAGGGGGCCCCCATCGGATGTAGGCGGATAATATCTTAGGCGCCACCGGATGTGTGGCGAAAATATTGTTAACATATATCTACGTTGAACATTTGGTTCTTCTGTCTGAGCGCGTGAGATCTGGGATTTGCGATGGTGCAAAATAAAATTGTTTTTTGATCATTTTTACATGCATATATAACGTCACGCCTCTCTTCCATTAGGGTAGACAGAGCCTACATCCTGAAACACATCTTTCGCTACTTCTAATTTCATAAGTGATTTCAAATATGCTCTTCGGTTACGGGTATTTTTGACCTTGCCTTTCTTCAGAACGCCCTCCATTTAGTCGAGCTATGTTTGCCTAGGACGACTCTTACCAACTTTCCAAGACACACTTGCCATGTAAATTTGATTGTTCAATATTCTTTCCTCAATCCTCTGTACATGTCCTAATCAATTATGCATCTCTATCTACTACGTCTTACATACATACATATATCTTACTTTATCTATCATTTTGAAGCCAGCAACACTTTTCATCTCTCCTATATTAATCTTGTTTTCACGCTTCTTCTGCCAGAACTTAACAAAATATCATTACTGACTAATACTGAAGCTAATGTTACTGTAATACAATTTGTGTTATTTACCCTATTACAAAAATGTATATATTCTGGCTCTTAATAAATACTAAATACTATATATATTAGTAGTGTTTTATTATATAGATACTATTAACTGTACTTTATACCAACTCCAGAATGGCTGGACTTTCTTACGAAGAAAATAATAGTTCTACTCATATCGGAACCTTAAAAGGCGATGAAGTAGTTATCAGCGGTATATCGGGAGTATTCCCAGCTTCGGATAATGTCCGAGAATTCATGAATAATCTTTACAATAAGGTATAGTTTTCTTATATTAAATATTGTATCCTAAAATTAGAACATTTTTCTAGTTCAGATCTATTCGTGGTATTTTTAAAAAATACCTGATTATTTATTAAGTAAAGAATTCGTATGTCTACGTTATGCAATAAACGTGGTTATTAGATTCTAACCCGTGAACACAAGTATATTGGATATTTATTTTATATTGGATTTCAGTAGGCTTATCAATCAGCTGGAGTAACACATTTATTATTTTTATTAATAAATTCCTACTCTTGATATATGAGCGTGCTCATAGCGGTCTGTTAATATGCTTGTCGTGAAGTATCGTCTTCACGTTATACAATTCGGATCTGTGAATACCAGTTAGTTTTCATGATGTTCAAAGCTGTGTGAGCAAAGTGGTGACCACTCAACATAGCGGTGTATATATTTATAGTAATTGTTGTAGCGGCCTACCATTAAAATTATTTCACTATTTGTTTGTTACAATTAGTGGTTAAAAGATGATTTTTACCGTCTTGACAAATTGATTTAAATTCGCAATCAAAAATGTATTATTTTTTTTGTGTAATGTAATCTTTAAAGATAGGTTCTTTAGAGACAAGGTTTTTGAAAACCAAGGCTTATGATATAACAACTGGAGTTTTTATTAGAACGACAGCAATACATGTTTTGGAGAGTGAGATCTGTATTTCACCTTTGTTTATGTGTCAATTATGTTTTGAAAGCTAAAACCTGAATACAACAGTGAACCTCATAAATATACTTCGGTGTACAAGACACATTAGGTATTGTGGACTAATAAGAAAATACCTTTATTAAACGATGTGTAAAATAAAATAAAAGAGGACATTATACATACAGGAGAAACAATTGAAATGTTCTCCTTACCATTTTGGACTTCAAAAGTTAATTTGGCAGATAGGCTAGAAATAGAATAAAAAACTATGACACATTCTAAAAATACATATTAATTTACATCCCTAAAAAAGAAAGTATTACCGGAATTCAACGAAAAATATAATAACGGGCAACAGATTTGCACAGGCGGTTCAAAGGATGCCAGTGATTCAGGATCTGCATATTAAGATTCTTATGTATTGACAGATTTATTGAAATCTGATTGCTTTAAAATTATTAGTACAGTATCAATAATAATTGTAGAACTTATAGCACTTTTAGAAGCAATTGATTGCTCAATCTTGGCTGGGTATAAAAAAATTGATTTATTTTCTGTTTCCAAAAATGCTATTCAGCATATTGCTCGATACTTCTCTGGTCACAGAAGCGTATCGGTAGCGTATAAAATACTAAAGATGTTTCATAATCCCCAGTATTCTGATGGGTGATATCAGATTAAGATTCAGTGGATTCCTTCACACATAAGTATATGGGGTAACGAAGAAGCAGATAGATTAGTTAAATCGGTTATATTACACGGAATATTATATAGGTCCAAACCATATGGAAATACTACCAAAATTCACAAATCATATTCGGTCTTTATGGAAGGAACACTTTGATGTCATATCCCTAGATACAGGAATATGGTATAGAACAATACAAAGTGATCCACCCCACATACCTTGGTTTGTGGTATGTAAGCTGACACGAGGCCAAATCAACACAGCTTTTAGCTTTCGTTCTGGACATGTTCAATTTAACAGATTAGGAGGACAGTAAATTCACCCAACTGTGAAGGCTGTGGAAAAATCGAAGACGCTCAGCATCTGTTATTGGAATGTACCCGAAATGCGGGGCCTAGAAGTTTTGGACTTGTTTTGGTTATTTAGATATAAGCATGCTCCATGCTGTACTAGCAGAGCCGATGTATGATTAGTCATTTTTTATTATTATTTTTGTTGTTTTTGTAAGTTGCATTGAGTATGGTTCGATAGGGCTGGCATACACTAATTTGTAAAAGCCATGTTCAAATAAAATAAAAAAAAACAGGTATTGTAGCTCAATTAAACGATATTTTAACTGCATAAATTCAAAAAGTACGAGATCTATCTGACTCGCTGAACATAGTAAAAGACGCCAGTGAACCTATCTGTTAATGACAGGCAAATCATGTGAAACTTAAGTATACGATAATTAAGCAAACGAAAAATAAAAATACAACAATAAGCTGTGAACTGTCTGAATCAATGAAAATACGAATAGTTTAAATGAGACATTCGACGCTAACATGGTACCTAAAAAGCAATTAAACAGTACAAATATTAAGAGAGTTCTGTAAGGTAAAAGGGAAAATAAAAAGGGCTCCAATAATATTAGAAAGAAGGAGTCTTTAACCCCTTGAGCACTAACCTGGAGTTTACGCCAGCTTTCCATTGTTTTCCTATTGTCTCATTTTTATGGGTAATCGACATATTAAAAACAACACTATTCAATGTACAATTAATTTAATTAAATAATACTTGTAAAATTTAACGCTATATTAATTTTACAGATTGACATGGTAACTAAAGTCGATGACTACAATAATATTAAGCATCCCGAGATGCCGAAATACGTAGGGAAGATAAATGGCTCTTCAAAGTTTGACGCTCAGTTCTTTAGAGTGACACATTGGCAAGCTACCTCAATGGATCCGCTGGTCAGAAAAATGATGGAGCATACTTTTACTGCTATTTTTGATTCAGGTATACAAGGAATATTAATTTATGTTTCACTAGCTGTTTGCCCGTGGTTCATCCGCTTATCATTTTTTCTATTTCAAACACTACTTCACCCCGTAATACCATTACGTAATACCCAGTATTTGAAGAATCATCAGTAAATAATGTTTTAATGATCACTATTTTTTGGCCCTAAATTGTGTTTGGTACAAACAGAAATCAAAAACATTTATCACAAATTCAAACACTCACACAAAGGCAGTAAGACGGAACGGCTTAACCAATTTTGACGGAACTTTTTGTGGTAGATATCTAAAGTTATGCGGCATAACTTAGGTTAGTTATATATTTTGGAAAATAATAAGGGTACGGCGTCAAAAACTGAATACTCATGAAATTGTGGATAAAAAAAAATTAATGGTCAGTTTTACTGACACGAGTTTGAATTTGTAAAAAGTATCTTTGCTTGCTATTATTACCAAAGATAATTTGAGGAAAATAATTAAGGTTCCGTGTAAAGCTAGCGGAGCCACGGGCACACAGCTAGTAAGTAAATATATATGTACATTATTCGTACGAATTGTAATATCATCCATAATTATAATTCATATAATAATTATCATCAACTTTTCAAACAATATGTACACAAGGTACACAACAAACAAGGTAATGTATCTACTATCACCATTATCATATCTATGGACTCCTTAAAATGTATGAAATACTAATTTATTTACGTGTTTAAGGTATAAATCCGCTGACTCTAAGTGGAACAAAGCTAGGCGTGTTCATTGGATCATCATACAGTGACATTGTCGCTTACAACCTGTACAATTTACATGGAAGTAATAACTTTATGTTGCCCGGGTATGTTTTGGCTTATCTAGTTTTTTGTTCAGATATGGAAGCCATGATAGACCAGAGATAGTGTGTTCGGATAGCACCTCGATCGTAGAATCGAATCCATCTGTCTTATTCTATAATAAGACTGAGCTTTCTGTGGACAATGTCGCGATGAAACTTTAACATGGTGGTAAAATATTATCTAATGCCCACCTATTTAGCATCACCCTCGAGTCTGAAAATGTATGACCAGATACCGTGCTTAGATCAAAGGCAGTAAAGTCTAAAAAACTCGTTTCAAAATTTTGACTTTTTTTAAAACTAAATAAATGGTATTATTATGAAATATAACAAAAATAAATGAATATTAAAATATCAGTTAATAGAGGATAATTTAAATGTGATTAAGGAGCATAATTATTTTCGAATAATTGACGTTTCGTCTTTAAAACTATCCTTTGTTTTTGGAGAATAATTACGGTACCGCGTAAAAAAGTTAGAACTCATGAAGTTGTGAATAAAATCCGATTCGATGCACAGTTTTACTGGTAGGTATTGGAATTTGTGAAAAAAGTTTTTGCGTTTTATTAGCAGCAAAATAAAAATTTGGAAAATAATTAGAAATAAAAGAATCAAAAACTACACTACTCACTAAAAATATGTAAAATGAGGGTGCAGCCGTGGGCACACAGCTAGTTAATAATATATATTTTATGTATTACAGTTGCAGCAAAACAATGATAGCCAATCGCATCTCGTATTGGATTGACGGTAAAGGTCCGTCATACTCTATAGACCAGGCATCTGCTAGTACTTACGCTTGTCTAGAAATTGCATATAGAAGTATTAAATCTGGAGAATGTGATGCTGCGATCGTCGGGGGCGGTATTAAAGTTGCACATCCAACTCTTACCCTAAATTTAAAAAAGTAAGTACAAAATTTATGACTGTATGCAAAAATCAAAATCGAAAATACTTTATACAATATAAACCTTGGTAAGACGCCTGTAAATTTCAAAATATTACCATCTGTTCTGATAACGATCCCGTCGAAAAAAGCCGGCAATGAACACGATCTGGTTTTTTAGAATGTTTTTTTTTAATGAAACAATATAGTTACAAGGTTTAGGTAGTAGTAGAGGTACAGAGAAGGGTATCATTTACAGACACCACCATCGTTCACATAATAATCCAAGATAAAATAACCTTTGGAAATTATTGTCCGGTAAATCGGTAATGTGCTTTGGAACTATATTGTAAAACCTAACACTATTACATAGAAAACTATAATTAGTTTTAGTTTATTATATATTTATTTATGTTTATTATATAGATCTACTTAAGTGTCTGTCGTTCACATTCATAGAGTACAATCTTACTATATACTATTCAAAATAAGAAAATATTTATTCGGGAAACAACTATAAGTTCATATTAATATATATGTAAGCATTTGCGAAAGAAAATTATTCAAAATTATATTTCAACCCGGAAAAAAATTTTTTTTATTCTTTTACGGTATCGTTTTTTTATAATATAATGCTGCTGTTTTTTGCATTAGTACGCGAACCAATTCAACCTAGTCCTTAAGAGTAGTTACAAATTATTGATTGTCCTAAAACTGTGGTTCTCTTTAGCAGCTTGTTTATAAAGAACCTGCAGCGGCCATTTAATTGTTTATAGAATGTTTGCTTGTTTTATAACTTACATAAAAATAAATAAACAGTGAGCCGTGTGGTGCCGGCTAAGAATAGTACCCACCCCATATCTGCCTGTGGATATCGTTAAAGTCGACTAAATGCAATAAACCAGAGAATGGGCAGCACCATCCTCCGTACAAAAACACCTTACTGCGATCACTAACCCGTCTGCCAAGCGTGGTGAAAATAGCAATTCCCCCCTTATTGCGGAAACCCTATATCCAGTAGTGGACATCTTATGGTTGAATGGATGGATGGAAGTAAACATTACTGTTTACATCTGATAAAATATGATAATAGATAAAATAAGATAAAATCATTCATTAAACATCAGGGCAGGTCTATTGTGCATGGACGGAAAAACAAAATGTTTCGATAAGAACGGAGATGGATATGTGAGATCTGAAGCAATGAGCGTTATCTTTATTCAGAGAGCTAGAGACGCTAAAAGGTAAATTTTACATTATTACAATAAAAATATAACACCTTATATAATCGACAATCTGCAATTATTGTAAGATCATTATTTCAGAATTTACACAGAAATTTGTCACGTAAAAGATAAATATTTTACAAAGCCGGACGCTAATTTTCTGCCGATGCGCGAACCAGAAGATATTGAGAAGTTCTTGGAAGAATTCTATCTCGAAGCCAAAGTATCTCCTGATGAGGTTGAGTACGTCGAAGCTTCAGGTTCAGGTAGTTTTGAATTTGACTCTTTATTGCATGGAATTTAGATGACTTAAAAGTTTAAAAATTCAGAATTGACTAGGCAAACTTGCCTCATACATTTAACAATTTCGTATGTACCAGCCTTCTTATGCTTTCGTTATTGTTGTGGCGAGTGAATTAGTCCGTCAGGACAGCTGACAAGCTTCCTTTCAATGAATAGCTCTCACCCTCTTTGGGTGCTGGAATACTGAGAGAGATTCGATCATTTATTTCTGTGTATTTTACTAACATCTAAATACAATTAAGTTCGAACGACCAAGTCAGCAGTGCAATTGAACTATTTCAATTAATACCAATCTGTAACGCTAATTGCGTTATTGAAATCTTTCTGTAAATGTCCAACTATAATTATTCTATACTGTATACTAATAAATAAAATTAAATATTCTGTTTGTAATGTCAAAATACATATTTTTACAAAAATAGATATAAATGTATATTCGATACCTATACCAATAATATAACTTTTAAAATTGTTGTCTGTCCGTCTGTTTGTTTGTTGCAGCTAATCTCTGGAACGGCTGGACCGATTTTGACTAGAGTTTTTTTGTTACATAGCTGGAGTTTCTCTGGGTAACTTACGGTATTTTCTTTTTCGAAAATAATTAGGGTTTCATGTAAAAAAAAAAAACTGATAACAATTTGAATCAAATCCGATTCAATCCACAGTTGTACGGGCAAGAGCTATAGTTTATGAGAATTATTTTTACTTTGTCTTAGTACTTCCCAACCAGTACCGGTTGCATTCGTGTTTATGAATGTTTTAAAATTCAGTATCCGTTAACAAAATGTTGTAAATTTTGATGAATGATGATGCTATTTATAAATTTGTATACTATATCTCTATAAGGACTTGCTGAAGCAGATGGTAAGGAACTACAAGCGATCGGCCACTTCTTCGGAAACGAAAAACCTGTAAAAGTTGGCTCTTTAAATTCAAACATGGGAAATACTGAAGCTGCTTCCTGCGTCTGCGCTTTAACAAAGGTATATATTGGAATTGTTTTAATAACATAAGGATTAGTATTTATTATGTTACCTAATAATTTACAAAAAATAATTATGTCCATGTAAATATTTCTAAAAACATCACCTAAAAATATTTAGCAATAAAACTGTTCATTCAGATTTGTGCTGCGTATCAAAAAGGCATACTTCCTGCAAATTTGCACTACAACAATCCGCAAGATCATATTCCTGCAGTCCGTGATGGTAAAGTGCAAATCCTGACAGAAAACACAAAGTTTGACCGAGGTTATTCAGCTTTAAACCACTTTAGCCCTACTGGTTCCAACTATCATATTCTTTTGAAAGGTCATTACAAATTAAAAGTAAGTTATACTATTACTCCAATAAATTAAAAACATTATATCCTTGTACAAGGTTTAGACAACAATGCATACGACAATTGATTACTGAACTACGATGAGAAAAACATGGTATATCTCCATTCTACGTTTTAAGTAGAAGAAAATTCAATTTTATCCCAATATGTAACATTGTACATTGGATTTTACTTTGAAGAACTTTTTGATATGGTTCTTTTGTCGCCGGTCCAAACCTTGCGCCGTTGGTTATCTTATCTCTACACATTTAAACCTAGGCAAAGGTGACAACACAATGTTACTCTAGGACCTTTTTGTCGGGTACGCTAGCGTTGTGGAATGGTTTACTTGTTGGGCCTATGAACTCGGAACACGGCCTCACATAAAAAACCTTGCGCGCCCTCTGTCGTCTGTCGCTATCTTACTTGTCTGTAGCAGCTAGATCGTGCGCGCATAAAAATATTAATATAAATACGGGGTTGAGCAAATATTGGAGCCGCCCACATCCCGGGACATAGGAACGGCTATAAGAAAGTTCAGGTGAGTAACTGTGTGGCTAGTCATTTTATGTGTTTATGATTTATCGTATTTAAACTTAAATTAAAAATTTAACGAGCTGTCGAATCACACAGTTACACAGCTCGGTTTATGACGTGGGGCTCTTCAAAAAGGGACTGATAATCGCTTTCCAAGGTCAGGAATGTAACAGTAATAGTGCCTCTGGTGTTACAGTTGCGGTAAATATTTACCATAAGATGCAACATTTGTCTGCTTGCTGGCCTTTTACATATCAACCAATATTATTACTATTTGGTTCTAAATAGATTATATAAGGTTGAAAATAGTAGAGAATTTTTGTATTAAAAATACAAATCACAATATTATTTATAATGTATTTTACAGAATGATAATCATATGAAAAGTAAAATACCATATATTGTGCCAGTTTCTGGAAGGCAAGATGCATGTGTCAACAAAATACTTAATAGTTTGAATGAAAGTCCTATTGATGTGGAACAAATAGCCCTATTGCATAATATCTTCCAATATAATATACCAGGTCATACGGGAAGAGGCTTTATTATTCTAGGTAAATTATTCAAAATAGTTGCTGAAAGGTATAATTTTCATTTAAAAACATTACACCTCAGTGCTTTTACCACATTCTCATTTGATGAAAAGTGACGATGTGGCCCAAGATGGTAATCACACTAAGAAGTACTGGTTCTTAAGTGATTCTGCCCGACCATACCTATTGGTATTTGTCAACAGGTTTTCAAACTTGCTATGGTTTCCTCGCAATGTTTTCGTTCACCGAAAGCCCAGGCTGATTTAAGAGTTGGATGGTGGGCTCGAAGCCGTATCCATTGAAGCGTAATAATCCAATCATTGAACCCAATCATCACCGTACCAATTGCAGAATCATCGAATCAATTTACTTAATTTTTATCGTGGATAAACTTAAATTATCATTATTTGCTTCTAGATCTATATACATAATTACCTTTTCTTTGTGATTTTACAGAATACAATTTTTCCAATCATTATTGCATTCGATGATGAACGATGAATTTCAATCTTATCTATACGGATAGTTATTACAATTATTAATATTTTGATTTGACAGACACTATTGAAAATACCTATACTTACCTATTTGAATAAATTATGTATAAAAATAGAATATACTCGTACTATACATGTAATAATAGATATACTAGCGGGTGGGCGCGACTTCGTTTACGTATTTTATCTTAATTGGATGTCCGGATTTTGTTTTGATTTTCAGAGCCTATCTGCCACCGAACGACACAAATGCTTCCCATAAATTTATAATTTTTTTTTTTTTTTTTTTTTAAATATTTTTCTTAAAATGGTATTGATAATTTTTTGTTGTCTATTAATCCTTAATTAACGTATGTTTTATGTACACAATATGTTATCAAAATCGGTCAAACCGTATTTGAGTTCAAGTCGAACAGGACTGATACATATATAAATTAACCATTGGTAGATATGAAGAAGATATTACAACCAGATTAATCGAACGTTGTTAGGAAAAAGTACATGTTTTTATCTCCCTTATACAGGGCCTGGTATCATATTTTAGCCGTTTAGCCCATAGGAGCATATGATTTCTCATAATGCCGTTAGTCGAGGTTCGTACCACTTTGGTAACGCTTGTGCTAATTACCTTTTGCGGCTGAGTGCCTTCAGCATTCAACCCACAAAGTTCGATGAAGCTGTAAAGGCCCTTCCAATCAACAACAATAGCTAGGTTAGAAAAAAAAAAGAAAATGATTTCTCATAGCGTCGCTACTTTCTGAACGAGCAACATTTCGTCCGAAACTTTACGCTTTGCTATTATGACCATTTTTTTGTTTTTCATTTAAAATATTTTTCCCACGCTTGAGTTTTAGCGAATTATAAGTGAAGCATTAGTGACAAGAAACACCCTTCAAACGATGGCAGGAAGAATGGCAAACGTTTTTAATTACTGTCGTATTGTTGAGTGACTACGTAAGCAGTGGCGGGCCGACATACATGAGCAATCATGACTATAAATTATGTGAAGGTTAGATCTGCGTCTACCTCCCGCACACTCTCCGGGTCCCCCTCAGGCGGCGGCCCAAGACGTGCTTCGTTCCCCAACTGGGGAGGCTCTTGAGGTCGCCGCCAGCGCAATACAGTAATACTGCTCATGCATCAAGCATTACACGCACAACACTGCAAACACACTCTTGCACATCACACGCAGGTACATAGGTCCTGTAAGGAACCTTTTTTTTTAAATGTAAATAAAGAATAAAAAAATGTAGGGTTTAGCTAGGATAAAAATTCCGCGGGAGTTTTTCATACTCAGGTAGCGGCCAAGCCGAGGTTCGAACCCTTGAGCTAGCTACCTTATGCGGCTGAGTGCCTTCAGCACTCGCCCACAAAGTTCGATGAAGCTGTAAAGGCCCTTCAGGTAAACAGCATTAGCTAGGTTTAAAAAAAAAAAAATCTGCGTCTACACATGAGTTTGAATCGTTTAGAGGGTGAGAAATAATCGATATTTTACTACTTATTACTACTTATTAATTATTTTAAATACTTAAAGGACACGGACTGTTTAACAAACACTTAAAAAAAATTAAATTACCCGTACTACATAATATTTCGAACAGTATGTCGTGATATAACAAAATTAGCGCTGCAGAGCGAACACATAGATCGGAGTACTTTGATTATTTGATTTTTTTTTTTGGAAGCTTTCCATCGCTTCTATTCAATAACACAAGTTTTATTGTTCTGTAAAACTTTAACTATTATAACAACTACACACTCTTTAACGCGAAACCCGCATACTAAGAACCTGCCAATACAAGCCGGTTGAAAAACGCCGGAATTGAAGTCACACATTCATGCACATTATACTTTAATGATCACCCACACAATAAAAATATTAGTGTACCTATTAGGTAAATGTAGCGCATATTTATGCTGAAAATATGCTGCTTCGTTTCGAGTTATTCCATTTAATTTTGAACTTTATTTTAATGTTATATTAGTGTCTTTCTATGTACCCGTGCGAAGCCGGGGCTGGTCGCTAGTGAAAATATAAGTCAAATTCGGAGTATATTTTTGTAGTAGATCTAAGTGTTTTTTGTTACAAAGATGTGATAATTACATCAAAAAATATAGTTTAGTTAATAACATATGATTGACTCGTTCTTTACGTTGCGAGTTTAGTGTAAGAAAAAATCATGCACACAGTAGGATACACATATTAAGCAACTTTGTGTTTAGTAATTGTCCGTACGTTTATCTTTTCGGGAGTGACGATTTTTTGTATGACTATTGTTAACATATTTTAATATTTAACAATATCATGAAAACATGTATGCCTAATTAATTCGGCATTTAATGAATAAATATTAACACAGAATAAATATGTTTGATTCCTGATTCATTGGTAGTTCTTTGTCGCCATACTTAGAAATCTCATAATTTACTTCTAGCGTTGAATTATTCGTGACAATATACATTACCTAATAATTATACATTACATAATCGCTTTTGATTCATATGAATAAAAGTCAAAAAAAAATATATTTATTATTTATTTCTGAAGTGGCCATGTAAACAACAAACAAATGTAATTAAATAATAATTTAAGTTTTATAATAAAAGTCGCAATGATTTTTTGTTTCAAACTCTTGTAATATCTTGGGTTCTAGCATGCTGTTCACGATACTAGCAACTCCATAATATTGTGGCGCAAACGTGTGTGATCTGAATCTATATCAAATACTTTAACCTTTTGTTTGGTGTATTTAGATAGGTTATAGTCATCCGCCAGTTTAGTTGCCTTTGGGTGGGCAACACCTTTTATAAGTATAAGTTCTGACTCAAGTCTAACACTAGGCTTATAGGTTTGTGCCAGTTTTACTCTTCTGTATGCTGCTTCAACCACATCTTCTATATATTGGTGTGAATATGATACCAAGCCCTTTATAAGGGAGATAAAAACATATACTTTTTCCGACCAACTTTGGCACTCGATTAATCGAATTGTTATATCTTCATCATCTCTACCAGTGGTTAATTTATATATATGTATCAATATCATATTTTCTAATTCGTCATTGTTTAACTTTCCTAAATAAGCTTCTGTTTGAACTCTTAGTGCATCTGGACTACTATCCAAACAGAAGACGACACCAGTATAACCTTCTTGCTCCAACAAAGCTGCTAACTCTAAAGCAACGTTAACGCCAAAAGAATAACCGAGTAAATAAAATTTGGATTCAATTTTTATACTCCTTTTTAAATTCTGAAAACATTTTTTTTAAATGAGTTCCACAAACTTATCAAATTAAAGACAGGATTTAAATATAAAAAAATTACTTTCAATATGTTCGCAGCCATCGATTGAATAGTATCATCCTTTGTTTCAAAATTAAATTGAGCTGTGACTGCTCTGACTTTGAGAACTTCACATATTGTTTTAAATATTCTATATTGTCCTTCATATCCAGGTAGCATAATTAAATGTGTCTCGTTAGGGTCTATTTCTTCTTCTTTCTGAAATGAAAAAATAGTTATAATGGACTGATTGACTAGTTTAGGAATGAACATATTAGAGGAATTATAAAAATGTCACCGGTAACACAGAAATTAAGGAGCAGTCTTCTGTCCTGGTATGGTCATTTGATGCGCAGGGAGGAAGAGGATATTATAAGAAAGGTATTAGATATGAATGTGGATGGTGTAAGTGGAAGGAAAAAACCAAAAAAGATGGATGAATTGTGTGAAGGATGATATGTTTAGAAAGGGAGTGAATGCTTCTAATGACTAAAAATTGAGAGGAATGGAATTTGGATTGAAAGACAAGTTACGCCGATTTCAAATATAAAAATGGGATAAGGGTAGGAAGATTGTTTAACAAAAAATAATTATAAATATTATTACCTCATCCGAAGGGTTACATCTTGTTTTCATTGTTATAATAGGTTTGGAAGCAATATACTGGTCTTCTTCAACATACGTGTAAAAAACTTGCATACCATTTATAATATTAATTTGTGACTTTATATTACGGTTTCCAAAATTAATAATACTAAAATAGTTGATCAAAATATACATATAAATAATATAATATTTTATTAATATGAATTCTCGTATTACAATCGTAATAAACGATCAGGTTTTACCTTCCAACCGTCATTTCCTTCAACTCTTCGATGAGGAGATTAATAAGGTAGACTTCTTTTACTAGGTTTTTTATTTCTTCATATTTCGTTTCCAATAAGTTAAATTCTTTTAAACATAAATCTTTGTCGCTATCCTTTATCGCGTTTAATCCTATCACATTAAATAGGCTTAGTTGCATGGTAAATATAAAACATTTTATCATTATAAGAATATCAGATTTACCTAAAAGTTTCGCCAATTCTATCAAGAAATTTATGCCATTTTGCTTCTTGGAATTTGTTTTTAGAGAATTTTCTATTTGAATGTTTTCGAACCTTAAATGTATCTCCAAATCGTAAAGCAACTGTTTTATTCTCTTTGGCTCATTAATATGGTCCTTATAATGCATTGGCTATAATCAATCATTTACTACATCAAATTTTATTTCTTCTATTTTTACATACAAATCTAAATACGGTTATGAGAATATTGTATAAACATATACTTATTATTAATATTATATTACAACAGTTAAATTATATAATCTAAAGTTTTAAGAGTTTCTTTAAAAAGTAACTAGAACCTGAATGTGTTTTTGTTTGTGTATAATTAAAGTATTTAATCCAAGTTTTTTGTCGTCCTTCGTAAACTCTTTTGGCATTACAGGAAAATAAATCATTATCCGAATTCTGCGTAGTAGCATCAATAATCGCAAAAAATCTAAAAGCACATACAATTACATTAGTTAATTTACAAGTATTTCATGTTACTAACATCTTTTATACTTTTGTGTTACCTTAATTCTTTACACATTTGTCTAGATGCAAAATCTAAATTTTCCAGAATTATTTTGTCTGATTCATCGCAGAAAATAAATATTCCTTCAACAGGACCGATTATTTCAGATTTTTGAAAGAAGTCCCTACATTCCTCTATTTTTTGTAATTTTTTTGAATGTATTGCAACTTCTATACCGTTAGTACTCCATGCGCTGGAACGTAATATTTGTAAAAGAATCAATACATTAAAATTCTTAATAATGTCAAAATATTATTAATATTGAACTCACATTAACTTAGCTTGAAGATAACCAATAAAATTATCTCTGACATGAAGAGAGAATTTTCTTGCACCTCGTTTTACAAAATAATCGATCAACTCAATACCATACAAAGCGTTCCTGGATACCACAGTATAAGCAAAAGTAGATGATAAGTGAACTCTGAAATACGTTTCAGCAGCAAATACAGATCGATGAGTATATTAATGAACAAAATGATATGACAAAATATTTGTAACTTCTAAGTTATTATTTATTATTAGTCTATAGTATAAATACTAAACCTTAACACGTAACATAGTAATTATCAATGTCTTATTTATATAATTTCTAAAAGTAATAGATCCAAAAAAATTGTATATTACTTTAGCTGTTACTTTGCTTACGATTTAATAAAATATTTTTTTTTAAACTATAATCTCATACCTCGGTTGTACATTTATTTTAGATAAATCGAGATTTTCGATACGAATCAAAACACGACCCCTATGTTTGCTATGAGATAGTAATCCAAGTGCTCTTTGTATATCTTCCGGAGGGTAGGATACTCGGCTAAGTGGTCTCACTGTACCACTGGCAATACCTTCACTAACCATCTTTTGTAGCAACTGTAATGTAACATCAAGTATGTTTTTAATTTTCTTGGCAAACTTTGGTGATTTGGTTACACATAAAATATATATAGTATTTTATAGTTTTTTTTTTATTATTACTAAATTTAGTTCCAGGAGCAGTTAATTCTAACACGCTAAAATATAATTCTTAATTATGTTATTAAAGGAAACTTACTTTTTTATCTTTCATATTTTCCTCTTTGAAAATTTCAGAAATATTTACATGTTTGTATACTCTGCCTTCTTTCAGATAGAACATACCGAAATCCTCGTATTCTAGCATATCATAACGACTTAGGTCTAAAAATGTTCCAAAGGGACAAACACAATCCATAGCAGCCTGCAATTAATTACTATGTGTAGTACCAATAATCTTTATATGCCGAAATGAAATATCAATTCATGTAAAAATAATGAGCGGCCTGTAAAAAAAACTTGTTAACTCTTTTAATTGTTATCCGTTCAAGACTTGCGAGTAATGCATATATTCTATGGGTTCAAATTATATCACTGTATACACTAATAAATTTCAAGGTATGAGACACAAAAGTAAGTAATTGCGAAAGGTTCACTGCTATTACAAGTAGCATTACCATCTTAATGACATCAAAATCACTGTAACGGACGGACACACGAGTATGAGCGGACACCCGTACGAACTTCCGTGTATACTACTACGTAGACTGCTCTGCCACGCCCTATCAGCACAGAAACAGGATGGTATAAGTTTGACAATTCTGTATGCCGAAAGGGACGCAGTAGAGCACGTGGACCGGCTCGTTGGCGGGAAAAATGCAACAACGCAGTATACTTTCTATTGTATACACTTTTTATTCACTCACTAAACTATTACAATGAAATCATTTATGAACTTAACTTTCACTTTGACGATCGCGACGATACTACCCTTTCTCGGCCCATATGGCCTATTCTTATTGTGCCGACTAGTTCGGCACCCCGTACGCGAGAAGCTCTTTCATTGGCGTACCCCTACTGTATGGTCAAATATTATTATTATGCACGTATTTATTTATTTCTTTATTTCAATAAATTATTATCTTAATAATACAGCGCACTACGTTTGTATACACATTAACTAATTATTCTATCTTCTATCTACCTAACTAGGAAATCAATATATTTATTATCTTAAACATAATTTACATATTGCATAGTATCTTATTTCTAAACTCTTGAAGCGTCGCCAACAATCACCCTTATTTAATATATGTAATGCCTTCGCAAATATCGATGATTGGGATTTAATACTTCATTCGTGTTTTATACATATAAGTATTTCTTTAAATAAATTATACCTTTCGCAAAGCTCCACTGCTACAGTTTATAACAATATGACAACGACGATCATTGGTGGTTGATATAACATTTCGAATTTCAGGATCACGTGAATAACTAATATTTGTTTCTGAAAAAAAAAAAAAAAAACGATTTAATGATTAACTCGTCTTTGATTTATTACACTAAGAAGGACGATCAAGCACCACTTCTTAAGCATCAACTTATATTTTCTAAATAAAAACTAGCTATACTCACGAACTGGTTTGCGGTTGCAAAAAAGTCAATATTGTTGCATTTGAAAATTCAGACACAGCAAACTATTAAGTAATTATCTCAACACTTTTCTCATTTACAAAAAGTAATTTTTGATGAGTTAAAATGTTTCCGTGATAATCTACTTTGTGATTCGTATGAATGAATGCAGTCCCGAAAAATTCCAATATTTACTTTAAAGTTTGAACCAGGAAACCTTTTATGTTGCACTCATCACGGAAGGTATTAGAGGATTATTTGTAATCAAAATAAAAGTACCTTGAAGTTCCGGAAACAATTTAAGCAAAAACTTTTTCTTATCAACACTGTTAACTGTTGTATAGACAGTACAACTCAATGAAATACATATAGAAATAACAGCCTGAGCTAAAGCTCCTGCTCCTCCAGTAACGAAAACTCTTTGATTTCTAAGTAAGTTTCGTCTTATGGCCTGTAATTAAAATTGTGAATTATGAATACTGCTGTCGAATTATAAATTATGCAATTTTTAACTAGTATAAATGAATCTCACCAAACAGTAGTACGCGTGTAGATATGGCAAGGGCACGGTTGCGGCTTCTTCCAGACTCCAGTGTTCAGGCACTGGCCATAACAAGTCTAAGTCAGGTGTTACAGTTTTCCCTAGTGCACCTTCTTTAACTACTCCCATTACCTTTTCACCTCTTAAAACGATGTTAAAAAGAAATAAAAGGTCTCAAAAGGTTATTACAGGGTGGATCATTACGTGAACGATAGTGATGTCTGGAAATAACCCACATCTCTGTGCTTCCACTAAAAACTACGATTTGTATAGTTTTTTTATGACATAAAAAAAATATATATATATTATATTTATGAAAAAAAAAATAGAACCAGATCGAGTTTCTTGCCGGCTCTTCTCGACTGGGTTGTTTTCCGAACCGGTGGTAGTGTTTTAGACGTTCATAAGCGCCTTCTTAGGGCCTAAATTGAATAAATAAATTTTGATTTTGATTTTGAAAGGTAAATAACACCATGAAAGTTGTTTTCAATTATTACAATCACATTATTATTTAAGTTTACATTAAGATTTTATTAAATTCGAGTATTTTTTGATATTGTTATAAGATATAAGATATGTGAACATCGAATATAAACCTGTGATTATAGCCGCTAAAGTCCATTCCAATATATTGGGTGCTATCAGTTTCCTTGTTAATAATATTTTGATAGTCTCTAAGTGTTAATCCAGCGTAAGAAACCTAAAAATTGTACAAATAATTCAATAGCATTCTCATTTAATATTTGATAATGAATTATTTAAATTATTATTTATTCAATATTTGAACAACTTATGAAGTTTGCATGCCTTCTGTTTCATGACTCAAAAATAAACTAAATCTAATTAACAATTTATGGAGAAATTCTGGTTTTTGGAATTCTATGAGGGTTCATAATACCTAACTGTCATTTTTGAATTAATAATACGTCAATACTGTTGGCTCTTGAGTTATACCGCATCGTAATATTTTCATAATTGTTTTCTCTAAGGTTTGTTCAACTTTTCCAAAAAATGTTTTAATATAAAATCAGTTTATTATTTATTATCATTTTGATAAATTAGTAATTACTATTCTACAAATACAAAAAGTGTCTTATAGCTCTTAAACTTCACTGCGAGACACAGTTGGATTTTCGCACCGTCCGGAAGTTTAGTTAGTGAAGTGTTATTTATTCTAAATTACACTCTTGTCTTCCACAAACATTTTGCTTTTCTTTGAAATCTGAAATAAAACTGAAGTGCAGTTTTTTTTCTAACCTAGCTAATGCTGTTGACCAGTAGGGCCTTTAGAGCTTAACCGAACTTTAGGGGCGAGTGCTACAGGCACTCAGCTGCAAAGGGTAACTAGCACAAGGTTTCGAACCTCGGCTTGGCCGTTACCTATATCATAAAATTCCCGCGGAATTTGAACCTAGCTAGCTGAAGCATAGGCTGTTTCGAAACATATATGTATAATGGAAGACAACAGAACCATAGCGCGATGTAGAATCGTTCAAAGAAAATAAGTTTTTGTTGTCGTTAATATACGAGTATAAAATTGAAGTGTCTGTTCGTAATATCATAATAACAATTGAATGTATCTAGACACCTATTCCAAAAATTCAATTTTAAAATTTTTATATTTGTCTGTTTGTTCCGGCTAATCTCCGGAACGTCTAAACCGATTTAGATGGAACTTTTTTTCTTAGATAGCTGATGTTAATCCGCTCAACATAGGCTTTATTTATACTTAATTTTTAATTATTTATACTTATTTACTTGTAAAAATAAAACTTATGAATATTGGAATACAATCCGATTCAATGCATAATTTTACTAGCAAGTGTTTCGGTTTTTCAGAAATATCTTTTTGTTTAATGATAGTAGCAAAAAAACAATTGGAAAATAATTAGGGTTCCATATTAAAAAAATACAATATTACCGATTGAAAAATATATGAAACGTGAGCGCAGCTGCGGGCACACGGCTAGCTTTGAATATAGTTGTTTGAGAATACATAATCTAATCTAGTTTATTTTCTTATCAATTACTTGCAACAATAGCGTTTCGAACTAAAATCATTATTAGGAATTACCTGTACTGAAGAATGATTTTCTGTAAAGCTTGGCGCTTCCTCCCATTCTAAGCTGCGTATGCTTCCTTTTTTGGAAACAACTAACTTAATGTTTTTTATTAACTTAATTAAATTAGCTGGTAAATTGCAATTTTCTTTTTGAAATCGCTAAAACAGGTAAAACAAGTTAATAATAAATGTAAAAAAAAAAAAACGAACAAAACAAGTAATATATTTTTCATTGTTACCTTTTGTATATTTTTGAATACAATACATTCCATAAAAACACCGCCGCACCTTTAAATCAAGAAAAGATTAAATCTGCAAATGTACAACCACATAGTTTAGTTACCGCAATGAATTCACTTACCTAGTGACATCGTATATATTATAACATGATTCTGCTTCATGATATATAGAACCATCAATATTTATTTCATTACTTGCATTATGTTTATTAATATCTATTATAAGCTTGTTAATGTACTTTGGAGTATAAATATCTTCAGAACTGTTACCCAATACATTTAATTGAATTATACCGTCTAAGAATGTAACCCAATTACCAGTCCATTTTATCAATGCCTTAGTTCGACTAATATTTGTAGAATGCAGAGATTGAAACTCGTTTCTATAAAAAGTAAAAAACAATTATAGTTTTTTGAATATTCTTATAATAATATATAATTTCAAATGATCACCTATACGAATATCCTCTTAATTCTAAACATTTGTATACGTTGTTTCGATCCATGATTACTTCGCAGTTGTCTAAGTGTAAACTTTCTCTAATGTAGGTATTCGTTTTATAAATGTTAATAACACCTGTGCTGATTAATTTCGCTTCATGAGTCACCTGCAATAATACAGCAAGTAAATATAATCTACGATTATGTGCTTTCATATTTAACTAGACATTGAAACCTACCTCAAATATTTTCTTTCCTTTATTGATAGTTACATGTACTCTAAGAGGCTCTTTATTATCTATAATTAATTCTTTATAAAATTTAATATTTTTAAATTTAATGGACGTATTTCTGTTCTGCAAACCCAAAAACATGGTAAATGTTTCCCAAACGAATACTAGGAGTGCTGATTCTGGTAATACATTCAATCCTAAAAAGTGAAAAGCAATACATATTCAGTGCAATCAACGAATATAAATATAAAAACAAAAAAGTTATATTAAGGCCAATTCAAATGTAGAAAACATAATATTTGAAATGGTAAGATTAAAAATAAAACACGCAATTTATTAGCGCAAATCAGCGTTTAAATTGTGTTAAATAAAACAACTTACCATCTCGGACGTGCCCTTGTAAGTAACCGTATTCATAGTCCTCCATGCTAATAATAAATTCTTGGGCCGCTACAATATGCCTGGTTTCCGATTTGGCCAAGTCTTCAGGCCTTGTAGGTAATATAATGGAATATATATCAATCATTAGAAACAAGCTTTATTTAAAAACATGAAGATCTAATTGATTTATGATACACCTAACTACCCCGAGAATGTTATTATAAAAAGTTAATGCCTTTACGCGTACGAGGATTGAGTGGTGCCGGTACTCCTTGCTAGCAGTCGCAGCAAATTTAAAACTATTAGTGATCCATACCGGCTTTGCACGGGTCTCGGAGATATATATAGCTTAAGTGATATATAGCTTAAATTACTCGGTGATAATGTATCTTTCCCACAAGTGAAATATTTTTTTAAATATGTTCAGTATTTTTTCAGTTCATCCATAATAAAAAAAACATCAATTTTACCTGTTTTACGAGTAAATAATTATAATAGATAACCTAAAGTAGGAGCTTATTAATATATCTATTATACTAAAATATTTTTGAATACATTTATTTATGTTTAATGAATGATAAAATTTGTTTGTAATTTCAATTTAATGTTTAATGTAAATTGTTTTATGTGTACGAAGTATAGTTATGGAGATACAACGTAGTCCAAAAATAAATAGCGAATTACAAGAAATTGGTAGACTATATTTAAATTTTGTAAAAATAAAAGAAAATGAAATATTAATTACCACGTTTCACTGTGGTCCCACTCAACCAAATCCGAAAGGATTGGTGTCTCAGTCGCTACAGGGAATTCCACCTTTGGATATAATACATTCACTTTCGGATTCAATCCGGAAAGATAAATTCTAAAACAAAAGACTTCTAAATATTTTTACGATTTGTACAAAAAAATGTGGTCTTAAATGTAAATATTCAATAATTGTCAGCTATAAGGTTTAAGGTTTAAGGCTTTAAGGTTTATTATCAGGTCTTACGACTCCAATAAAAATGTGCAAATGGTATTTACAAATAAACAAAACTTAAATATAAATTGCTTTTCTTTAATTATGATGACTCATTGTACTATACCTATTACAAACATATCGTCAATATAAAGTAACGTGTAACATAATTTACTTTGATTTTAAGTAGCATAAAACTTATAACGATTTACAGTTATCTATTTAATTATAGTTAATTTGAAAAATGTATAATACAGACCTCCCTATAGCATCTAAGAGATAATTTACCGGACTAGTGTGATTACGTCTAGTCAACGGTATATGAGTACTCTCTTTGTGTGATCGTTTCACAATAGCTTGCAGTAGGCCATGTGGGGCTATCTCAATAACTATTGCATTGTTTGGTATCAAAGAACTTGCCTCCTCAAAATATACTGGGTTCTAAAATATGAATAGATGATTAACATATGAATGCATAATATACATATTAAAATATTAAAAACAATTGTTTCAAATTTAACCATTTTTCTAATTTCAACCTGGTCTTTTGATGCTTCGTTATCAAGAATCGTTATTAAATTTGTATGAAATAAACGAATATTAAAAAAAGCAAAACCAATACAAAATAAATAACAAAATTTATGTCAAACAATAATTATTTTTCCCTATCTAATCTATGTCTACATTTTGTTAAAGTTGTCTTTGAGGTTATAGTGTATATGTTTTCCGATACATAGTTACCATCAAAATCAATTATTTATGGTTTATACATCACTATATAGTTTGTTTAAAGTAAAAAATAAACGTACTAGTAAATTATTTGTAAAGAATTCAGCTGAAGCGTAATTTGATGACTCCCAACTATCCTGAGGAACAGATGTACATATCCAATTTTTGCTACGTAGCTTTGGCTGTAAAATTATTTCCCTCATACGTGAAAGTAAAGCAGGACCTAAGAAAAAAAAAACCATAATGACTCTTTTCAATTTGTTAGCTTATTGGCATTGAGTTAAGGTATCAATAGGAAGACTAGTAGTTTTGTGTCAAGCTCTGCTATACGTCTCCTCTCAAACTAATGCACTTAATTGTTCATAGTAAACGTCCACTGTGAACCAATGTTCAACCAACCAACGTCACCTGCCAATGTCTCCCATCATACATTTTCAATGCCACACTCATTCATGTGACGTTTAAGCTCATTTTTCTATTACAAGAGCTGGTTTTTGGTTGCCATCCTACAGTTTATAATAACAGATGTACTTTACCACTCTGTTATTAGGTATTCGGCAGAAATTACCTCTCCCACCGCATTGGCTGCTTCATTATATATGATAGATACGATCCGGCCAGTGGATATTCATAATGTCGTGTCGATATTTCAGATGGTAGTTATCTAAAGTGCGAATATTATTTTGATACAGGTACCACGTTTCGCAATAGCCAAGCAATAGCCATAGAGGTTTGGTAGAACAATCGATATGTATACAGCTACTTTTGTAGTGAGTTTACGTCATGCGAACGGAACACCTTGGAACGAAGTCTGCCAAAAGTTACATACAGCAGCTGTCGCAGTTCTGCTGTTGGCTTCATTATCAAAGAGGTACCTAAATACAATGGTGCTGCCAAGATACCTGAACTGGTGTACCTGCTTAAGGAAGTCATCACAGAGTTTGATGTCGACCGGTACACTGTTCAGCGTATCAAGAGCAATATTTTCGATTCGAGCCCAAATCTACGACATGATTCATCAAGACTTGACATATGCTTCTGTAAACCATTTGTGGATTTCGTCACAAAATATAGTCTTCTGCATAAATAATCTCATTGAGTTAGTCAAGTTAAAACTCCTCGGCTGTTGATGCGAAAATAAATTCGAATACCTTCAAACAAGGTTTGCACAGCTTCCCGTACTACAAATGATAAATACAAGGCGAACCATGTTGTGACGAAAACACAACCTTGCTTTACTTCATAGCCCTCTGAAAATAACTCTGAATCTTCTCCCTGTATACTGACACTGTGTCATATGTCCCACGTCGTCATGAAAGAGTCGGAACGTTCTAAAAACTTATCTTCTGCATCCAAGTATTTTCAGTACCACGATTTTTTCAAGGCACGCTATCAAAAGCTTTTTCCGTGTCAACAAAATATAGCAAGAGTGGTAGTTTCTGCTCGCTACTTTTCTCTTGAAGCTGGTGGACAGATAAAATGGCTTTACAGGTGCATCAATGCGGACGGAAGCCAAATTGAGTTTCAGGCAAATTTTTCCAGACAAATGCGTCAAATGGTCCTTTAAAATTCGGGCAAAGACTTTTCTTGGTTAAGTTACTAAGGAGATGCCGCAATAAGAATTCCAATTAGATCTGTAGCCCTTGTTCTTGTATAGAGGATAAACTCACAAGACTCAAATGCCATCAGGTACACGCTCATCTTCTTATATTTGAACAAAGAGCATCCAGACTATTTCATGCAATTCTACACCACCATATTTTAGCAGTTCCCCAGGTAAAATGTCAACGCCGATTAATGTTTTATTTTGCTCTTATTAGATGGCAACTGTGACCTTGTGTAAAGACAATGGGCTATCTAAGTTGGTGATCGTAGCTGATGTGAGAAATGTCCACAGCTCGGTTGCCATTTAGCTGTTGATGAACTTTATATAAGTTTAAGAAATGGGCAGATTATAAATAAGTTAATGTAAAAATATGATATCTTTTCAAATAATTGAAAATAATTACCCATTTCGGCAATATATGTTGAATGATACGCAATGTTCGAGCTTGATACTTCTTTAGCGAATACTCCACTGGCGGTTAGTTCAGCGAGAAATTTTTTCATGCTATCAACAGGTCCAGATAACGTTGATGATTCTGAACTATTATGACAAGCTACTTCTATATCTGGAGGACATAGGTATTTTACCTGAAAAATATGTATTTTTTTTAAATATTGTTGGGTATGTCTTTTTAAAAACATACCATTTTTGCGACCTTTTAACACTATTTCCAAACAAAAGTTTTCACATCTATGTTTTTTTTTTGTATTTGGGAGCTTTTATTCTAAGTATTATAATATTATCTCCACATTATTTCCATTGCCATAATATTATACTAAACGGGTAACAACTTGTGAATTTGTATATCACTACGATTTTCGTTGATCTCTCACAATCAAATAAATTAACTATTAGAACACATTAGAATTATATTATGTGTATTAAATAATTACCTAAATAAAAATAGGCAAAGATAAAACAATTTAGTACATTCATTACATTTACTACCCAATGGTTTTGTTAGTATTGACTATTACAATTTATCATTATTATTTGATCAAATTTCTCACTTACGTCTTTATACCCAAAACCGACAGCAGCCATTAAGCCACGTTTTACCCGTATGTCTCTAGAAACAATACCACGAACATATGAAGCCATAATGGTCTCTTCTGCTGTCAAACAACCGTCGGCATAAGCGCATCCTAGCTCTCCTACACTGTGACCTAAATGAAACACCATATTAGGAGCATTAAAAAATAATTTGATTATTTTAAAGGCAAACAATTTTTTTAAAATTTGTTTCTGCAGTAACTCGATAATTCGATATAGGAAAAGTAATAAATCTTTGTGACCATATAATATTTTATTTTATATACTAAATAGGTACAGATGACATGTTCTTGATATAAATGTTTAAATATAGATCGATAACCTTAGTTGTAACTATTTTTTACCGCAAAGAATACAGAAGTTATTTTAACGCTTACAAAAAAATTAGTTTTATGTATAGACTTAAGAGGACATGCGGTCGAAAAATAAGGTATTTCAGAAATCTATCGCAATCACATTGCACCTCAAAGAAATAATTATAAAACACGAAATGAACAACTGCAGCTCGGCCTGATTTTAACTGTGTTAAACAGATGAAAACATCACTTTGTAGTACCCTGTTTCCTCCTCCCAAACTGAACGGATTTTTATATTATTTCAGTTTTAGAATAATAAATACTTTGGCTATGCTTGTACGTTTTGCTTTTTTTAAATTTTGTTTATCACCTGCATCACCAGAGGTATCACGTGCGGGTTGCCAACTCTTTTAAGAAAAACGTTAGAACGTTTGAAAATAACGGAAAAAAATCGAGCATTTTTTTTTCATTTTCAAAGGCTGCTATTTTCTACAATAACTAATTAATAGAATTTTAGGTTATTGGAAGTAGAATTAGAATAAATTTTAGATTTTATAAATTACTACCTATATGTTAGACATATGAAGACGAGAAACGTCTCGGTACATACAACAGTATGTCAGAAATGTACATCTCAATATTTCAAATGATTAAGGTTATAAATAAATAGCTTTTAAGCGCATAATATATGTATTAGGAAATATTTTTGTAGAATAAATATAACAACATAATTATTATATAGTAACAGTTACGTATAATTATTCACCTATTTTTCAACATTGTCATCATAGTATTATTGATTTTTTTTAATCGTTGTGATTGGAAGCTCTTTAAAACAAAAATGCCTTATGACAAAGAGACAAACATATATAAATAGGATATAGCATACTTATAAATTTTATGCTTTTAATTCAACTGATTTATAATTTTGCAGTGAAAGGAAGACTTTGTCGTTGTAGCTAAATTTAACGTTCATTATACGGGCTAAAGAGGTCGATTCAAAACCTGGCAATGAGTTTTTTTTCTTGTGCCTCTTTTTAATAAACATAGAGAGATAAAATATAGTTTAAATTTTAACCAATTTCATTGCTATAGCATAAAGAGAATTTTATCAAAATCGGTCAAGAATTTCATTTCCTTCTAATGTTTGACTTTTGTCCGTTATCCTAAAGAACCTCTCGTATTTTTAGGGCCAAAAAGTTCTACATCTACGATAGTATTAGTATCTTTATAATATTAGTTATCACTGTTTTAAGTTTCGTCAAAATTAGTTCAGTACTTTCAGAGTGTTACGCGTACATAGGGAAAGGCAGACAAAAATTCTAAATAACATATTTTTGGCTTCTATACCGATCAAAAAGTCCATTCAAATTACAATTTTCAAAAAACATTTATTAATTATTATTAATTAATGTTCAAGAGTCAATCATATTTTTTACCAAATAAATGTTTATAATATCACTCCAGATTAAATTCAAACGCTTTTTATTTTGTTATTTGTTAAAGCTTAACTAAAACATATGAGATATTACATAATATTTCATGCAACATATTTACCGATAATCTTATTTGGAACTATTCCCAGCTCTTTAAGGACATCAGTTAAAGCAATTTGAATTGCAGCTATACCGACAAATGAATGAATTATGTTGTCAAAAACGTTATTATCCGGTTCTGTTATAATTTTAATAAGATCTAAACCTTCTGGCTCTAGTACACGATGGCATCTGAAATTTACATTTAGAAAGAAATATTAGGGAATTATAAAAAAGAGTGAAATAACGAAAGCGTATCAAATCTTTGATTATTTTGATGTAAAAAGTCATTTTATTAATTATTATTAAAAAGATTCCTTTAGTAGTCAAAATTCGACCGTTATCTATAGTGCAAATCTTTAATACGAGACAAACGAAAATGTTTATCGAACACAGTCAATCCATTCTCGAAATACTATCAAATATCTCAATCAAGTCATACAAAATATTTAATTTTTTATGACAAGAAACATTTTAGCATTCCATGTATTCTCCGTGAGCGTGCCGGGTCCATCGCGTCGCCGAGAGCGAAACCCAGTGCAGTCCCCGGGACTTGCAACCCAGGTGTAAGCTTAAGGGGCTCCTTTAAGATCTACGCTCTCTTTCACTACCCGTGTTCCCCTCCCTTCCTAGCCAGATTTGGTAAGATCCTACTAATGCTGCTTTGGATATTCTTTCTAATGAAGAACTTATGGTTACTTTTAGCAGGATGAGGTCTATTAGTAGGTTATAGAGAGATTTTAGTGATAATCCTCTCACTCCCACTTCTACTGCATAGAAATTAACCACAAAACCAATTGTAGTCAATTCATTTGTTCCGAATGGCTCAAATTTCTGGGTGAAAAAATTATGGGTTAAATATCATGGTTGAAGAGGCAGTAAACCTGTATTTTTCAGGTTCTAGGGAATATTTTTCTGATGATCAGAAACGTTTGACCAAATGTATTGACTTTCATGGAGACGAATGTCGAAAAATTTTTTTTTGTTTGGTTTGAATTATGTGTTTTTCTTTAAACGGCCGGAATCTTTTCAAATTACCCTCGTAAAAAGTATTCAGGCCACTGAGCTTACCTCAGTGTTTAAGATCTACTGAGGTGCATTTGTTGCATAGCAGCTTCGTAAGCAATGTAAACATGTAATAAATAATAACAACAAGGATGAAATAATAAGCTAAAATGTTTTAGATATAAGTAGAATTTACCTCTGGATAGCAGATGCAAAAATTGGTACTCGCATTAAATCCGTACCCATGGTCGGCCATTGTGAACCCATACCACTGTACAAGAACCAAACTTCTCGCGTATCCCCGGAGGAATTCCACTCAAAATTTTGTCCTAAATTTAATGTTTCCTTATTTTCATTAGTGTCTGTTAAATTAAAAATATTAATAATTGTAATAACTATCAATATAAATATGAACGAAATTCATCGTTTTTTACCGAATGCAATAAAATGGAATTTATTTGATTAAATTATAACCGTTTTCCGTGAAGTGCCGGCTAAGGACAGCACCAATCCAAATATTCCTGGGGGTGTTGTAAAAGAATACTAAGGGCTATAAACCAGGAAATGTGTAGCAGCATCCTCTGAGCTCCACAAATATCTACTACGATCGGCAACCCGTCGGGCAAGCGTAGCGATTATAGCAACCCCCGCCTTGTTTAGGGGAGACCTATGTCCAGCAGTGAATGTCTTTTGGGTGAATCAAGTAATTACGTCTCGTAAAAATTAAATTATACGTCTATTAATCCCGCATCTTATTTTCATAATGTTTTATAAGTAAAAATATATAAATTTACATAATTACTAAAATTAAAAAAATAAAGGTATGCTTTGTTGGTTTGGGCATATAGAGAGGATGGATGAGAGGAGATTAACGAAATAAATTTATAAGGCGAGGTTGAATGAGCAAGTCAGTAAGGGTCTAGCTAAGCAAACGTATCTAGATCAAATCGATCATGTGTTAAATAAAGGCGAGGTAAAAAGTACTCATAACCGACGAGCATGTATGAAAGCGCTCATGAAAGTAGAGGAAGCGAAAGAGGTGTGTCAAGATCGTAGCAAGTGGAACGACGTAATCTCTGCCTACCTTCACGGAAGAAAGGCGTGATGATATGTATGTATGTATGTATGTACTAAAATTATACATTTCAATAAATATTATGAACGATTTACCTAGAATAATATAGCCCCTTCCCGTATGACCTGGTATATTATATTGGAAGATATTATGCAATAGGGCTATTTGTTCCACATCAACTGGACTTTCATTCAAACTATTAAGTATTTTGTTGACACATTCATCTTGCCTTCCAGAAACTGGCACAATATATGGTATTTTACTTGTCATATGATTATCATTCTGAAAATTCATTATAAATATTATTATTATTATTGGAATTTTTAATACAAAAAGTCTCTTTTTTTTCCAATCTACTTAGAACCATAATTGTAGTAATATTTTTTGTATATGTAACAGGAAAGTAAACAGACAAACGATTCATCTGATGGTAAATTGAATTCCTGACCTCGGAGAGCGTTTTTCAGTTTTATCTTGAAGAATCCCATGTCACAAACCGATCTGAGTAACGTGCCCTATTCAACAGCGTTAGCGTTACGACAAAAAGGCCCTAGACTACCTTTATGCTATCGCGTTTCGGCTAGGTTTAAATGTGTGGGAATGAGCGGATCTTAGCCAACGGTGAAAAGTGCGAATTTGCAACGTCGAGGAGAGCAACATATCAAATAGTTTCTTAAAGCACATATTGTATAATGTACATATTGTGATAAAATAGAATTGTCTTCTACATCAAACATAGAATGGAGATCATTGTACTTCAGTATTCAATTGTTGGTTGCAATGATGTCTGTTGGTACGGAGCGTGGAGATGAATATAACAATGTCAAAGCCTTGTATACGAATTACATAATATTTTTGAATAATATTTATTGTAGTAACAGAATAACTTACTTTTATTTTGTAATGGCCTTTCAAAAGAACATGATAGTTGGAACCAGTAGGGCTAAAGTGGTTTAAAGCAGAATAACCTCGGTCAAACTTTGTGTTATCAGTCAGGATTTGCACTTTACCATCACGGACTGCAGGAATATGATCTTGCGGATTGTTGTAGTGCAAATTTGCAGGAAGTATACCCTTTTGATACGCAGCACAAATCTGGATGAAAAAATGTATTACGAAATATATTTAGGTGATGTTTTTTTTTTTATATTGCTTGAACATGCTTTATTATTTTTATGCTCTGCTCTAGATTGTGTAAATTAATGGCCAAAGCTAAATTATAGTGTTTCAATTAACCTTCGTGATGCTACGCTTACGCGATTTGCTATGCTTTTCAACAGAATACTAATCCTTATGTTATAAATACAACTTTGTTATACAAATTCAAATATATATCTGCAATAAGTCACATACCTTTGTTAAAGCGCAGACGCAGGAAGCAGCCTCAGTATTTCCTATGTTTGAATTTAAAGAACCAACTTTAATAGGTTTTCCATGTCCGAAAAATTGACCTATCGCTTGAAGTTCCTTGCCATCTGCTTCAGCAAATCCTAATCGAGAAATATTATACTTACATATAGCATACTTTTCATCAACACTTGTGGTCATTATGTTAATTGATACTGAATTTAAAAACTAGTATATACATCAGCGCAACCGATAATGGATGGTCATCATTGTTTTATGTAAAAATTTTGAAATAGTTTTTTTTTTATGTATTCAACTTTGTTCTCATACAGAATGTTTATATCGTAGATGACAGTCGACATTCATCCATTCAACCGAGAGACGTCCGCTGCTGGACATAGACCTCCCCCAAAGATCTCCACGACGACCGGTCTTTCCCCACCCGCATCCAGCGGATTCCCACGACTTTCACCAGGTCGTCGGTCTACCTTGTGGAGTGCCTATATACGCTGCGGATGGATGGATGTAGTAAGGATTATTGTTAACATTTAGGTTTTCGTAACATTCTGTGTTTAAGGATTAGCATAGTCTTAAGAGTATTTATTAATTAGCTAGCTAGCCTAGCTAAGTATCTCCTTCAAATTGGAAACCTGTGACCAACCTCCTGCAGGCTTACAATATTAGGACCCTTTAGGCCACATCTTTACATATTAGTTAATTTAAGCATTATAGTTTAACACTACACAAACAGGAATTGAATCAAGTAGGAGAATCATTTTGCAGACTTCAAAACCAATTTTTTTTATGACACTGTTCAGACTGTGATTTTGTGAGTTTCGCTGAGAATGTTTTTTTTTTCTACCCTTTTTTTTTTGATGAGGGGAATGCATTTACGCACTACCCTTACTGATTGTATTAATGAGACCGAAGTCCCCCAATGCAATGGGTAAGGGGGTGCGGAGGGACATCTCCGCACCAGTGTGGGACTCATCCGGACGTGAAGCGTCCGGAAATACCCACTTTTTTAAACCCCCCGAGGCTGTCCGCCGCATTTGGGATGGGGACGATACGGGACGGCTTTCGCAAGCAAATTTTTTTGTACCCTAGCAAACATAAAATAAAAGAGTTTTATGTTTTCTAGATGATAACGGCTGTTATGATGGCTGTTCTTTGACAAGAAGCTGATCAGGCCAATTTATGCACCTTAGAAACCTAAATTTAAAATTCATAGTGAGGATGAACTACTCTCCCTTTTGATTGAATGAAGTAGTCCAATGTGTAGTGCAACATATGAGGTAAGGTTGACTAACCAATTTTTAATTTTAAAACACCTACATGTTTATTAGTTTTATACTGGCTTTAATACACTAAGTTCTTAATTTTAATACACTAAGGTAGCTTCAGTTGACTTAAATAAAATGTACATAAAGAATTTTTTATTTATTGCAAAGTTAAAATTACCTGAACCTGATGCTTCTACATATTCGACATCATCAGGAGAGACTTTGGCTTCGAGATAAAATTCTTCTAAAAAATTCTTTATATCTTCAGGTTCACGTATCGGTGAAAAATCAGCGTCCGGGTTTGTAAAATATTTATTTTTTACGTGACAAATTACGGTATATATTCTGAAATGATGATTTCTCACAAAAATTAGTATTAACGATTAATAAAGTTTTTATTTATTATAATAAAAATACAAAATTTACCTTTTAGCATCTCTAGCTATCTGAATAAAGATAACGCTCATTGCTTCGGATCTGACATAGCCATCACCGTTCTTGTCGAAACATTTTGTTTTTCCGTCCTTACATATTAGACCGGCCCTGGTGTTTGATTGATATTTTGCTTTAGTTTATATATTATGTTATAAACAACTTATCTATGCTAATAAATAAAATTGAAGTGTCTGTGTGTAAGGTCAAATTTTTTTTTTGCAAAATAGAATGTATGAACGATACCTATACCAAAAATACAATTATTAAAATTTTTGTCTGTCTGTTTGTTTCGGGTTATCTCCGGAACGGCTGAACGGATTTTGAGGGGACTTTTTTTGGTAGATAGCTGAAGTTACTCCCGGTAATTTAGGGTACTTGTAATATTCGAAAATAATTAGAGATCCGCGTAAAAAAAAAAATAAAAACTCATAAAAAATGGAAAAAAAATGAAATCCGATTCCATGCACAGTTTTACGAGCAAGTGCTTGAATTTATCTGAAATATTTTTACTTTATCTTAGTCTTAAAGTATTAGGGTTGGTTCCGTATAAAAAAATTACAATGCAGTGAAGAATATATAAGCGCGGGCGCAGTCGTGGGTACCCAGCTAGTACTTAATAAACTGGGATGGCTACTGCAAGTTATTAATCTTTATAAACACACTGAAAACAGACCTGAATGTCATCAAAATAAATAATAATCAATAATTGATTGCTATTCTTAAGGAATGAATTGAAACACATCGTTAATATCATTGTAACACATGAATAATATTTATGACATTTGAAACGAACGATTCTAAAAGTAGAGAACAGATTACTTTCAGGTTTCAAATAATTTTTTAAATTGATTGTTTTCCAAAATACTCATACTAGAACGGGAACTTACATTTATTATCAAATAATTGCTTTTCAAGGTTATAAATTATATTTACGTGACTAAAATACTACTCATTAAAAAAAAAAAATAAAGCTAAAACCATTTATTTTAAAGTGAACTACAAAAATAGTACTAACCTATAGACGTAAATTTTTGTACTTACATTTTTAAATTCAATGAAAGAATTGGATGTGTAATTTTAATACCGCCACCGACGATTGCAGCATCACATTCTCCAGATTTGATACTTCTGCACGCAATATCTAAACAGGTATAAGTACTAGCTGATGCCTGATCTATAGTATATGATGGACCTTTACCGTCAATCCAATACGAAATACGGTTGGGTATCATTGTTTTACTACAGCTGTAATGTATAAAAATGGATTATTAAACCTTATAAGTAATTAATTTCAGAGCACATTATACATAAAATGAATGTAAATAGAAATATCCGAAATACCGCAGTGTCTCAAGACAAAAGTCACTGAGACGTGGTCGCTCACAAAGGGCCTAATAAAAAAGCTCAAAGTGCAACGGTGCGCTATGCTTGGAGTTTCACTACGTGATCGAATCAGGAATTAGGAGATCCGCAGAAGAACCAAAGTAACCGACATTGCCCAAAGAATTGCTAAACTTAAGTGGCAGTGGGCTAAGCACATTAGTCGCAGAACTAATGCCCGATAGGGCCAACGGTTTTTCGAATGGATACCAAGCACCAAAAGACCTAGCGTGGGTAGGCGCTCCCCACAAGGTGGAACGATGACCTGGCGAAGGACGCGGGAATACGCTAGATGTGGGTGGCGCAAGACTGGTCGTCTTGGAGATCTTTGGGGGAGACCTATGTTCAGCAGTGGACGTCTTTCAGTTGAATAGATGGATGGATGGATAAAAATATCAAGTAAAGAAGAGATTCCATTTGAAAATTATAAACTGAAGTTGTTAATTTCGTCGGAACATTATCCATGGTATTGTTACGAGTCAGGATGGTTGGGTCGTAAAAGAACGCCCTTATTTCGCACACATGCATTTATTTCACACTGTCACACGACTTCACAAGATGTACACTAAACACAACTGTTACATCACACAGTTCATCACTAGGCGTTTCGTCTCACTGGACGCCTCGTCTCGCTGATCGCCTCGTCTCACTCGTCACCTTCGAGGAACTATCGCCCTTTGATCTTAATTGTATCGTTGCTAAAGCAAAACACCACAAGACGCATCGCTCGTACCCTTCTCAGCTTCCCCGAGAGGTAGCGAGGATACCGCTTCAGGTCTTTCTGCCCTTTTCGGTGGCGTCGTCGCGATGTGCGACTACACATCGCTCTCTAGGTCAGTCGTTATATGGACAACGACGTTTGGTTTTCTTGGAAGATTGTGATATTTAAGACGTCTTGGGTGGTCAGTCCGTAATATGTAGGTTGGTCCGGACCGATCACGGTGTAGTGATTGGTTATCGCGTCTTGGTGCACGGCTTCGGCCCTGTTTTTGTTTGAATTCCATGAAATTAATGGTATTAAGGTCTCCGGCTATTAATGTCGGAGGTCCGCTACCAAGGATGTCTCAAACCTCGTGAATTTTAAGCTGTATTAGTGGATAGTGGGGGTATAGCAAAGTAATCACAGCACATTACGTGCCAGAAATTGGAAATTTGTTAGGATTTTCAAACAAGCAAAATTACTTCGAGGTTTCCTATAATTTGTTTGTATTTTGACATAGGTCATAGTATATGTGATATTATGGTTATTAAAAATAAAAACAAAAATAGTCGGTGCATATTCTATATTTACCCTAGAGCAACATGGAAATTAGTTCAAATAAATAGCTGCTGTAAAAAGGAAAAAGTAAGCAATAAAACTTTCCATGATTTTAATAATGTAAGGATAATCCGTGCATGGATGTTGTGATTTAAATCGTTTTCTCGAAAAGTATTACTTTTTTAAGAGGTAATAAAGATTAATAAATAACACCGCTGTTTCACGAGTAGTCGTAGTCCTCGTATAAGGAGGGGAGATACTGTACCACGATGTGCTACCCTTTTCAGTGGTGTCTTCGCAATGCCTGAATAGACGTCGATACTTGGATCAAACGTTATGACTTTCCGTGTTTCTTCTTGAATTATTTTTGGCCTCTTCTTTTGGTTGCGTCGTCGGTGACGATAACGAGGTACTGTGGGGACGAATTCGTTTTTCGGTCCAGTGGTCGAGCGTGCAGCAGAGAAATTCTTATTTCGTAGCTTTTCAACATTACTTCCATCATGTTTTTTTTACAATTTATTTCTTTCCACCAAAGTTCGAGTTTTATGGTTTTTTATGGCAAAAAAAAACTACGTCAAATAACATTGGAATACTAACCTTATACCACAACGTCAAGGCCCAGTGTTAACTGTCTTATATTTTAATAGATTTATACTTAGTTTATATTCCCTTCTCCTCTTTCTTGGAACTCGAGTAAGTACCTATTATTATCGGGAGTGACTTTGATTTGTTCAAGATCTCGAGAGAAGGTTGTAAATGCCGGCACAATATTTATGCTAAGTATAGATTTGGAAACAAAAGACAACACTTACCCAGATATTAAGAAGGTATTTGTATCAAACGCATTGTATAAGTTATTAGCAACAATATCACTGTAAGAAGATCCAACAAACACACCCAGTTTAGTTCCACTTAGAGTCAGCGGATTTATACCTTAAACACCCAAATTACGTATTATTTTAGAACTTGTATCCAGTCCATGATTACAGATGTGAGTTTATCGTAATTAAAGATTTTTAAGGTATAAACTTGGTCACTGTTTACTAAAATGTTTGTATACACATGTAATAAAAGCTGGCAAACATCTTGACAATTGACCTTAACTGCGCACATATAACCATTTTTAGATAATAGTAGCGATCGTTTTATTGGTAGTTCGGTTCAGCGAGTTTTTGCACGCTACATTAATTTATGTCCAAGATGTTTGCCGGGGTTTCTAAGAGTAAAATACTGTTATTGAAAATTAGCTAATGCCAGCAGCTTTGTTTACGGAAATGATTTTATTTATTAATAATTTCATTCGAGCTTGTTAAAATGATTTTACATCAATTGATGTTTAGTTCAAGAATGATGACCAACTATAGATGAAAATGTACCGACAATCTCCATTGTCATGCCTAAAAAGCCATTAACATTAGCTGATCCTAGAACGCAACGCTATTTCACGTGTCACTATGGTAGGTATGTTTCATAAACTTGCGATGGTCGTGATCCAGTCGGAAAAGAAAACCACCCCCTACAAATAATTTAATAGTTTCCTAGATGACGATCTAATTTCATTTCTGTATTAACTTGAATACAATGCAAAAAAACAGTTCACTACTTTTAAGTGACTTTGATTTTAGATCAGCTACTCTTGCAAGTGGATTAACCGGACGGTGGGTGGCATGGAGTTTTGCAGGACAACCTATGGCCTATACGTTCATCGTCTTCGTAAATAATGTACAGTTGAGAACTAAACATCCGTTACATAAGGCTGGAAGAGAGGTACTTAAAGAAAATTGCACATATGTCGAGGAGTACTAGTCCTAGTTCTATACTCTGTTTTTCGCTAACCAGCGGGGACGGATATCTGTTGGTAGATGACCTTCATAATAAAAATAAGGGACTAGTAGCTACTCGTATAATAGCACTATTTCATTCAAGCTTAAATATATTGCAGCGTCAGAAATTTTTAAAGTGATTGAAACAGGTTCAAGTTAATCTCAACTATTATAATATATACGCATTGTTACAAATGTAATTGCTTATATACCTGAGTCAAAAATCGCAGAAAAAGTGAACTCCATCATTTTTCTGGTCACAGAATCCATTGAACTCGCTTGCCAATGTGTGACCCTGAAAAACTGAGCATCAAACTTCGAAGTTCCATTTATCTTCCTAAATATTTTGGCATCTCAGGATGCTTAACATTAGTGTAATCATCGATTGTGGACACCATATCTTTCTGTAAAAAAATTTAGCCTAACATTATTAACCTAACCTCGCTATTTTTGACACTTGAAAAAAAAAACGCTATTTATGTAAAAAGAAAAGTAAATTTCCCTTGCCAAGAGACCTACAAATAACCTTGTGAAACTAAGTGACATGTTTGGGTGCCGTTGTAAAACTAGTGATGCCCATATTTCATAAATTATCATATCCGTATGTTTTTATTAGTAACTCCAGTAGTTTTAACATGAACTGTACATTTCAGCATGGAATATTTGCCCATAATATAGATGGATTTTAGGTTTTAGTAATCTCATTAAAATACGCCGAAAATACTGTTTACGAGAAAATGTTCACTTCTTTCTCGTTTTCCCAACTCATCAAATTTTCATATAATTTCATGTATTGTTCTTTTGACTTTGCTGGAAGCAGGTTTCTCATTGCTAATTTGTCTTCTGATCTTAAATCTGATGAAGTACAATCAAATCTCCATTTCACGCTCTGAACCAGTGGAACTCATTTTAATTAATTAATTTATATTTATTAGGCATGTGAATAACTAATCAAGATGAATTTCCAGCTTTGCAGCTAATTTTCTATTTATCATCTGTGCCGAAAGGCAAGCGCATTTATGGGTATACAGCCACTGGAGCGCAATTTGTACTAACCAAAGAGACTTACTTTGGTATGCCAAGATTGATAAAAGAGATCCAATCAAAGAGTATTTAATAACCCTAGTACCCAGTTTCATACAAGAACGCTGGGCATTGTATTGTTCCAAATTCAAAAAACGCTCCTGCAAGGAATTTTATTTCTTTGACCTTAAATTCGATACTTCGCCAGTTCTTTTTCCAAAATAATTACAATGTTTCCATTCATGTTTGAGAAAAGTTTATCAAAATTTCATTTTTCATGATAAAATAAGTATGTTATGAATATGTAATTTCATCTTTTCTTTCTTTACTGTATAGGCTAAGTGCTTTAACCACAATATCATCTGATGTTAAGTGAGTATGTGGTCCAGGTTGGTAACCCTAGAGGTACTGGTTCTCAAGTGATAATGCCAGGCAAAAAATATCTTCCAATACAGACTGTTCCTACCTGTCTAACATTATAACTTGTTTCATTGTCACAAAATATCGACATTTTGGTAGTCGAGAAATTTCTGTCGATGCTGTGTTAACGGAAATTTATTTTGTCAAAAAAGTAGAACTTTCTTTAACAATGCCAAGAAGAAGATGTGAAAATGAAAATGAAGAGAAAATCCTTTGCAATATTTCAGGTGCATGGGTTTGGGGCACACCCGCTTGACATGCACGCGGGTGCCGTACAGTGGGTTATAATGTTTTCGCTGTAGAATTCAGGGTCACAAGGTCATGGAAGCAGGAAGGGACGACTGCCACCACTTTGGAGGAAAATTTTTCCGGCCCCCTGTCAAAACGACGTCACCCTACTTAAGGGAAATTACTCCTATGCTGCGATAACGGGAGAGGCGGAAGAGGGGTGGCAGAAGGCCGTCAAGGTGAGAGGAGGAGAGACGGGAGAAGGTTTCACACCTCTCTATTGGGGACGCTCTTTACTGTGGGAGTGCCGGAGCTGGCCGATGCTTTGTCTCTCCTCTCCTCGTGACTTTTTATCGACCGACTGACTGACGCTTCACGCCGAGCGAGTCCCAGGTAAATCCTTGCCAATTTTAATCCGTGTTAATCCGGCAAATGTTACTTCTGGATTAGAGTTGTCAGGAGGATGCGTAAGAAAAAAGGTTGATGATTAGGACTATGATATGGAGTTACCTGATGTCTTTACTTAGTAGAGTAAAATTATTTTCATTCTACTATTACTGATCGAGGATTTTAAAGAATCTGAGAAAATATACCTTTAATCATTGAAATACTAATTGAACCTTTATAAATATGCCGTAAATTTGACAATAACGTAAAATAAACAAAATATACCTTATTGTAAAGATTATCCATGAATTCTCGAACATTATCCGAAGCTGGGAATACTCCCGATATACCGCTGATAACTACTTCATCGCCGTTTAAAGTTCCGTTGTGTGTAGAGTTTTTAATATCTTCATAAGAAAGACCAGCCATTGTCATTGATATGTTCTGTTAAAATATTTCTGGTAATTGTACGTTGCTTATAAACCACGAATTATATATATTATATGTATTTCACAGCTGTTAAGGGTCAGAGTAATTTTTTTTAATTTATTTAATTGTTTTTAAAAGTGCATTCTGGTTAAGTTTTTTATTTATCAAGTTTGGCTATATAAATAGACTTCAGCTGGACGAGACTAAAGCATTTAAGTAGGTTTGAATATACATTTTGGGGGTAAGACGGCGAGTTCATCCGCGCACTCCTGCTTCCTTGAGGCGACCATATCCGCTCTTTTTTTTCTTTGCCTGTCTTTTTATCCTTCTTCTCTTTTCCTTTTTCCCTTTCTCCCCCTCCTCCTCCGCTCCCTCTCTTCTTAGTTCCCTGTTGTCAGATAAGAATGAGAGAAGGAGCTGGACCGGATCTTTCTTGTTTGGTGAAGGTGGGGCTTTGTACCAAGCTGCCTCCCTGGATGGAAAATAAAGGGAGTAGCTTGACTCGATAGTAGGTCGTGTCTGCCGCCGGAGCAACGCGAAGCATGCATGAATGATCTTGTGCCGCCCTGGAAAGGTGGCGGACAGCACCGTAGGGTTTTAGTGGATACTCCCGGCGCTTCCCATCGGGCGAGTCTTACATAAATCGTTGCAACTTAGCCGGGAGAGTTTACTCTCCGTTTAAGTTGTTAGGGGGATGCATAAATGAGCGTGGTTAGCCCGGTGGGCTAATCCGCGTGTCTCATAGATGGTACGACTGAAAAGTCGGAGGCTCGAACCCAGGGTGGGTAACACATTTTTTTTGGGGGGCGAGGATTATATCTTGCCCCCCCGGACTGATGACCGTTCTTGGTCATACCTCCCACGGGAGGTGGGCGAAGAGGTGGGCTTGAGAAGTGTGTACACTCCCCCATCCCCGCTAGGCCATTGCACGACGAGGCCCGGTGGGTTCGCTGCAGGGGGCGACGCGGTGCTTGCGAAAGCCACCCCGTGTCGCCCCCATCCCAAATGCAGCGGACGGCCCCGGGGGGTTTTAGTGGGTATTTCCGGGCGACTCTCGCCCGGGTGAGTCCCACACTGGCACGGAGCTCGTCACTCCGTGCCCCCTTATCTATTGTATTGGGGGACTCTGATCCCTCAAATAAAATAGATAAGGGTAGTGCGTAAATGCATTTCCCCCCGTCAAAAAAAAAAAAAAAAAAGGGGGATGCATAAATGCATTTACTCACGATAAAAAAGGTATGAATACATACATGTTGATCTATACATGACGCTTCTTAGCGTGTGATTGTTTCAATTTTATTCGAATTTAATTACATAATTTATTTTCTATTACTTTATTTCTTCCTATATTTCTTTCAGTTTTACAATAATAAATACTTTGGCTATGCCTGTACATTTTGCTTTTTTTAATTTTATTCATCAAATTTTGAATTCGAACGTTTGAAAATTACGATAAAAATCGATCATTTTTTTTCATTTTCAATGCCTTCTAGTTTCTACAATAACTAATTTATGGAAAAAATCAAAACGTGGTCGTGGTGGATATATAATATTACTTGGTATAAAAATATTTACCATAATGCTATTATCCAAGGTGTAAACAGGGAACTACGTTGGTATGGAATGAAGTTGACTCTGAAGTCAACTAAAATTATTATTGAGTTGAAGAAAAATTATGACATTTACAGAGGCACCTCTAGAACTCTTCATAACCTTTTTCTTTTATCTCGATAATAACCGACAATTCAATGAGAATTGAATTAAGAGAAAAGATAGAATAAGGCATAGTACAAACAGAACTTGGAACTCGTTGTAATCATCTTCGTGTATGTAGGAAATCATGATTCATCAATCAACGTCAATCAATCATCAGTCAACGACTGGCTAAGGCGTTAATTAAATAAAAGAAATCAAAGAGTAATAGTAAATTAAGCGTATACCATAAAGGAGATTTATAGAATAAGGTTTTGGGTTCATTTATGTTCAATTCAGCTACAAAAAAAATGAAATGACTCATCGTAGAAACAGATTAACTTTTGTGTGGATACATTTAATTTAGAACATGAAACAATGGCGCCAAATAATGATGAGCGTAGTAGTCACATGGCATATAAAGTAGATGCCTCTGAGAGATTCTCAGATTTTCAAATGAGCCATCCCAAATAGCATACATTTTATTGTTTTAGGTAAAGTCTTTGTAGAGCATTGTCAAGCTCATTTCTGACTCAGAGGTACCGTGGTTGCTTTGTCGTGACTTTCGCCCGATATTTCAGGGACCGATTCCATTTGCAGAAGAAAATCGGAAGGTATATTTCGGGCATACATGTTTTTTTACAGCCTATATTACAGTTACGCTCGTCAAAACAGCCTATATGTTTCGTATGTTCTCCTTTGAGATAGTTCAAGCTGGAACTCCACGATGGGATCTAGAGAACACCTAGCAGATTATCAAATTGTACTTTCGAGGTAATAAAGAGGTTTTTTTTGTATTGCCCTACAACATAATATATTTATTACAAATTATAATGATCATTTTTTCCTGAATATTGCTATCTTTTTATTGTTAAAAAAATAATACACGGGTACAAGATATTATGCACCTTAAAGTTGTTTTTTATTTGTCCATTGTTCTAATTCTATGTCATTCCCTACTCATTAGATGATTAAAATTCTGAACTATATGAATCTCAATTTTATTATTTCTATGAACTCTGTATTCATTATAGATACTTATAATTTTAAATTATGACTTATTTTTGCGTTTGAATTAAAGATTTTAAGTATTTTAAATAAATAAATTAAGTCAATAATGGTATATTTTTAAATACTTATCTATTTCTATATTTGTAAGTATAATTTAATTGTGAAAAATGTAAATTGAATATAGGCCATAATTATTATTAAATGCCGATCAAATCACTTTAAATTTGTCGAGCAAAATTAATAACATCATAATACTGTCTATTCTTCTTCTCGCACAGCGTGCACAGTCTATCTGCAGTGTGTTTAAACCGTATGTTACTTTATTGATAAACTTACAACACTCTTAACAAAAAATAACTAACTAATCCTAACACTAAGTCAACGTTGGGGAGACACCGGCACTCGTGCATAGAGTGAGCACCATACTTTACGCTGCAGGGACAGACGGTACCGTGAAAGTGTGGGATTAAATACCTAGAAGTCACTGTAGATCGAATCCTGACTTTTTCTGACTGCCTTTATTTTGACTGGTTATTTATATTTGTTCATTGCCCACTTTTCACATTTAATTAAACCAAATTTACCGCGTGGCAAACGGTATGGCTAGCCATTATCGACGCGTTTCAGATGTACGGAGTGTTTTTTTTTGTTTGAATTATAATTGACGTGGTTAAGCTAAGCCCCCTGAGTGGGATGAGCTGACTGGTGAGCGTAGCTGGCCGACAGCATTGAGCCCTGCGGAGTTCCACGTGTAATCTTGTATCCATCAGCTAAGGACCACCGTTATTTTATTTACATTTATTTTATTTTAGTTGTTGGTCGTCCAACGTGTTTGAACATTTCTTTTCCTCACCCTTTCATTTATTTATTTTAGGTTAAGCCTTGACATCCCACGCTCTGTGACATCTTAGTATAATTAAAAATCCTTAGCCGAGTGAGATGAGTCGGTATTAATATTGGTTTTATTCTGTTCAATTTTACCTTTATTTTATTCTATTTTTTTTTTCATTAAAATTTGTTAACCGTTATCCTTGCTTTTTATTTATTTACACCAGGATTTTACACATTACAATGTATTGACATTTTATTATTTAATATCAAATCTTTTTTTATTCGGTTATGAACCGCTTTATGATTTGTAATGAGTGATGGACACTATAAATATGAAATTAATTAAATTACAGATTCAAAAAAAAAAAAAAAATTAAATAATATCAATTATGATACGTGGATGATTCAAGCGCAAACACTGCTAATAAAAAAATATTTGTTGGAAGTATGTGAATGGTCGATAACAAAACCGAGCGATAAAGAACCGATCTGATAATCGCTATGGAAACAAAGTAATTGAAGAATATACGAGGATGTGGTAAATCACACGATGTTTGGGTGACACTTACAAAATATATGTTTCTAAAGACTGGCAATAAAAGCATGTTTGCTTAATCGAATAATATCGAGCCGTATGAAAGTAATGATGTTAAACGTCATCTGGATATTTTTTTATATATGAAAATATGTTGTCCGTCTTGTTGTTGTAATAAATAGCCTACCATAAATTTATGAAAACTTCAGATGTGTAATGAAGAGCTGTTATTAATTACTTGGTGTTAAGAATCCCTATGTATGCCATACGTTCTATTATAAAAAAAGGCTAAATTTGGGCCAAACGACCCGTAGATTCGTTAATCTAGATGACAAAATGAAGGACGCGATGCATCTCAATGTGTCGAATGTTATATCTTTAAGTTAAAGTTATTAATTAAGAATTTACATATAAATAAATTCAAATTAATATATGAAAAATAAATAGAATCATCTGGTTGAATTTCGATGATGGGTAGCTAAAAATCTATTTTAAATATATAATAATGTAGGCAATAGAGAATTGGCAATTACATTATAATTGTTTGGGCAGTTTAAGCATTTGTTTTGAAAACGTATGTATTATATAATACATGTTGTTACCTAATATTTTTACGTTAAATGGCCAGGTTAAGAAGGTTAACGAAAACGTAGTTTTATTAATTAAAATAAAGAATTGCTATCGACTATTTATGTTCATTATTTGTAAATGTTTAATTTTATTACACAAATAGTATTCGTTTTATCTTTATATATATATATATATATATATATATAAATATTCTGTGCATGTGTATGTGACTTAAACTCCTCCTGAGGATTCGAGAATGGTTTAGATTCACAATTTGGTCCAATGGATAATGTTTATTTAATTTTTTATGATATATGAAAAGCGCACGAAGTCGCGAGCACAGCTAGTACAATAGAATATTAATAAAATACAACAAATTGCGTTCAAATGCTATGAGAGATGAATCAAAGAATATTATATATATCGGCGCAAAGATAACAAACACGTTCACGTATGCCGATTCCTATAAATACGGCCGTAATTTCGACATTCGACATTTTCCGGGTCCTCCTCCGGTGGCCCACTACAATGGTTTTGGTTAATATCAGGGATGGCAGGTGGGTTCCGGTCGGTCTGCGGCAGCGGACGGACGTGTTCGTTGGTGCTCCTGTTACGGTCGGTCTGGGTGACGGATAAAGTGATCGGATCGCGGTGAATTACATATGTGCGGGTGCGTCTTGGTGTGGACTTTGTGGAGGTGTTTGGATTATTTTAAAACAACGTCGGTGAGTGAAGAAATCAGTGGATTTGTGTGTGCCGTTAATGCTGCCAGCAATGGCGTCAGCAATGGCGGAGTGATCGAGTTGGTCACGGAGGGCGTCGATTGGTCCATTCAGATCCAGTTGGCCGCGCCGTAACCTGATTGGTGGAACAGTTTCAAGCTGGCCTGCGGTTCTTTGCAGAGGACGGTGACGTCAGGACCGGGACGTGCCGAATCATAGTTTGTATATACGGAAGTGGTGAGTCGGATTGTATATAGTACATATTATTTGACTGGTGGATGGCTCATTTTGTTGTTATTGTTGGTACTATATAGATTGTGATTTTGGGGATTATTTGGCTGTTAGTAAAGTGACTTGTTAATATATTTTATTATAGATTAAGTGTAGATTAAGTGTGTTACGGGGGTGGACTTGTAAATATATTTCTTTAAGTGTGGGATTTATAACGTATGGAGTTTTGCTTAAGGGTCAATTTGTGTTAAGTGACCGCGTGTGGTGCTGTTGTGGGGTTCGTTGGGCCCATTAGAGGGTCATTTAGTGGGGTCCACATAATACTTTGGACTGACAGTGCTGGGGGTCCTCGGGGGGTCGTAGGGTATTTTTTTTCTGATTAGTCGTCGTTGTTTGCCCTGCCAGCCAACATGTTGGCGAATCGCAATCGGAAGGGATCACCTAGTACATCGAGAGGTAAAGTTAGTGGTGGCAAGGGTAGGTTGACCTTTGGTGCCTCTAAGAGACGGTCTCTTGTTAGCTCGATTGAATTGGGTGCTGAAGCCCCGAAGGTAACTTCCGCTCAAAGAGGGAGGTCGGCTGGGGAGTTTACCAGTTTGCGTCAGAAGATGGAGGAGGAGGAAGATTTGCCTGAGGAGGAAATGCTTTCTGATGAGGAGGAGATTTACTGTGAGGAGGTCCTCTAAGATAATTTATCGGTTACGGAGAAAGACACCTGCCCCGTTGAATGTGGCAAGAGCGTCGATTGGTTGAGCACCATACCTGATTTTGGGAAGATGAATGCGGATGAGGTTACGTTGATGAAGACAATGTGACTATTGGGATGATTCGTGCGGCGAAAAAACTGGGTGGTACGGCGGAGAAGATTCTAAAATCTTCATGTTATGTGATGGTGGACTTAGTTTACTACGGCGCTGCGCAGGGAAGGAAGGTCGAGAAGCTCTCTGCTGCGTATGACGTGGTGGCGAACGAGCTTCAAGAGCTAAAGAAGGAGATGGAGGGGATGCGGGATAGTTTGTCGCAGTTGAGGACGGGGGGCAGACGTCACCTGCTCCCCCAGTAGAACATGAGGACGTATTAGGAGGGAAGGGCTTGGTAGAGGCTGTGGCTAATGTAGTCGCTTCGGCTATGATACCTATGGTGGATATGATGGAGTCGACTACGAGGGCGTTTACTGTGTGGATGGCAGCTTTGGAAAATAGGGTGACGCTGTCGGTGCAGCCGCCGACGTCTGATCGCCCCTCTCTAAAGACAGTGAGGAAGGGTTTACTTGATAGTGGGCTGCCTAGAGTGGACGCTGCGAAGCCTAAGAAAGTTTTGGGCGCAATTTTTGGAGGTGACCTCACCTCTAGAGATGGAATGGGCCTCTTTGCCTCCGGTGAGGGAGGAAATGGGGTCCTCTGCTAAGGACGGAGAATGCCAGGTGGTGCAGAGGAAGAGAGCCAAGAAGGAGAACCCGATGCTCCAGCAGGGTGCATCTGAAAGATCCGAGAGGGAGGGGCGGTGTGGCGCTTACCGTTACTCCTGCCAACAAGGTTGCTGCGAGTGTGGCGACGAGCGGTATGAAATCGATGGAAAGGAAGGTGAAGCTTCCTTCAGTGCCGCAGTCGGCGGTAGTGGTGGTAACACTGCGGCCGGAGGCGATGGAGGGGGGCTCTTATATAGGGAGGCACTAGCAAATGTTAAGAAGAGAGTTTAGCTTGAGGGTCTGAACATCGAGGTTATCTCGACGTGTGAAAGTGTCGCTCCCGGTAGTGGCAGCTAGGAGGCTACATGAGGTGGGGAGGGTCAGAGTTGGGTGGAGTATGGCTCGAGTTACTGATGCATAAGCTTGGATCATACCCGCCCGGTCTGCCCCTCGGGGGTGATTAGGGAACATCTTTGTTACCGGTGTGGTGATGAGGGCCATAAGGACGACTCTTGTTTGGTGGAAAAGCCACACTGCGCCTTATGCGCAGATGCGAACCGGGACGTGGATAACCACATGGAGTTCAAGCCGATTACGCCAAGGATGGCGGGGGAACCAGGCGCTTCGTCGAAGCCTCGCCTAGGCTAAACACCGACGGCGAGGGAGTCCGGGTGTCGCCCGTGAGGCATCGCGACTTCACCACTTCGCTGAACCAAGGGGGAAGGGGCGGGGGCCCTGAGCTTCCATTGCACTGAGGAAGCCGTCGGAGGGCTGGTCTTGGTTGACCGGGACTGGTCCCTAAGCGGGTTAGTGGATTGGCCTTCGGGCTGGGCCCTCCGTCCGGGGGTATGTCGCGGTGCATGCTTGCGATTCTGTGTTACCCCCCCTCGTGTGGCGGTAGAGACGGTCACTCATAGGGTTTTAGTCGGTAGCCGCTAGGATCTCCTTCGCTACTGTTAGTCCCACACACCCTCCCTGCCCACGCATGGAAGGACGGTGCCTAAATGCATTTTCCCTATGTAAAAAAAAGGCTGACAGGTGAGATAGGGGTGGGGCTTAGCTAGACTATGGCGGTACTTCTGGCGGCGGCATTACCTGTGACAGTACCATAGCTTTACATTATTCACTTTATGTTGAAATATTTGTAAACACTTTCTGGGAAGTAAAGTGTTTTGTTTTTTGAAGTTATTATTTTTAAGTTTGCCGCGTTAGGAAAAATGATGGGAGTAATGTTTTACCATGCGCGCGCAGCCGTCACGAAAAAACGACACTGAAATTAGCTGTCAACGTTTTAGTTTTTTTTATTATTACCTCAAAGCAGTATAACTTTTTACGTGCATAGAAAGGAGATAGTTTATAGGTATATAAACATTTTTTTTATAATAAATTTACCACTGATATATAAGTTGGAGAAATGTTTTTTTAATAATAATAATTAATACATAATGAGTAATTTCTTTTTTTATGAATTTATTATTTTAAAGTTACAAATTATGAATTTATTTTTTTCTTCAATGTTACTAATGAATAATTATTATCACCTCAAATCTATGATAATAAAGCGGCTATACAAATTTTTAAAGGTTTACAATAGGATATACATGTGGTGTACCTGACACTAAAAAGAACTTAGTTCAATTCCTCTTAAAAATATGTCTGATACCTGGCACGGTAGCGTTTTTCTCAGTATCGCTCTGATTATCAAAGGGGACATGGGATGGATCAGGGTGTATTCTGCGTGCACCGTGTACCTCCATAGAACAGGAGGGATAGATCTCCATCTTCCTTCCACCTTCGATTATCTCGTAATCTCAGGAACATGTTCGTTTTCTCCGACTGGGACCGAGGCAAATAACATTAATAAATAATTAAATTGCAGGGTTGGAAGACCCCCGTCAGAGACGATGTTCCTTGCGTTATTTTTTCAACTTTAAACGCGATTTAATATGCATATTTCCATTGAATTTTTTAGAGTATTATAGTCACGCCTTAAAACTCATTAAATTAATTCAACTCTCTCCAATTTATTTTTATCGTTTTTTCAATGGTGAACATTTATGTATGTAAAAATAAATCTAATAATTTTTAAGTAGCCATGCGCAAAATTTTTCACTAAACTGAAAAGATATGCACATATTTTGACACTACTGGGAAGTACTTCTTTGTTTTCCTCCAGTACTTTAGTCCACTTGCTCGACAGATAAGTTTTTATCGGGCGTATATTTTTACTTTACTAGTTCATTTACTTCATTGAATTTTTTATTCCCTTGAAGGACTATTTAATTGAGATATTCGTCTCAATAAAAATAAAACTCGGAGTTTTGAATGAGAATTTAAAGAGTTGTTTTATGTAGATCAGTCATTTTCGTTACACGTTTTATGTGTTTGGTATGTCAGATTAAAATATCTCATTAATTCATATAAAATAAAAATACTATATAGTGTTTTATAGGTAACATATATTTTTTATTATTATTTACGTACACACCTTTTTCATTAAGTAAAGATAATGTCATATTTCACAATATCTCACTTTGAAATATTTTAGAGCTTGGACTGATCCTCTATTTAATTATAGATTTATTTTATTTATTTTTATTATGTATTTACATATGTACTTTTTACAAAATTAATTTACATATTTAATTTATACAAATACAATGTGTGCTTAATATTAACATAACTTACGGTTGTTAGTGTAATCAATTACACTTTGGTAATTGTCGTTTATAAATTAATCAAAATGTTCCGTAACTTTTCATAAAGCATATATCTTTATTACCTTTTCGAATTTGGATAGCAGTTTTCATTTGGTAACTTATTTCTATAACTTAGGTTTCTTATTTGTGTTTTTGATCACGTCTAAGTCAACTTGTAAATTGTACAATGGCGTATTACTTGGAAGATCTGTTTCTTTTCTTTATTATAACACGTAATGTATAATTAACATTAGAGGTCTCACGAATTCGTTCTCAACATTCATAACAAAAGTAAAGCGCGAATGAAATAAACCACTTCAATATACAACAGAGCAAGCCAGCGTGTACGCTTTGTCTCGCTCGTTCAACGCTGGTCTCTGATACGGTCGGCTATGTTCGACTCCACTCGCTTAACATTCGTAGTGGACTACAAATGTGGACTTTTCAAGTATAGTGTTTTATCTATGGGTGGACTACTTCAAAGGACTACAATAATTGTCAGTGAAGGAGATTGAACGACACCGAGTAAGAGTACCGCGATCGTATTCAATAGAGACCATGCGATTAGGAAAAATTCTCCCAGACCCATCAAGTACGCTGTCCACAAGAGACGGCGTTCGCGTAACATTTTAATCGAACGCGACGATAAAATCACTCGCAGAAATAGGATCTTTCCTTATCTATCACGTTCATTTGCGTGTCAGTACCCACGCCTCCGAAACCGCCGTTCCCGCCGTCAGGAACAGGCAGCTAACTTTGATCTCGCACACTCTCCGGGTCCCGCTCCGGTGACGGCCCAAGAAGTGTACCGTTCCCCAACTGGAGAGGGTCTTGATGCCGCTACCAGTGCGATACAGTGAAACTGCCCATGCATCAAGCATTACACGCACAACACTGCATACACACTCCTACACATAACACGCAGATACATAGGTCCTGTAAGGAACCTTTTTTTTATTCATTATTATTTAAGAAATAAAAAATGCAAGGTATAGCTAGGTTCAAATTCCGCGAGAATTTTTATGGTATAGGTAGCGGCCAAGCCGGGGTTCAAACCCTTTTACTAGTTACCTTATACGGTATCTAGTAAAGTTCCATAGATCGGTGAAGCTTTAAAGGCCCTTTCGGTCAACATCATTAGCTAGTTTAGAAAAAAATATATATTTAAAAAATAGTCTTGTTACACTTTATTAGGTCTCGCTTCTATAGGGTAGTGCGTAAATGGAGGGTAGAGCGTAAATGCATTTCCCCCGTCAAAAAAAAAAAAACCTTTCAGACCTTGTAATGCGCGATAAGGAACTTCGATCCAAAAATTACCCCGAAGAGGCAAACTTGAGAGTCCGTTTTGATGAATAAAAGCTCGTTAAAAATTGAGAAGATGAAAACCAAAAAAAGAAAATAACCGAGGATTACAATCTCGTTACCAAAATTGAGAGGAAGCAACCCACTTTAAAAATTACTGGTCGAGGTTTCAATAAGGCCACTAGAAGCCGAAAATCTCGTTAAACATTTCTAAAGGAAACTTAGGTTTCGTGGAGTATGGGTACTTCAGGGGGGTATCGATCGTCAGAAATTATGGACGAATGCAAAAGCGACATTCGTAGCCAATTGGGTGCCAAGGAAAGATGTTGAGGTTTCTAATTGATTATCTGTCTGTCTGCTGTACGTCAAGACTTCTTATGATGGATTGTCCCCATCGAGAACAAACTGTTGATGTCCTTATTCAAGTTTAAACTTATATGACGCGTATAAGAGTACTGCACTGCTATAGTAAAAAACAAACAAAATATTTACTTTAAAAATATTTATTTTTGTAGTGGCCATAAATAAAACTAACGTAATTGTGAATAACTTAAACCTTGTAATAAAATTCACATTTATTTTTAATTTCGAATTCTTGTAATATCTTCGGATCTAACGTACTATTCACGATACTAGCAACTTTACAGTCTTGTAGAATGGATGTATGATCTGAATCTATGTCAAATACTTTAACTTCTTCTTCTGTATATTTAGAAAGGTTATAATCATATACCAGTCCCGTTGCCTTTGGGTGAGGAATGCCTTTTAAAAGTATGAGCTCTGATTTAAGCTTGATATCAGGTTTATATGTTTGAGCTATTTTTAATCTTCTATATGCTCCTTCTACCATATATTTTAGATATTGATGTGTGTATGACACCATGTTTTTTATAAGGGAGATAAAGGCATTTACTTTTTCTTGCCAATTTCGGCATTTTATTAAAATATTTGTAATATCTTTTTCATCTTGGCCAGTAGCCATTTTATACATATGAGTTAATAAAACATTTTCCAATTCGTTGTCAGTCAAATTACCCAAATAAGCTTCAGCTTGAACTTTTAGTGCATCTGGACTGCTATCGAGACAAAAGACAATACCAATACAACCTTCTTGCTCCAATAAAGCTGCCAATTCTAAAGCGACGTTAACTCCGAAAGAGTAACCGAGTAGATAAAATTTTGATTTAAATTTAATAAGTCTTTTTAAATTCTGCAATAAAGTTTTGTAAAATGTAGTGAATTAAAATATCAACGTACAAAATAATGGGTTTCAATCTAAAAGAAAAACTTACTTTCAATATACTTGCAGCTATCGATTGAATAGTATCGTCATTTTCTTCATAATTATATTGAGCTGTAACTGCACGAACCTTGAGACATTCAGATATTGTTTTAAAAACTCTGTGCTGTCCTTCGTACCCAGGCAACATCACCAAATATGGCTCGTCGGGATCTACTTCCTCTTCATTCTGAAAAAAAAAATGTTATCTGTATAGAATTAAATATTACCAATTAGATTTAGAAAAAGAAGTTTTGTTTAAAAAGGCAAAATTTATATTTTAGTTATTACCTCATCGCAAGTGTTGCATTTTGTTTTCATTACTATATTAGGTTCTGAGGCAATATACTCATTTTCTTCGATATACGTGTAAAAAGCTCCCATCCCACTTCGGATATTTATTTGTGATGCTTTACTTCGCTTACCCAAATTAATAAGACTAAAATTATGAAACAGAAAATATTTAAATTATAAACTGTGAAATAAAGATTCGAACATATGATACATGACATATTTTACCATGCCAGTGTCATTTCCTTTAACTCTTCAGTGCGAAGATTCGTAAAGTAGTTTTCTTTGACAAGAGTTTTTATTTCTTCATATTTCGTTTCCAATAAATTAAACTCTTTTATTCTCAATTCTTCAAGGTTCTTATTTATCACGTCCAATCCTGTTATATCCAAAAGTTTTAAGATCGAAATTACTTAGTACTTGATATAAATATGTACAAATATAAATTACCTAAAATTTTCGTCAATTTTATTAAGTAATTAATTTCATATTGTTGATCCATTTCAGTTTTTAGTTTACTTTCAATGTCAATATTTTCGAATCTCAAATTTATCTCCAAATCGTAGAGTTACTGTTTTATGCCATTGAAACGTTTATTATATCCTTTGCCAAGCGTTGCCTGAAATGAATATAATAATAACTTATCAGTAAAAATACTTTGCTTAACTGAGAACGGAATATTACACAAACAACTATTTTCTGTAATAAATACTAAAAAGTGAGAACCTCAAAGTATTTTCGTTTATATATAACAGCAGCATGTAATCCAAGCTTTTTACGTACTTCGCAAACTTTTTCCCCAAAATGGTAACAGAATCTTCATCCAAATTTTGTGTATCAGCACCGAGAATCGCAAAATATCTAAAAAAAAAATTAATGATTACAAACATTTTTTTATATATTCAAAAACAGTTTATTTAATTCAGGGCCTGATAAGGCGCTTATGAACGTCAAAATACTATCACCGGTTCGGAAAACAATCCAATCGTCGAGAAGAACCGGCAAGAATCTCGATTTGGTTTTTTTTCTGCATGTTTTTTTTTTGGAAATTTACAACTAATAATATTCATTAGTATTAATAACTTTTTTATGTTACCTTAATTCCTTACAAACTTCTCTAGAGGCCAAATCTAAACTTTCTATGATTGTCTTAGTCATAATTTTATGATTAAATGAAACCGTTTCATCGTATAACATAAAAATTCCTTCAATAGGTCCCATTGTTTTTGATTTTTTCAAAAAATCCTTACAATCATCTATGTGTCTTAGTGTTTCTGTATGTATTGCAACTTCTATTCTATTAGTATTCCACGTTCTAGAAAATTATGCGTTAAATATAAACAACGAATTATATTGCTTGTTGTATCAAATTATTAATTATTGTAAAAAATTATTATTTAAAAAAAAAAAAACTCACATTAATAGAGCCTGAAGGTAACCAATGACATTATCTATTATATGAACAGCGAATTTTTTTGCTCCCAGTTTTATAAAATAACTTATAAGTTCAACGCTATGCATAGCTTTCTGACTTATCACAGCATACACGGAAGTAGACGACAAGAATAATCTGAAACAAAGAGAGAATGATTTAAAAAAAACGTGTCGTCTGTAATTTTAGATTTTATTAATTATTCAAGTATCTTGTATTAAGCTAAATTTAGATTTAATTGAAAAAGCGATTATATATCAAACTACTTGTGTCCGCGGCTTCACCCGCTTGGAATAGAAATAATTTGCATCCAATGTTCTCCCCATGAATTCAATATTCATACATGCAATGCAAAAAAAAATGCAAATGACGTATTTATGACATTAAATACGTCATTTGCAAATTCATCGAATTCGGTTTAGCAGTTTTTGCATAATTGACGAAGAACTTAATAAACAAAGATAGACATTTTTTTTAACTATCAAAATGTGTTCTGTAATCGATTTTGAAATGTTTTGTTGCTTGATAAATTGGTGTTTTGTTTTACTTTTTAATAAAAGTAACGATAACTTTCTAATACATTTTTTTTATTTGAGAGGTAATTATTACATCTTAGATAAATCGTATAAATCGTAGACAGATAAAAAGCAGAGAACTTTAGGAGTGTTACAAGCATGAAAGAATTCCAAGTATCTCTGTATTTTGGTGTCAATGGGAGCGTGTGTTGCTGTCTTTGGCAGTGTTACGTTATTATAGAAGAAACTGCTGGAACAGCATTTAGGTCTAGAAAGGACTATAACTGCTCGATATGACCGTTAAAAAGAACACATACCTTGGTTGAATGTGTATTTTAGACAATTCGATATCTTTCATTCGAATCAAAACACGACCTCTGTGTTTGCTGTGAGACAATAATCCAAATGCTCTTTGTATATCTTCCGGAGGGTAGGATACTCGACTAAGCGGCCTAACTTCACCATTGACAATACCTTCACTGATCAGCTTTTGCAGTAACTGAAAGTATCAAAAATATATTGCTTCTTTTTGTTAGACTTCAACAAAATTACTGTACTTTATCTGATGTTAAATAACGTGCAGGCCAATAACGATGAACACCGCTGATAGATACGTTTATGATTTTGAGCAATGATAGTGCAGTGGATAGTGCGGCCGGATTCCGTGTCAATGGAACCGGGTTCAAATTCTCCTATGCAACTCTAAAATCAGCCTAAGCTTTTGGTGCAGGAACACTTCGTGAGGAAAACATACCATGATGGTAGGGCATTTCCTAATAATGCCCACCTGGGTAGCTGTCATCAAACCTGTCGCTAAATACCAATAGGTGTGTTCCGGCAGCATTACTTGAGAACCAGTAAATCTAGGCTTAGTATATTTACCATCCTGGACCGCATCTTCACTTAACATCAGGTGAGATTGTAGTCAAAGCACTGAGCCTATATCGAGAATGTATAAGATAGTCTTTATCATTATGCTGAGTTAATTTTGGAAGGCGACAGTAAGAAATCCCTAGAACCGGTATGTCTTTAAACTGAAACTTATATCCTGTGCGCAAAGGAAATTAATGGAATACTTTTCGTTAATAATAATTATAGGAATTAAAAAAAAACTAAAAAGCTAATGACAATTTCGCTTCTGACTGTTAGTATAGAAAGTGTTAAGTGCTGGTTTAATTTATTCTAAAGTACTTTAGCGATACAGCGGCGGCGATTACGTGAGCAGCGTAGGCGTCCCTCTTGCTCCTTAGTGTTTTCAGTTATCTAAGATTTTTTATAGGTATAGTAGAGAATATAAAGGAACATACATGAACACCAAGAAAAATATTCATATTTGCATACTATTCACAAACCTTAATATATACGAGTGACCTATAACTATAACCGATATCTTTATTTACGTGTAAATTTACTGTTTTCCGAAGTTTATAATATGAAGTAGCAAAAATATAATACTAAATTGTATTGTTAAAACAAACTTACTATTTTCTCCTTCAGATTTTCCTCTTTAAATATTTCAGAAATATTAACGTGTTTGTACTCTCTCCCTTCTATGAGATAAGACATTCCGAATTCCTCTGATTCTTTCATGTCATACGGATTCAAGTCTAAAAATGTTCCAAAGAAACCGACACACTTCATGGCAGCCTGCAATAAATTTCATAATGTACTTGACAACTCTTAAAACTCTGGAAAGGTTATTTTTAAATCCAGTTACTTTTACTTGAACGTGTATTTCTATAACTTTTTATTTTTCAAAATAAACCAAACCTTTCGCAAAATTCCACTGCAACAATTTATAACAATATCGCAACGTCCATCTTTAGTATTTGATATAACATTTCGAATATCAGGATCACGTGAGTAACCAATATTCCTCTCTAAAATTTAGAAATCAAATTGTAAACCGCATTTGATAAATAATAGTCTAAAGATTATAATGAGATAGTACTAAATTTCGGCATTACAACCTTAATGGCCGTCATAGTATATTAGTGATGCCCAAAAGACAATCGTAACACAGTATTGTGTGTGGGATATTAATAATAAGAAATAATTTTAAGGAGAAATAATGTTAATATATTTCAATTCAAAATTAGTCATAAATATTATTAAATGTGTGCAAATTAGTGTAGTCACCATGTGTCTGCCGGAGAGAGGACAAATGAACACGATACAAAAATATAACATTAATGAATATAACATGAATAAGCATCATTTCTAAAAAAGATGGTACAAAAAACTCTTAAATAATTTGATAACTATTTCTTCTTCTTGTGTTTTTTAATGGCTCTGCACGGCTTGTGTCTTAGCCAGTGTCAAGTATGATAGCCATTTATAATTTACAGTTAGACCATCTAATTGTATTATCTAAAATTACCTTTAAGCTCTGGAAATAATCTAAGTAAAAATTTCTTTTTATCAACACTGTTAACTGTTGTGTAGACCGTACAGCCCATTGAAATACATATAGCAATAACAGCCTGAGCTAAAGCTCCTGCTCCTCCGTTAACAAACACTTTTTTATTTCTAAACTGGTTTCCTTTTACCGCCTGTAAATGAAATCACGATTGAAAATACTATACTCGAATTATTTATCCTGTAATTTCTACCTAAGATAAATGAATCTTACCAAACAGTAATATGCTTGTAAATATGGTAAAGGTACACTAGCGGCATCCTCTAAAGTCCAATGTTCAGGTACTGGCCATAGTAAGTCTAAATCAGCGTTTACAGTTTTTCCTATCGCACCTTTTCTAATTATGCCCATAACTCTCTGACCCCTTAAAATGGTATCAAATTTTATTTTAATACAATAGGTAATATTAAAGATATTGTAACTATAAACGATTTCAGTTAAACCATCTATATGTTTAAATACTAACCAGTAATTATAGCCGCTAAAGTCCATTCCAAAATATTTACTGCTATCAATATCATTGTTGAATATATTATCGTAATCTTTGAGTGATAATCCAGCGTAAGACACCTGAAAATGTTGAAAATTGTAATAGACGATGTGAAGGTTATACGAAACTATTTTTTTCTATTATTCATCACAAGAACACTTGCAACACAGCAACCTCGAATTAAAATTGTAATTAACGGTTACCTCCACAGAAGAATGATTGTCTGTAAAAGCTGGCGCTTCCTCCCACTTTAAGCTGTCCAGAGAACCTTTCTTTGAAGCAACTAGTTTAATGTTTTCCTTTATTTTCACTAAATCAGCTGGAAAAGTATATTTTCTATGGTATTGCTAAAATACGAAAAAACAATATTAAAAAAAATGTACCAAAATAGAAGTGAAAAGTGTTTTTGTGTTACCTTTTGCAGATTTCGGAATTTAATAGCCTCAATCACAACACCACCGCACCTTTAAGTACATAAATAATTAAATCTTCGAATGTACAGCTTAACAGTTTGTTATCTGCGATAATATTACTTACATAGTTACTTCAAAGAGATTAGTGCTCAACTCTGCTTCATAGTATATATAATCATCAATATTTGTTCGATTAGACAACTTATGTTTATCAATATCTATAATTATCTTATCTATGAATTTAGGTGAAGAAAGACCCTCATAGTCGTTACTTAATAAATTCATTTGAATTATACCATCAAGAAATGTAACCCAGTTACCGGTCCATTGTATTAATGCTTTATTTCGACTAATGTTTGTAGAGTATAAAGACTGAAATTCATTTCTGTAAAAAAGTGTAAATTAAGGTTATATTTCTAGTAATATTTGTACGATTCTACATATTTTATAACTTTTTTTTTACCTATAAGAAAATCCTTTTGATGCTAAACTCGTATAAATATTATTTCGGTCCACGATCGTTTCATAATTTGCCATACTATGTAGTTTTTCTGTATTGCAAGTATTCGTTATATAAGTCTGAATAGAACCTCCACTGATTAGTTCTGTTTTAAGAGTCACCTTTAAAGAAATAAAGTCTTAAACTTCATCGAATGATAGACTGTCGTACATATCAACAAAACTGTAATCAGATATTTAAAAATAGAAAATAAAGCATACTTCAAAAATTCTGCTCCCTCTATTGATTGTCACGTGCAGTCTGATGGGTTTTTTATTCTGTATTATTACTTCTTTATAGAATTTAACGTTTTCGAATTTAATAGACATTTGTTTGTAGTCTGAATCCAGAAACATGGCTAAAGTTTGCCAAACGAATACCAAAACTGCTGATTCGGGTAAAATATTGAGCCCTAAAAGTAAACAGAACAATAATATAAAATAAATGAAAGTATATCAAAAACAGTATTTAATTATAAATTCCCTTGATATGGTTTTGTTTTTCTATCCTTTATACTTAGTTAAACTTCAAATTATAATATTACCAATAGAGTACTTTTATAATGGAGAGCTTAAGAAAATATAAGAAATTATACTAAATAATGAGACTGGTTACAATTGTAAACAATTAATTATCGAATTGTAAAGTCATTTTTTTTGCACTGTATGGGCTCGCTCAGTGCTTTGACCACAATCTCATCTGATCTTAAGTGACGATGTGGTCCAGGATGGTAAACATAGTAATCCTAGAGCTGCTGGTTCTCAAGTGATGATGCCGGAACACACTCATTGGTATTTGACGACAGGTTTTCAAACTTAAGGGTGGTAGGTACCCAACCGGGTATTATTATAAAATGGCCTACCACTATGCTATGGTTTCCTCGCGATGTTTAACTTCACCGATAGCAATTATAGAAAAAAATACTACTTACTTTAATCTGGAAACGATTGTTTTGTACATCAGTACTCAAGAATCACCATGAATTGTTAACATTTTTATTAAATTGTAAAGAGGTTCGTTTAAAACATTTTACAACGGGATAGTAACTGATGAAATCTTTAAAAACCTTTAGCGTGGCAACACCCGTAGTTTTCTAGAATCATATCCCACGTATGTACACCGGTGGTCAAGATTAATACAGCAACAAAAAGATCAAGAGAGATATGAGTGAAAAATATCTGATACAGGTACTTAAATAAAGGAAACTAAGCTATTTATAAATGTCAAATTGCGTTAATTTGAAAACAACTAACCATTTCTTACATTTCCTCTAAAATAACTGTATTCATCATCATCTATGTTAATAATATATTCTTGAGCAGCCATTGTTTGCTTAATCTCCAACTTTTGTAGCTTTTCAGGCCTGACGGTCAGTTCAATTTAATGAAAGACATCAAACAGACATAAGTTATGACCGTTAATTAAGTTTGTATGCAATAAAGATAACTAGTCTAACTTAGCTTTCGTGGGTAAGTGAATGTTTGTATAATAAACTAGTTATGTACCCGCGGCTCGGTCCGCGCTTCGTATATTCTTCACTGTGTAATACATGTCGATTACCCATAAAAATGAGACAATAGGAAAACAATGGAAAGCTGGCGTATACGCCAGGTTAGTGCTTAAGGGGTAGAATAATGTTTCGATGGTGCTATCTATTGTCTATTATACCAATATGGCCGACGTCGCAATAGGCCGCTTCATCCACCGAGCGGTGAGCGCCCAGGCGAAGGACATAGTGAATTATAATTTCAAGATGGTCATAAAACATGGAGACCAAAAGGTCATACAAGCAATCAAAATCAAAATCAAAATCAAAATTTATTTATTCAATTTAGGCCCTAAGAAGGCGCTTATGAACGTCTAAAACACTACCACCGGTTCGAAAAACAACCCAGTCGAGAAGAGCGCAGGCAAAGAAACTCGATCTGGTTCTTTTTTTTCATAAGTATAATATATATCATTATTTTTGTCATATAAAAAACTATACAAATCGTAGTTTTTAGTGGAAGCACAGAGATGTGGGTTATTTCCAGCAATTAAGTTAAGCAATAATTGCCCAGACCCAAACTATGAGGTAACTATGCGGACACGGACCTAGTTCTGCTTGGCGTGTTACGACCTTTTTTTATAAAAAATGGAAGTAATAATTAAGTAATTAGTTAATAATAATAAAATAAGTATCTACACAATAATATACAGTCTTAGTTTAAATGTAAAATATAAGTAAATTTAAGCTCACTTAATTAATAATGAAAGAAAGTAACTGCATAGGTGAATGAAATATTATAGGCAATTTTTTCTGACGGAAGTCGAATTAAACCTCCAACATAAAAAAGTTTTGGACCCAGAGTCCGCAGAATATGTTTAAAAAAATAATGCTATAAATTATGAAATTTTGTTTACTTTATCTTAGTACAAACAATTTTTAGGGAATAATTAGGGTTCCGTATAAAAAATTAAAACGCAGTGAAGAATATATAAAACGCAGGCGCAGCTACGTGCACACAGTTAGTAGTAAATAAGATTGTTTAGTGCGATTGCCAAGTCAATCTATTTTTATTTAAAACATAAAAGATTTTTAATATTGAATATTGTCACTAGGAAGGTCAGATGTTGTTAGGTAAGCTAATAACGCAATAACTTAAGACGTAAGGTCCCTTAAGTAGGTACTTAATAAACTAACCGACTTGGTATTACATGGATCTCACAACTTTTTACGGTAGAAGAACTGAGTTTCGTGACTTGGTTTTTTTTACAAGTTTTGTTTATGATGGCATTGATTAATCCTTAAACATCATGGCGTTGTAATGTATCATACACTTAATGTAATATTCGATGCAATCTCTACCAGCCAGTAACAATATGCGATCTCAGTTTGTTTTTACTCACTGCAATCCATAATTTTAGTCCTTTTCTTCTCTGTAGTGTCAGTGATTAGTCAGAAAAATCGATTTATTACCGGTTTGGTCTCAATTCGAAAGAAGATTCGATATTGAAACCCGGCATTAGTAATAGTAGTTTATCTATAAAATTGATGATATTTTTGTTTTGACGTTTAGCGGATGCGAAGTATAATAAAAACTGGCTGTATGCCCGCGGCCGCGATCGCGTTTCATATACTCTTCACTGATTTAAAAAAAATTAAACGGAACCCTAACCATTTTCCTAAAAAAAAATTAGTACTTAAATAAAGTAAAAATATTTCTCATAAATTATAGTACTTACCTGTAAAACTGTGCATTGAATTGGACGTTAATCAAATTTTTATGAGCTATATTTCTTTTACGCAGAACCATAATTATTTTCCAAAATGAAAGTATCCTAAGTTACCCGGAGTAACTTCAGCTATTTACCAAAAAATATCCCGTCAAAATCAAAGTCAGATTACCCGGAACAATCAACCAGACAGACAAACAAGTAAAAATTCTAAAAGTTGTATTATTGTTATAGGTGTCCTAGAGTTATAGGTGTAGGTATTTATATATATTTAGTAAAAAAAGTATTTTGATATTACAAACAGACACTTCAATTTTATTTATTAGTATATATATAATAATTACCAAGTTTCATTGTGGTACCACTCAACCAAATCCGAAAGGATTGCTGTTTCAGTCGCTACAGGGAATTCTACTTTTGGATATAAGACGTTCACTTTTGGATTCAAGCCGGAAAGATACATTCTAAAACAAGAATATTGTAAATATTTTTTTAATGTATAGACAGTCAAAACTCAGTAATCTCGATTGAGCTTTTTAAAAACTTTTTTTTTTTATTTTTTTTTATTTAGGACAACAAACAATTACACAAAACCAAATACATGTAAACGAATTCAACAATATACTTAAATAGTACTTATAGTGTAATCAGCTCCGTTGCCCACGGAATACGTAATCTTACAAATGAGGGCAAATATTAAAATTAAACAAAATTAAACAAAGAGTAATTAGAAAATAGAAAAATATTAAGTAACATAAACTAGACGAACAAATATTAATTGGTTAATTCATTGGATCCACAAAGTAATAAATTGTTAGAAATAATAGTCTCCTTTATAAATCTCTTGAACGAAGCCGGTGAGGACGCAAATATTTCAATAATATTGAAGTGATTGTTGTAAAATTTTGTCATTCTCCAAAAATTTAAATATATGTCCAATTCATAGGAGAGTTCTTTATTAAGTAACTTAAAATATTCAAATGATTCGACGCCGAGCGCTATGCAGCCCGGGTGACCCAGATATTAAACTACTAAGCAATTTCTTATCTTACACTATCACGCGACATAAGACATGCGATAACTAAATATTGATATTTTTGTTAAATGTTATGATTATTCTAGAACTTTCGTCATGTATTAAGTCGTACTTTACATTAATATAATTGTATTTAATATTCTCTAATATTTATTTTGTTTTCTTTTTATACTATAAATCATCATCATCTCCCTACCCTTTTCCCATTTTCATTTGGAGTAGGCGCAACATGTCTGACGCGGTGCTTGCGAAAGCCACCCCGTGTCGCCCCCATCCCAAATGCAGCGGACGGCCCCGGGGGGGTTTTAGTGGGTATTTCCGGGCGACTCTCGCCCGGGTGAGTCCCACACTGGCACGGAACTCGTCACTCCGTGCCCCCTTATCTGTTGTATTGGGGGACTTTGATCCCCTAAATACAATAGATAAGGGTAGTGCGTAAATGCATTTCCCCCCGTCAAAAAAAAAAAAAGGCGCAACATGTCTTCCTCTTCCATTCCTCTCTATTTGTTTTCATCTCCGCATTCACTCCTTTCCTTCACACACACACTTCCACTTTCACATAGTCCATCCATCTTATCTTTGGTCTTTCCCTTCCCATGTAACTGTCCACATTCATATCCATTACCTTTCTTACAATATCTTCGTTCTCCTCACATGTCCATACCAGGACAAACGACCGCCTCTTAACTTCCTCTAATATGTTCTAAATCTGTACATTCTTGTTACCCCCCACACATCCACCTCAACATTCGCAACTCAGCTGCATGTAATCTTCTCTCATCCGTCACCTGTATGGGGTAACATTCTAATCCATACAAGACGACAGGTCGTATTATGTTCTTGTAAATCTATCCCTTTAATTTATTTTTAGACTATAATTATTTGTATAATTTTATAGCGTTTAATGTGTATAATTAATTTTGGATTAACATTAAATATTCTTGAATCCATTTTTAAAGTAACATATATGTGCGTACAGTAAGAGAAAAGGAACTAAACATACGTCATAGTCTCTAATTATGACACTCAAATATTTATATGTATGCACCTACTTTTGAAATCAAATTCTAGTACTAAGAATCAAAGTAATAATACATAATATAATTATAAACAATGACCGTTGCTTCACAAAATTTAAAAATAATTCTCGGCGCCGTTTCTAACCAATCAGCGGCCGCCGATATGACGTGTGGCCGTACGGACCTATCCAGAGCGCAATGTCATAGGCAGCCAGTAAAGTTCGCATTGACCGGTTAGGGGCGTTTTAAGTTTCTTCTTCCGCTTTTCTTTTCTTGGGTATCCCTCCCCTTACTTGTCTTGTCGGTTTGACAAGATTAGTAATAGAGAGGGACCCATTCTTCTTCTTCTTCAGCAGTGGCTGGCTTCTTCCCCTTTTTCTTTGCCCGTCACTACTCTATCCCATTTTTCCGTTTTATTGGGGGGCAGGAAGTATATAGTTTTATTGGGTATATCCGGGCGCTTCACGCCCGGGTGAGTCCCACACTAGCACGGAGTTCGTCCCTCCGTGCCCCCTTACCTATTGCATTGGGGGACTCCGGTCTCACTAATGCAATAGGTAAGGGTAGTTCGTAAATGCATTTCCCCCCGTCAAACAAAAACGCATCAAACGTACCTATTTCTTACGTTTTCTATTGTTACCAAATAAATCCTATAAACTATCAAAAGGTGTTTATAAAAACAATAATTACTTCATAATTTGTATAAAATTTTTACAAATACCTTGATCAATGTAAGTTATTATCAAATAACGTGACAATACAGTTAGTTCTACTGGCATTGGTTGTCAATATTTTGGAAACAGTTCTTTTTCGATAAATTTTCAATCAATGTTATGATCGATTGCTTTCTACCTCCGGGTGACCTTATAATCAAGTTTGATTGTCACAAGATTATTTTGTATATTTACTACATACCTCCCTATGGCTTCTAATAGATAATTTACAGGACTGTCGTGCTTGCGTCTAGTCAGCGGTATGTGAGTACATTGTTTATGTGATCGTTTCATAACAGCTTGCAGTAGCGCGTGTGGTGCAATCTCAATCACTATTGCGTTATTTGGTATCAACGAGCTCGCTTCCTCAAAATATACTGGATTCTAAAATTATAATAAACGTGTAATAAAAATAGTGATATAATTCTTTTATATTTCGATGTATAAAACTGTTATTAAATAGACTATCTTTTCGAATAACACCATCTTTTTAATATCATTATCGATTTAGATATGGTTTAATGAAAGTATTAGATTAGGACAAATAAATCCCTGAGTGTGTGTGTAACAGAAAAAACAGGAAGATCGGTAAAAAATATCGCATACATAATGGCTATTTAGTTTAAGCGCATTCTATTCAACCATTATTAAACTAGGTCCAAACCCCTTAGATAGACTACCTTTAGTCGAAGAAAACTTAAATCTATTAATGTTTGTATTTTAGTTAGAGAATGAACAAGTGATTATGATATTTTCGATAGCTCACTGTTCTAGGATTATACTTCCATACCTTGAGTTGCAAATGACACGATGTCACTTTATGATTTAAAAAAAATACATTATTTAGATACTTATGAAAAAATGAGAAAATAGTAGATTTTGATTCAGCTGACATTTACAAACTTTGTTTTCTATGGAAGTTTTAGTTCTTGTTAAATAAGATAAATTATTTCTTTCAACCGTTTTATGTGTAATCATATACATGATATGACTATTTGGCAAGAAGTACACACTGGCCCAATGCGTTGAACCCGAGACTGCCGTGCTTACAGATTGATTGATCATTTCGTTTACTCGTCCACGTAATAGTCATCGTCATCGTAATTATTTAATAAAATTTCACTTTGCGCAACACAAGGGAACTGAATATGATGATAACATGTTAAGGTTGTTGGCAGAGCGCGCCTAGATTCTTTGATGGGTGCATGAAAAACCGAGACTACGCGGTTAACCGCCCTACGCAGGTCGCCAACTACAGTTGCATGCCAAGTAGCCGTTCCATGTTTGGAGCCACACATGGAGCCAGTGTGTACGTCAAAATTAACAGTAAGCGTACCAATGTATTGCTTGTAAAGTATTCAGCCGAAGCGTACTTTACTGATTCCCAATGTTCTTGAGGAACAGATGTGCTAATCCATTTGCTGCTTCGTAGTTTTGGATGTAAAATTACATCCTTCATTAGTGAAAGAAAAGCAGCACCTAAGAAGAAATATATATATTTAAATTTACATATAGTTATATCGCTGATTTTGTTGTCTACTTATTATATATAGTCCGATATGTTCTTGAACTCTCCAGTATAGTGCACTTGGTCTGTCCAACATAATAACTACCCGAACTGCAATCGATTTTACAGAAAAATGGTAATTGTATCAAAAATTATGTTTAAACCTTTTTAAAACACACATTAAACAAATTCTTTGTCTATTAGTTACTGACTGTAGGAAGCAGTAAAGATACTTTATTCAAAATCATAGAAGTCGGTCAAGGTAAACTGTTGTAGTTATATAATGTTAAATATAAGGTAGTATGCAGTTGCTCAGATATCGGATGTAAGATGGGTATTAGATAGTATCCTCCAATCAATCATGTGTCAATGTTTATTATTTTTTTTAATATTTCTGCAAATAATGGAAAGCTTACCCATATCTGCAATATATTTTGAGTGGTAAGCAATGTTCGAACTTGCTACTCCTTTGACGAATACTCCACGGGTAGTTAGTTCAGCAACAAACTGTTTCATAATATCAGCAGGACCAGACAATGTCGATGATTCTGAGCTATTGTGACAAGCTACTTCTATACCGGGGGGACATAGATCTTTCACCTGTAAAAAAACATGTGTATGTTTTAACTGTACTTTAGCAGAAAATTAATTAACGATGGCTCATACTCATTTTTTGCTATCTACCTAATCTCCCACAAAGCAATTTAATTTTTTTTACAAATTTCTGCAGAAATCCGCAAATTATATTTTAAATGTTCAGAAATTTAACTTAAGCTAAAATGTGAATGTTTCGTATCTGCATTTATATCTACTATAAATATTTCTGTTCTATTATAAATTCGGTAAAATAACTACGCTGGCTTAATTGATAAAATGCTAATTCAACGTTAATTTGAAAGTATTTTAAAAAACACAACAATGTCCGCTACATTGCTATATACGCTGAGGTTAATACAGATATTATGGAGTACGAGGACGAGGGATGTGGGAAAGTTGACCTAGGATAACAATAACCTTTTCTTTATTTTAGTAGAAGTAGTAGAGATTTTGTGCCCAACTGGGTTGTGATCACTATGGTGATAAGTCCCTCATAGAGACACCTTAATATACGTAGTGTTACAAGATCCACGTATATATCTAAAGCTACTTAGAGAATTTAACCATGGTAGATGTAGGCCAATATGATGACGGCGTCTGTCGATGGATGGTCGTGAAGAGCAGTCATTCTACGGATCTGGAGTAAAAAAGGTGTGAATATTTAAGCGTATGATATTTTTTATTAGAACATTATCTTCACTTACATCTTTGTACCCAAGACCAACTGCAGCCATAGAACCGCGTATTAGCTTTGTATTTATGGAAACAATACCGCGATTATATGAAGCCATAATGGTTTGCTCAGCTGTTAAACAACCGTCGGCATAAGCGCAACCTAGCTCTCCTAGACTATGACCTGGAAAAATAAGAAAACAAGTCCTGAGAAAATATTTAAACAAAAAATGACATATTATGAGAAGTAAACTAAATTAAATTCTTTAGCAATTATAAATACTAGTAATGTGTCTTCACGATTTTAAGCAAATTTCCATAACTTTATTATACATAAAAGACATGTTTTTGCACTTGTAAATGATACAAGTGGTTTCATATTGAAAGCTAAATTTTGAAGCTAAATATTTTGACTACATCACTCAGGATTTTTAGATATATATATATCATTGAAAAATATATATTCTTTAGTTTTAGAGTGCATTTTGGTCTTATCTGTGGGTATCTAATTACAAATTTAAGTATGTATATGTTTAAGAAGATAAAAAAAATGTTTCAACGTTTAGTTCACCGATGGATCTAAAATGATTATCTTTAGTGTGAAATGTGTGATTGAATGGACTCGAATTTTCATATACCATTTCTACGTTGTATTAAAAAATATGAAAATGTTTTTACCAATAATGTTATTTGGAACTATTCCTAACTCTTTAAGCATGTCAGTTAATCCAATCTGAATTGCGGTTATGCCAACAAATGAATGAATTATGTTGTCCAATATTTTGTCGTCGGGATCTGTTATAATTTTTATAAGATCTAAACCTTTTGTTTCTAGTAGTCGATGGCATCTGAAATTTTTAACTTTATGTTACTTAAACGTATTACTGTCCAATATTGATAGTGGTATAGTGACGTAAAATTTTTCTTTGGTTGATTTTTGTTTATTTTAATTAAAATTATTTTATTAAGTTATTGAACAAAAGCTGTCATAAAACACGACAATAGATTCTACGGTACAAAAAATAATTATACAAAGAAAGGTATTTACAATAGACAAACATTTAGAAACGAAAACTTGGTAAGTATACAATAATGAATACTTTGATTGCAATTCCAGTTAATGTGGAACAAATACCCTTATTGCATAATATCTTCCAACATGATATAACAGGAAATATGGAAAGGGGCTATATATTATACTACGTACAACGTTCCGAATACGGTGGCTTATCAACAGTAGTAACTACGGGAATACAATTTAGCTCAAAACCGTCTGTAACATCTTCAACAAACTTGCGTAATTGGCTATCCAAAATCAATATAAATATAACATCTGTGTCAGTATTTCTGTCCAGCACTCTAATGCCCTCACTTGGAGATTCAACCAGCACAACTCTGCAGCGCTCCAGATCTTTAATACCATTTCGATTGCGGGTTGGACACTTTTGTCTAAACATTATAAGTAGAATTAGAGGTTGCAAGCTGTGCAATACGGCTGCCCCATTTCAAAATGTAGTAAGTCCTTAAAAGTAAATTTTACAGGAGAGCGAAAAAACATAAAATAGGTTAGCCTTTGTAAATTATTTATGTTAAGTAAAATAAAATACATTGGTTATATAAAAAAACTAAATAACAAACAAGAATTAATACCAATATTTTAATATATTTATAGATTACATGTTTTAAATGTCTTACTAACTTTGATAATTGTCACGAAACAGTTAGGTTCATGCAGAAACCAGTTTCATAACATTGTAAAAGCACGTACTACGTTTTGTTATAGTTTATGAAACCTCGTACTCAGCACATCTTATTAACCAAATTCTAGTATCTACTGTTCTATACACGTACTATAAATCTAAATAAGGATTTATTGAACATAATTGAATAATTTTATAAAAATAGCTATTCAACTGCTGGTTTGTCCATCATTTGTCAAATGAACAAACTAGTCGTTGACGGGTAAATTCATCTAAAACGATTTTTTTGATTCAAGCATCAACCACACTAATTTACTAATAGGTTTTTCTTGTTTATTTGTTTTGTTTCTTTAATCCTCCTTGGAGTGACTATACTTTAAAGGAAGACAATCATATCACTATTTTTCATTAGAAAGTCCAATTTCATACATCTCTGAGAGCATATTCACTCCACACAATCCCTCGTCGTTGGTCTTTTCCTTCCCCTATAACCATCCACATAAGTATAAAATACATTTCGTACAACATACTCATTCTCCATGCTCATCACAAGCCCATACCAAGAGAGACGCCTGGTCATTAAATTTTGTCACTGACGCCACTTTCAAACTTCCTCTTATGTGCTTATTAGTAATGAAGAGCATTATTGTTACCCCCCCACACAACCATCTCAACATTCGCATCTCAGGTGTATGTAGTCTCCTTTTGCCCATCATCTCTATGGGGAAACATTATGATCCATATAAGAATACAGGCAGGATAATGCTCTTGTATGGTATATTTTCCGCTTTAATTTAAGGAGGATTTGCGGAACACACGTGATAGCTGTGACGCCTGTGACCCAGAACAAAATAATAAAACAACTGTGAACTGTATTTATTCTATGCTTTACGGTCCGCTCTATTTAGCCATCGCTTTCCAGCAGCAATATATTTTTCCTAATTGTATCACACGATCTTTAAAATCATATATATTCTTTGCCTGTTCATTCTCGTCACGATATGACTGTGAACACCGTTCGTCAACTCTCACTAATATATTGATTCTCATATAAACCTTTTTTAAGATAGCGAATTTTTACCGATTTAAGATCATTCAAGGAGCCGTTGGCGATCATAATTATTACTTTATCAAATAACCGCATATTTAATGTGAGGTATTTCTGGTAAAAGAAACACTCTCTGTAACTCTATTGTTTGAATGTATGCTTATTTCATCTAATGTGTGTCGGTGAAAAGCAGATAAAGGCTTAAACCTATACTTTTTATATTTATTCTCATTTGTGCTGGCATCGAGTTAATATACTATGTTGTTGAAACTTGCTGTGTTACTGCGTACTAATCCACATAGTCTCTTTCATCTTAGTGCACTTACTAGGTATCGACGCTTAAAAATATCTGCTTATTTGAGAGTTTTCAACGCTGGTGTTTTTGTATTTAGGGACTCAATAGGTTTGCAAGATAATGCAATAAAACGATTTCTGTAAAAAGTGACCCTTACTGGATTTTGAAATGGGATAGCCGAATAATAATAACCACATTCAAAAATGATTAAGCTGCTCTGTTAAAACATAGAAAACGATTCTGAATGTTGTTCGTAGTGCGCTGGTACGAGATGATCACAAAAACCTTGTCTATTCCAGTGATAAAGGTTTATTCTCACAGCTTACGACATAAAAGTATTTGATGTTTTTATTTTAATTTCTCAGTGTGACGTTTAAATATGTTTCTATTTTAAAATAATAAATATTTACCTTTCAATAGAAGCTGCAAAAATTGGTATGCGCATTAAATCCGCACCCATTGCGGTCCATTGTGATCCCATTCCACTGTACAAAAACCAAACGTCTCCCGTATCCCCGGAAGAGTTCCACTCAAACTTTTGTCCTAAATTTAAAGGTTTTTCGCTTTCATTTGTGTCTGTTAAACAATAAAGAAATAATGACATTATAAATAATAACATTGCAAAACATAGAATCTTGGCTACTTGTTCTGATCCTGTACCGTTTTTCTTCCAAGCCTGAAGTTGATGTAAATCCTCCACAAAATCAGACAAAAAATAATTGGGCTGACCAACTGGTTATTTTAAATAGACTGGATTGTAAATGTATCGTCTTTTGATAAAAAAATCATCTTTAAATAAACACGCATTTATTAAACGCATAATAATTTTAAATGAAATAAAAGTTATAATTATTTCTTTAAAACCTTTATTATGTAACAATAGCAAATAACATAACATAAGCACACGCCTGTTTCCCCGAGGGGTTAGGCAGAGGTGAAATAGCGAACTACACCACCCATATTTCGCAGAGCTTAGTTCCGTCCCAGATGTTACAGGGGCCGAGCCTATCGCCATATCGGGCACAAACACCAGACTCCGGGATGATACTGAATAGAAAAACCCAATATCACTTGAACCGATACGGGGATCGAATCCGAGATCTCAAAACAACAGTCGTAGCGTAGCACAATTGCGTCACCGAGTTTTATTCGACTTAGCGATTACACATACCGTGTTATGCGTCGTTATATTACAAATTGATATATTAATTTTCATTGTATTTTAAAAATATACCTAATATAATATAACCCCTTCCTGTATGACCTGGTATATCATGTTGGAAGATATTATGCAATAAGGCTATTTGTTCCGCATCAACGGGACTTTCCTTCAAAGTATTCAGTATTTTGTTGACACAGTCGTCTTGTCTTCCAGAAACTGGCACAATATATGGTATTTTTAATTTTATAAAATTATTATTCTGAAATTGATAAATTAATAATTGTATTTATGTATTTGGTATAGTAATTATTATATATTTTACTCTTGGTTCTCCGGATTTATTAAAAAAAACTATCAATCGTAATATTCAGTCAAGAAACATTTTTAATTTACGTATGGGACGTAAAATTAATTGTTATTTTTGTATAGTGAATCATTTGTTGAAGTGAAACTTTATATGGGATGGTGTGAATTGGATTTTATGAAACGAAAATGTGTAACAAAAAAAAAGGCAACATTTCCGTTATTAACCAATAGACGTCACTAAATGATATGCCAAATAGCTGCGACACGTTTGTTTGTTAGTACAAAATGAACAAACTAGATGTCACTAAAATGAAGTTTTACTTCTACCGTATGTGAACTCACACTCAACTTTTTTTAATAATACTGTCAAGTAGTGTAATATAGAAATTACGGAATTTTTAATACTGTTATATATTTATTTATTTAACTATTATTTTATTAGGTTTTGGAATGTGAATAACATTAATTAAATAAATCAATTAACTTGCCTTGACTTTGTAATGGCCCTTCAAAAGTATATGATAATTGGGCCCCATAGGACTGAAATGATTTATAGCACAAAAACCACGCCTGAAATTTGTATTTTCCGTTAGTATCTGCACTTTACCTTCACGTACAACAGAAATATGATCCTGAGGATTATTGTAGTGCAAATTTGCAGGCAGTATACCTTTTTGATACGCAGCACAAAACTGAAATTAAACCAATAGTTTTCAAAATTAAATAATTAATTACTGTAAACACTGCACTGTAAGTACAAAATCTTTTCGTTTTTCTGATTATACTGTGATTTTTTTTCTCCATATAATAATAACAACACTATTATGATACTTACGACTAACTCAATTAAAATTAGATAAATGAACACCTTAAATACTGTGACTGGGCACGTCGGTATGAGTATACTTTTTTTTTTTTTTTTTTTTTTTTTGCGGGGGGAAATGCATTTACGCACTACCCTTACCCATTGCATTATTGAAACCGAGGTCCCCCAATGCAATGGGTAAGGGGGCACGGAGGGACGAGTTCCGTGCCAGTGTGGGACTCAAACCCGGGCGAGAGTCGCCCGGGAATACCCACTAAAACCCCCCGGGGCCGTCCGCTGCATTTGGGATGGGGGCGACACGGGGTGGCTTTCGCAGGCACCGCGTTGCCCCCTGCAGCAAGCCCATCAGGCCTCGTCCATGCAATGGCCTGGTAGGGATGAAGGAGAATAGTTCCCCTCCACCTCTTCGCTCGCCTCGGAAGGAGGCACGACCGTCAGGTCGACAGTCCGGGGGGCAAGATATAGGTATGAGTATACCTAGGCAAACGTATCTCAAACACGTCTTAAATAAAGGCCAGATGAAAAGTACCCATAACCGTCAAGGATATATGGAAGCGCTCATGAAAGTAGAAGAAGCGAAAGAGGTGTGTCAAAATCGTTGCAAGTGGAAGGACGTAATCTCTGCCTACGTCCACGGGAGAAAGGCGTGATACACAATTTACATACCTTTGTTAAAGCGCAGACACAAGATGCTGCATCGGTATTTCCCATATTTGAATTCAAGGAACCCACTTTAATTGGTTTTTTACTTCCGAAGAATTCACCAATCGCTTGAAGTTCTTTACCATCTGCTTCAGCAATACCTTATAGACGAATGTTATATTTGGTAACAATATTCTTTTTACTGTTTATGTATTTTATTGTAATAGATACGTAAAATACAGTCTATCATACGATACTACTAAAAAAACCACTGGTTTCCAATAGTAGCTTGACTAGTTATAACTGAGTTACATCATTCACACGGAACTCTCATGTAAATTTGTTATCATTTATTTTCAGCTATATAAGTACTTAGATCAGGGGCTTTATGGTCTTTAACAAGAACAAAATTATGGGAGATTACAAAATTACGCAACCAATGTTTTATTACGAAGTTCGTACGATGGCAAGTCTATGTTAGGCAGCACACCGCGCTCTTTTATAAGTGCCTAGATTATTAAAGCTATATAGTGCCGTCATAGACTGTATGCGCTTGCGTCTTACTATAAACCATACCACCTATATCGGTAATATTGATCAAAATCTTGGTAATATCTACTATACTAATAACAACCCGCACCAGATATTTAAAAAAATGTGGACACTAACTGTTCTTTATTATTATTTAAATGGTATGACAAAATATAACATTGATAACTTCAAATCAGTAAAAGAAAATTCATTTTACAATCTTGGAAAATACAAAAGTTATGTACACCACACCAGCTGGTTACAATGAAACAGTTAAGAATATGAAATTTATTAGTTTCTGCAGATGTTTGAATGTTAAATCACCTGAACCTGATCCTTCTACATACTCCACTTCATCAGGACACACCTCTAGATAAAATTCTTTTAAAAAATTCTTAATATCTTCAGGTTCGCGTATAGGTAGAAAGTTAGCGTCCGGCCTAGTAAAATATTTGCTTTTCACGTTAAAAATTTCTGCGTAAATTCTGAAATGAAGATATTTAAATAAAGTTAATGTTTTTTAACAATTATGTATTTTTTTTTATACATGTACAATTTACCTTTTAGCATCTCTAGCTCTCTGAATAAATATTACATTTATAGCTTCAGATCTCACATAGCCGTCACCATTCTTGTCGAAGCATTTCGTTTTACCATCCATACATAATAGACCTGCCCTGTTAAATAACAATTAACTTCGCTTTTGTTTAAGCTTTTTATTATCAGACTTAAAAATAGTGTCTATTCAATTTTCTCAAAAATTAGCTGCACCTTTAAGTCAGGCCAGTTAAAATTAACTCGATATTTCTGAGCATTAAATTAGAACAATACATTAAGACCTATAAATTTGATACGAATGAGTCTATGGATACAGAAACTTAAATCTTTTCAATTTCAAATATTGTATTAAATTAGACTAAATTATTGTTATAGGAAGTTAATAACATTTTTTTTTTTACTTTTCTGCACAATCAATCATATTTATAAAATAAATACGATAAATATTTAATATTATGAATCCTAAAACAATTTCAAAACATAATACAGAAGAAAATACATATGTGTAGATCCTAATGTAGATGTTGATTTTTGTACTAACTTTTTTAAGTTTAAAGATAAAATCGGGTGTGTAACTGTAATACCGCCGCCAACGATCGCAGCGTCGCATTCCCCGGATTTAATGCTTCTGTATGCGATTTCCAAACAGGTGTAACAACTAGCCGATGCCTGGTCTATAGAGTATGACGGACCTTTACCATCGATCCAATAAGAGATGCGATTGGACAACATTGTTTTGCTACAACTGTAATACACAAAAGAAGATTATAAATAAAAGGTTACAGCGTTAATTCTCGTAGATTTTGCTAAAGCATTCAATACTGTGATCTACGTCATACTCCTTTAACATTTCACAGGAGGAATTAAAAAGCTTTTTTTTCTTATATTCGCGGATGCTAGTAATCAATTGGCATTGATGGGATCACGTCAAATTTATGTAAATTTTGTGTCGATGATCCACAGGACGGTATACTGTCACCTCTTTCATTTTTCTCTGTTTGTTAATCTCTTAATCAGTAAGCTTCAATTAGTGTATCATCTGTATATCGATGATTTGTAATTATTTGCACAGACCAGAATCAATCTTTATCGCCTGCTATCGAATATGTAAATCAGAATTGCGTGGCGATGGTGGAGTGGTCCGGAAGATTTGTTTCATCTGTGAACTATTCTAAGTTTCAGGCTATTAAATGGTAAGTAGAGCAGATTTACGTTTAAAGATTACGCTATTTCAATTAACCCTAACCCTAAAGGATTTCGCTCTATATATTAATTCCAATCTGGAATAGAGCAGCCCAAATTTCAAATATCTGTCTAAAAATTACTAAAAAATATAGTTAAAAAGGCCTACAAAATTCTTCCCGTAAAAATAAAAGTAATGTTGGTATATAAAGAGAAATATACTTTGTTGAAACTTTATACATAATATTTACTTATTTCGGTAAGTTTCTTATAATATACAACCCTGAGCGTATTCACCATATCTCACCTGATGTTAATTTATGATGTGCTTCAAGATGGTAAACATGCTAAGCTTAGAATCACCGACTATCAAGTGATACTGCCAGATAACACATATTGATTGATGGCGACATACTTCGAAGTTACCCAGGCTAGCATTAGAGAATATCCTATCAACAAGCTCTGGTTTTATCGCGATGTTTTTCTTTTGAAAGATCAGCTAATTTTTAGGGTAAGATACGTTTTTACATACGTATTAGAATATACGTCTATGGATATCCGATCACGGTACCGCTGAGTTATTATCATTTTTGTACGCAAATAAAAACTAAATAAATCAAAAAACTTACCCAGGTAAAAGAAAGCTATTTTTCTCAAGCGTATTGTACAAGTTATAAGTAACAATGTCACTGTATGAGGATCCAACAAAAACGCCCAGTTTAGTTCCACTTAGAGTCAACGGATTTATACCTTTAACAAATAAATTATTTAGTATTCTAAAATCTATACATTTATTCAACTGAAAGACGTCCACTGCTGGACATAGATCTCCCTCGAAGATTTCCACGACGACCGGTCTTGCGCCACCCGTACCCAGCTGATTCCTGCAACTTTCTCATCTTTGCAATTATTGTCTTAATATTATATTATTATTTGAAAAGACTACTTTATAAAATATGAGTTTCCTTTACAGAACAGGATTAGGCATAAGTATTATACATTAGAAGATGCTTTAAAGTGGCACCACTGAGATAGATGCTAAAGAGCGACGGATGAGCATTATAACGCGCAGGGAAGAAAATGTTGTAAGAAAGGTATTGAATATGAATGTGGACATTATAGGCAAAGAAGGGGAAGACCAAAAAAAAACCTATGAACTGTGAAAACATGATATTCTTAGAAAGGGAGTGAATGTAGATATGATATCAACTAGTGATAAATGGAAGAGGAAGTCATGTTGTACTGACTTCAAATAAAAATGGTATAGGGCTGAGGGATGAAGAGTTTTCTTCCCTAAGTATGGCGGAAACGGTCCGCTAATTATATTCAGAAACACACGTTCCAGCACCAATTTCAAAATCAACAAACCAGATTAATAAAGTTTGAAAATTCATTGACTTTTTAGTGCATTTGTGTTGTTTATACTTTTGAAGACGGTTTTATTTTTAATTACAAAAAGGTTTTTTTTCTATTTTTTGTTTAAGTATGTACTTTTAGGTATAGCCGTGAAGCCTAGTTCATAGCTTTGGAAACGAATATATGAAATACGTGTAATTGTGTATAATATTCGAGGGTTTTTCTCAATTTCCCTGAGTTCCACTGATGAGATCCTGATCTAGTGGAAATAGAATCACTTCGAAAGTGTCCTCCTTCGAATAAAAAAGTTATTTGCAAATCGGTCCGCAAATGACGGAGAATCGCGTAACAAACATACAAAAAAAAACAGACAAATTTATAACCTCCTCCCTTTTTAACAGACTTCAAAAAGAAGGAGGTTATCAATTCGTCTGTTTGTTTTTGTTCACTTAATTTGGTTATTTTATAGGTTATGCAGTGTTAAAATTGTAGGTAGTCAAAAAGTAAAATAACTGGCTAGGCTTCATAATACGATTACTTTTGTTAAATGGTTGAAATACGGTTTAATACTGCACAGGCAATGTATGTTTTTCAAAGTTATATTTATTTTAATATTATTTATTTCCAAATATAATATTATATTATTTCCATGCAATATAATGAAATCTCCATGTAGCATGAATTGCCATACGAAATGCAGTACTAAATATCCGAGCAGAGTAGGAAAAAGATATTTACTTTTTATTGGGTTCCAGAAAAAGACTACAATCTTGTAAGGCAATTCATTGTATCATGTGTACAGTCAAAACCTACAGCAAAAGAAAGGCTTAGAGATCAGGAGTTGAATCTACATTTGACAATTTGTTTTGTTGTTCAGTATAAACGAGGTTGTTGGTATAGGCTAAGTCGTTGATACTATTACAGCAATATCAGCGATTATTACTGCTGACTTATTGCAATATGTCATAAATACAATATATTTAGTAAATTACATGTGATAAATAGGCACCTGAGTCGAAAATAGCAGCAAAAGTATGCTCCATCATCTTTCTGACCAAAGGATCCATTGAGGTAGCTTGCCAATGTGTCACTCTAAAGAACTGAGCGTCAAACTTTGAAGATCCATTTATCTTCCCTACGTATTTCGGCATCTCGGGATGCTTAATATTATTGTAGTCATCGACTTTAGTCACCATATCTTTCTGTAAAATAAAATTAACATGTAGTATTTACGTTTATTCGTATTTTTGAAAAACAAGTAGGACAATTTAAACGTTAAGTTTTGATGATTTCTCTTATTCCTTTCTGACTTTATCAGCAACTTTTTCATTTTTCATTTCATTCTAAAGAAGTCCTTTAACTTTTATGCTGTTTAGTTTTGCTTATATTCTTACATATTGCTAATCTACCAGACCGTCTTTCATACAGTCTATGTACTCCAACGTATCTATTCATTCATTCAACTATTAGACGTCTACTGTTGGACATAAGTCTTCTCCTATAAGAATAATAAAAAGAAGGTGGGATTGCCATAATCGACACGCTTGGCAGGCGGGATAGTTATCGCAGTTTGTGGTGCTCAGAAAATGCTGCTGCCCATCCCCTGGTTTGTGTCCGTTAGTCGCCTAATACGACACCCGTCTATGTTATCTAGTGGTATTCGATTTAAACGACAGAGAAGTAATTTCAATGTTATATACTAACTCAGCTTTTCTTAGATTGTCACCATTAAACCAGCATGTTTACCAAGTTTATAGCTTTCGGGACTATAACAACTTAATGGTATTCGTCCGTCATTTAACATCTAAGAAGTGTATTGATAATGTCAAAATAGTTCTTAATGATGAAATGGTCATTCGAAATTGGCACCTAGACGATCGGCATTAAAACAATAACTGCCGCAGGAATTTGTGGTTCGCCGGTGTTTCAACACCGTTCTTATCATCAGGTACATTGCCAAGTTACCATAAAAAATGTCTAAGTTATATAGTAGATTATTAATTATACTTCTGAAATATAACTTCAATGTGTAATGATGCAATGTAAATATGCTTAGGAGGTATCGGATCAGAGAACGCGGCTTCGAGTCCAACTATCCAACTCTAAGCATCATTCTGATCTTTCAGTGAAGGGAAAGATCGTAATGAAACCACAGCATAGAGGTAGTGCATTTTCTAAAAGTGCTGGCCTGGCCCGCCCGCCTGCCCTACCTGTCGCCAATATGTGTGCTCCGGGAGTATCACTTGAGAACCGGTTCTACTAGGCATAGTGTATTTACCATCCTGGACAATATTCTCAGTTAACATTAGGTGAGTTTGTGGGTCAAAGCATTAAGCCTATATAGTAAAACAAAATGATAGTAATGACTTCGTAATAAATGTGCAATTACGAATTTGAGTGTATTTACTAAAGAACTTTGTAAATGATCGTAAACAGTAATATTCTACAACAGTATATAATATTTAGGATAAAAAAAAATTACTTTATTGTAGAGATTATCCATAAATTCTCGTACGTTATCCGAAGCTGGGAATACTCCCGATACACCGCTGATAACTACTTCATCGCCTTTTAAGGTTCCGATATGAGTAGAACTATTAGTTCCTTCGTAAGAAAGTTCAGCCATTGTTGGTTCACAGTAAACTATCTCGGTTAATAATACTTAAAAGTATAAAATGCTATTAAAATGTACACTGTATTAAATAGTTTTTGTAGGTCAGAATACATACATTTTTAATTGCGTAGTTCAAATAAATATTTATAATGTAGCAATCGCTATATATTTTAGCCAAAGTTTTTTTTATATTAAGTTTCGTATACTTATTTTATATTAGATTTTATATGCTTTATATTAGATTTACCTGTATATAACATATAAAAAAAATATGTAAAAAAATCATTGAAATAATTGATTTCACAACTTCGGATAAAACTGAAACCTTTCACACCAATCAAGGAATGGCGAGAATACACTAATTGAATAAGCTTGTCCCATTATTCTATCCAGATATCCCGAAACTTGAGACAGAATTATTTTCATCATCTTTTACATATAAATAAAAGACAAGTTTGTTATTTAAAATTAATAAATTCATATAAAGCTACATACGGCACTTACACCAAAAAAATAATTTTAACTTTATTTTTAGGTCTATCTGTTTGTTCCGTAATTTTCTAAACGCCTGGAACAGCTGAACTTATAAGGCCTAAATTTGAATACTTTTATTTGTGAAAAATAATAACGGATCCATATCAAAAAAATTGAAAGTCACGTCAATAAAATCAGACATAATGCAGTAAAACTGGCAAGTGTTTGAAGTTTTTGTGAAATATATCTCTGCTTTCTGTTAGTGTAAAAATTAATTTTAGGAAAGTAATTAGGGTACCTAAAAAAAAATTGATGAAATTGTGAAAATGTTCAATTTTATAAGCACTTTTAATGGCAATCGTTTAAATTGGTGAGAAACCTATGCATTCTGTTACTACTAAAATAATTTAGAGCCAGTATAAAAAAGCAGGGTCCGTTATTAGCTAATGAGTATTAAAAACTATATTACGCACTGAATAATTGTGCCTAGTAAAATGGTCAAGATTCAATTAAAATGATATAACTATCACTAAATGAAAATAAAGGAAAATTAATCAACAATTGACACGCGTAAAAGTGGCGTATAACATTACATAGACAGAGCTAAATTTCAAGAGGTCACGATTAAATGGATTCAACAAATCAAATATAGTTAAAAATTGTTTTTCCTGATTTTAGGAAATATTTAAAAAAAATTAACACCTTGACAAAGTGTCTGCATTGTGCCTGATGGTAAGCACAATGCAATTCAAAAACTAGTGACCGTCGAGAGATCGGCTATCTATCGTCGGTCGTCCCTGTCATGCCAGGCTGCATAGATATCTATCTGTTCACGCTACGTTGGAAGGACGAGACGAGAGGCGGCTAATTTTGCTCCCGCACACACTCCGGGTCCCCCTCAGGCGGCGACTCAAGACGTGTCTCGTTCCCCAACTGGGGAGGCTCTTGACGTCGCCGCCAGCGCGATACAGTGACACTGCCCATGCATTGAGCATTACACGCACAACACTGAATACACACTCCTGCACATAACACGCAAGTACATAGGTCCTGTAAGGAACCTTTTTTTTATTATTAATAATAAAAAATGTAGGCTCAGCTAGGACACAACTCGCGAGAGAGTTTTGAAAACTCAGGTGACGGCCAAGCCGAGGTTCGTACCACTTTGGTAGCCCTTGTGCTAGTCACCTTTTTGCGGCTGAGTGCCTTCAGCACTCACCCCCAAAGTTCGGTGAACCTGTTAAGGCCCTTTCGGTCAACAGCATTAGCTAGGTCAAAAAGAAATAAAATGGAAGGACGAAATGTTAAAAGAAAAAGGGAACATCGCCAGGAAGATTATCCCACAGCTTTACAGTAAGGCAAAGGTATGATGATTAGAAATGTCTGGTTCATGCCTGCATGGAAGTTACTATAAATCTGTGGCTCCAAAGCCAAGCGTGTGGTGTGATTGTACTGTGGAAGGGAGAGGAATAGATCACGATAAGCAGTTCTTCAAAGCATTCAACATGATATAGGCGATAGAACACACTTAACAAGCCAATGTCCCTGGCACATTTTAAACTATAATTTATTTATACTATGTCGACTTGTTTGACCGTGTTGTTTGTATAACCACATTTGAAAAAGAAAAATAAACCAGATCGAGTTTCGACGACTCTTCTCAACTAAGTTATTTTGACGTTCATAAGCGTCTTATCAGGGTGGTTACGCTCAAATTTGATACAGCACGATCACTGGAACGTGAACGCATCCTCAACGAACCAATCGCCGATTTTCATTTAAGTCAGTTACAAAGCGTTTGTAAGATCGAAAACGAAATAAACGCACGTTCTAAAAAAAAACGCAATTATGTTTATTTCTTAAGCCTTTGGATGAAGCTGTAATAGGCTGTTTTTATTTTAATAAAATCTTGTTAAAAAATTGAGTCTCTGAAGACCTATTTGAAAAACAGTTTCGGGTTAGTAGAACTTTTTCACAAAAAATGACAACATTAAATTATTACATTTTTTGTTTTTATTGTATTTATTTCCATATTCTATATTCATGTATCACAGTTGGTGATTGTGTTTGAATTTTAATTCTTATGGATTTATTATTAATATGTTTATTGTATAGATTACAATTAATTATCATTTCAAATACATTTGTATAGGTAAGGTATTGTTTTAAACTTAATTTTTCCATTCCTATTTGTACATGTGTTGATATTATATGTCAATCTGAGTATTCAGTCATTCAAATCTAAATTTACTAGTATGAAAGATTTTAAATATTTTTAAACTCCCAAGTCTGCCATATCTATGCAAAATAGATGAAATCACAACTTCGTGTCACCCTGTTTCCACCCTAGATAATGATATTATAGTTTTTTTTGTTCGTTAAATTTTTATGACGGACATCTGAAAACGACGTTGAAAAACAGTCATTCTTTCTTACTTTAAAGGTTTCTATATAGTTTAAATCTTAATTTATAGAAAAATATTTACTATCCATAGGATTATCCAGGAAGGAAACAGATAAATGTGTTTGAAGAGAATAAACGATACCCGTATTTCCTTGTAACATTAAATTAAAAAAATTAAATCTAACTAGATTGTGACGAATAATTTTAAATAAATTCTAACATCAAATTGTCACTGAGGTGAATGTTGGTCATGGCCTAATGTTTTTTTTTTTTTTAAGTTTTATTTATGACAAATCCAACGTTTTTGCGTATAATGGGTAAGGTTATTAGGTTAACAAAATTCCTGTTGTTTATCATTAAAACTAGCGTTCACCTAGTCGTCGAAATTCCTTTTTTTTAAACACTGTACAGACTCAGTGGTTTGACCACAATCCCACCTGATGTTAAGTGACGATGTCGTTCATGTTAGTAAAAACATGAAGCCTGGACGTACCGGTTTCCAAGTGACGTTACCGGAAAACACCTATTGGTATTTAGCGACAGGTTTTAAAACTTGTGGGTGGTAGTTATCCAGGCGAGTATTTTTAGAAAATGCCCTACCATGTGTGGTTTCCTCACGATATTTTCCTTCACCGAAAGCTAAAGCTGATTTTAGAATTATTTCGGTGGGCTTGAACCCGCGTCCAATGAATAGGATTATTACAATAACAACAAAAAATAGTTATCGATTTTTTAAATGTATCATTGATTAATATTTTATCATAAATTCATTAAAAACATCAAATTTGATAAACAAATTTAAATGAATCATGCGACTAGGAACGAACCTCGTTTTGTCGCCATGCTTGTGACGTCATAATGATAAAGAAATTTCACGACGTTACGGCTTCTACACGTGCATTGACTAAACATATGCGAAATTCATAGCAAAAAAATAATATAAATTATAACAGTTAATTTTATTAAATCAGGTGTGATAAAGACTTTATATAACCGTAATTCCGATAGTATATCGCGTGAGGATATATTTCATTACGATAACAGTTTTTCTAAAAAACGATATTCGGTTTAATTGAGCTAAAGTAAGAGGTGCTACGCTCTATGCGTGTAACATTTTGTGGAACATTTAAAAACATTTTAGGGGAGTAAATTTAATTAACACACAGTAAATTTTCTATAAGTTTATTAAGGGTTTAACAGATATATTATGTTAATAAGAGCAGTATTTGAGCGGTAACCACAACTATCAGATCACCTTTTGAGAAACAATCTTATCAGTTCTTCTCATAACAATTCATAATTTATATAACCTGAAGAAGGAAAGGTTATTGCTTAAAGACACAATTAATTAATTTAACAGACATTTCAACAAATTTGTTCAGCCGACCACTCCACTCAATCTCGAACTTTTGCAGAGGCAACTTAAAAGTAATAAATTGGTCTCTAGTGTACCACGATTCTGCACTACGGTGGTTAACTGTCGTTGCTCTAGGAAAGGTAATTAAGTTTGGATGTTCTTATGCTATATAATATGCAGTTGATAATAGTTTTATGAGGTAATTATGGCACTCCAAATTTTAGTGATAATTTATTTAGTTGTTCCTTATTATTCCATAACACAGACACACAAAAAAAGTGGAACTGTCCAAACACTTTGCACATAATTTCCTATGGTTCTCGGCCTGCTGATTCCGAATCCGGGGTAAAAAAATCTTTCATCTAGTAATTTTTTTTAAATCGCGAAAATGGTGAAAAAACAAAAAATACAAGAAAAGTCAATAAATCATGGGATCAAAGTTTAGAATCGGATCAAAAATGACAGCCAGCGCAAATATATAAATCAGAGATATAAGAAGGATCAACTTAATTCGGTATAGCCACTGTCGACAATCAAAATTATAAAAAAATATACGGATTTAGTTTAATTTTCATCATACATATACTATAAATATAATTTAACTATTTTATGTAACTTTTATTTGCTTGTATCGATCGGATCAAGATAAAAAATTGGTTTATTTAAACGTGACTTTAACAAAATTTGTGGTTCGTTTATGCATTTTATAATAATTATTGAACACTAGATTGCACGAGCAACAATATTTACGTGAAATCATGTTATGAAACAGTATCTTTACCACTTTATAAAAAGCGTAACAGAATATGCAGATCTTTTGATATATTCCGTGCTATTTTTATCAGAAAAATCTAAGAAATCTGTATGTTCTAGAGTCCTAAACCGTTTCCTCAGGTCAGGTCCTCAGGATTAGCAATCGGTAAAATAATCATCTGTACGTACAACAGTTTAGCCAAGGGTACGATGTACAATACATTTATATAAAGTTGTCGATGTTTTTTTTTTTAAATCTGGTAAAAGTAACAGAAGTAATCATATTTTTCGTTTCTCAATCCATATTGTATGTAATAATGTTCAATTTGAGATAGATTTACGATAATTTACGCTTTAGGTGTTGGCAACACTGCCACTAATACGCTTCAGTGTGTGTCTGTCGGTGCTTGACGGTGAACATACAATCGACCGGTTATCGAAACAATTAGATGATTCATTATTATCTGCTTCGTTTTGTAAATATAACAATCATGACTTATTGTTTTACTTCAATATTACAATTATGACGACGTGATATGAACACTCAACTTTCTGATTTATGCAAACTACATTTAAATTTACTAATTATAATTACAAAATAATTATACATACATACATACATATGCTCACGCCTGTTATCCCCGAAGGGTTAGGCAGAGGTGAAATAGCGAACTACACCACCCACATTTTGCCGAGCTTAGTTCCGTCCCAGATGTGACAGGGGGCGAGCCTGTCGCCATATCGGGCACAAATTCCAAACTCCGGGATGATACTGAGTAGAAAAACCCAATACCACTTGACCCGACTCGGGGATCGAACCCGAGACCTCAGAACGGCAGTCGTATGTAATACAACTGCGCCACCGAGGCAGTTAAAATAATTATAATATCCATCATATTGATTGTCTTTCGTACTCCTTGTAACAGCGATTTAAAGTGGAGCAACTAACAATCGGCTATGTACTTATAAAGTTAAACCACTTAATTGTTTTCGATTGCTGATACAATAGTGGGATTTTTTGAAGCAACCAATTAGAAACATGATTCGAGAGACATTTAATAAAAATATTATACTATGGAATAAGCGAAATATACGCTAAATAAATGGTAACATCTACGCTTATTTGCAATTCAAACACCAAATTAATTTGTTTTCGAATTGATTTTTTATACTGTATAAACACAATTTCATGTGATGTTAACTGTATGATGGTCTAGTAAGGTAAGCACACTAGTGGTACTGCCTCTCAAGTGATCCTGCTAAAACACACCTATCGGTATTTGGCGAAGGGTGTTAAAACTTTCAGGAAGCTAATCAGGGAAGCTTTATTAGACACATTTCTTACCATTATTCTATATCTTCCTTATGATACTTCCCTTAGACTAATTACATAGTTGGATGGGTGGGTTTCAACCTATATCTAGCTTTACTAACTAAGCAAGCTTAGACTAACCGGATGTTCAATTTTAAATTTAGTTAATTTCATATAGACGAGTTTTGACACGTATTTAACTAAATTTTAAGTAAACCACTTATAAAATTAATTGATAAAATCATCAACTACTCCTATTATAAATTATGTATGTAAATATAATTTCCTAATTTTGAGTTTAAACAGAATTAATCACAAAAGATTCCTAAACTACTACCTATAGAGATGTAAGCTTGAATGAAAATATTCAGAGTTAATCAAAGTAATAGAACAATTTCTTTAAAATTTTCGCTGATAGCTATGCTTTTTTCTAGCTCTTTGTCAAAAACTGTCGTTAACCCCTGATTTTACGCTATCAGTAGAATCATTAATAAACATAGTTACAAAAATTCCAAAACTTATTTCGGTAAGAATTAAGAAAAGGATTCTTTAAGCTTTATTGATCAAAGTATACGACACTACAATTTCACAATTTTTTATAAGATGTATAAATGACAAAGTTACCTTTTACACGAAAAAACGTTATTAATGTAATTGCAAGGATAGTAAATCTCTTGGACGTGGTATTAGATAATATCCTAAAGGTGATTTTAACGGCTTCCATATACATACATTGGGCCACGTGAAGGCGCATCCATAAAATTGCAATAAAATAGCACTCTAGTTGGTTCGCTGCGGGTGAGGTGAGACTTTGAATGTGATTACCAACTATTTGCTACTTTATTTTGCTATTTTATTTTACTCCATTTCATCAAAACTATAATATTATGTATAGCAGAAAGAATTATAACGTTTGATACGTCGATTGCGACAGCAACACTAAATACGACTAAATAGATTTCTTTAAAGTTTGTCATCCGACCGATCAGATGTTGCTTCGAGAATTTCACGTTGTAGTAACTCTGTCCTTTTTGAGATATATATTATTAATAACTATGCAATGTTAATATCGGATTATTTACATATAAATAAAGCAAACAATAGAAATTAAAAACAATGACAATTGCCAAAATATGGATCTTCAATCTTCAGTGCCAATAATTTACAATATTCCTAAACTCGAAAATATGCGTTCAGATAAGTAGCTGCAGAAGTGGTGTCAAACCCTATCGCGCTTTTCCGATACTATTCTAAGAATAAAAAGAACTATACTTTGAAGACAATTTATCATTTACTTCCGTATGCGGAGCAACAACTGTTCGCTTGTGCCTAAAATTTTTGAGGAAGAAATTAACGTTTCCATTACGTATAAAAATATGCAAACTATTTAAAATGTTTGTGGATCTTAAAATAATAATTAAAATATAGAGATATCATCATAATCTTCTATCCCATGTCTTAAAGTTAGCAGGTTCAGCGCAATATGTTTTCTTGCCAGCCATCGACCATCTGCCTGACGTCAACCTACTTTAAGATCTCCTATTTAGAACATACTGCATATTCAGCACACATAGTTTCTTTTCTTTTATTACATAGCGTCCGCTGAGTCTGAGTAATCACCTGTTTTGGATTATCTCTTATTCGTTTACATAGGATAACTCCAAGGATACTCTTTAAATCCATATCCATAAAAAAATTATTTGATAGTTATTTATTTTGTACTAACTTTGTGGCCGCCTGCATAAAACTGTCTATTGTATCGTATTTTGTTCATAATTTCACGAGTTTTTTTTTAATATACGAAACCCTATTTATTTTCAAAAAGTAAAAGTATTCTAAATTATGCCGTGTAAATTCAGTTATCTGCAAAAAATAATCCCATTAAGATCGGTCAAGCCGATCCAGAGATTAGTCGGAAAAATAAAACACTAAGATAGAAAAAGATAATTAAAAATTGTGTTTTTGGTATATGTGTCGTACCGTATGTACTTTCATATGTATTTGAGGAAAAGTTATTTTGATATTACAAATAGACAATTTTTTTTGTTGTTATATTGATGTATATTTCAAAGATTCGGTTGGCCAAAGGTATAGTAAACTTTTTTCACATGTCCAATTTATTTAATCATTTTATATAAATACTACCTGGTAGCCGCGGCTTCGCTCGCGTTTCATACGTTCTGTGCATATAACATTGTATTTATACCTAACCTAGAAAACCAGATGAATGAAGAACAATGAGTCTTTTGTTTTTATTAGATGAAAAAATGTACATTATAGTAAATTGAAAAAAAAATAAAAAATAGAAAGAGTATCAAAATCAAAATCAATTCAATTTAGGCCCTAAGAAGGCGCTTATGAACGTCTTAAACGCTACCACCGGTTCGAAAAAAAACAACCCAGTCGAGAAGAGCACAGGCAAGAAACTCGATCTGCTTCTTTTTTTTTATAAATATAATATATATCATTTTTTTTGTCATATAAAAAAAACTATACAAATCGTAGTCTTAATAATGTTAGCGGAAACACAGAGATGTGGGTTAATTCCAGACATCACTATCGTTCACGTAATGGTCCACCCTGTAATAACCTTTTGAGATTAAAACTTGCTTGACATAACACTTGAACTTATTGTCAGGTAAATCGGTAATGTTACTTGGGATCTTATTGTAAAACTGAATACTATTACCTATAAAGCTTTTATTACACTTACTTAGCCTAAAGCGTGGGCGGCCAACTTGTCTTTACTTCTAATATTAAAATTATGACGATCATTCACTAGATCTAGCTTGTATAAATTTTTACGAATACGCATTAAGTTATCGAAGATGTATTGGGAGGGCAAAGTTAAGATATCATATTCCTGAAACTTGTTCTTTAGATGGAATCCAAAAAATAAATAGCTTATAGCCATCTATGAAAAATTACTCATCGAATGGTATTATTCCCATCCCTATATGTTCAGTAGTTTTTGAGGTGACCATCACCTCATCAAAGAAACCCCATTTTCCTTAAATATATAGGAGATATTTCCTATATTTTATAGTAAGACCATAATGTAATTTGATGTTAGCTGACTATATAATTCCGGATGATGAACATACTAAGCTATTAACACCTTTTTGCTCGGCGACAGGTTTTCAAACTTGACGCTTTTTTTTCAATGTTTTTTTTATTCAGCGAAAAATTAATTTAAATTTCATTAAATACGAGGAATCTGTCTACACTGCCAATGAGGTAGCACCACTTCAATCTATGTATCGCACGCTTAACAATAGACTGACCTTTTTTTTATTTGACGAGGGGAATGATTTTACGCACTACCCTTACCAAATTCATTAGGAGGATCAAAGTCCCCCCAATGAAAACGGTAAGGGAGTGTGGAGGGACGTCTCCACACCAGTGTGGGACTCACCCGACGAGAAGCGCTGGAAATATCCACTTAACCCCACGGCCGCCGCATTTAGAAGGGACGATACGGGATCGCGGTTGCATTCACCGCGTCGCCCCCTGCGACAGTCCCAACTGGGCCTCGTCCACTCTTTAGCCCGGTTGGGGATGGGGGGAGATTGTCACTGCCTAACCCCGCAGGCTCTCTCCCCACCCACCTCTATGCTCAAATTCTCGAATGAGAATTTCATCCGGGAGAGAGGGGTGGTTACAGCCTAAAAGGCTATAATTAAACTATACGTCGCTACTTATCTAAACTAATAAATAAAATTGAAGTGTCTGTTTGTAATGTCAATTTTTTTTACCATGTAGATATGAATGTAAATACGATACCTACACCAAAAATACAATTTCTAATCTTTTTGACTGTCTGTCTGTATGTTACGGGTAATCTCCGGAACAGCTGGACGGATTTTGACGAGCTTTTCATTGTTAAATAACTGAAGTTACTCCTGGTAACTAGGGCACTTTTAATTTTTTTTTAAATTAGGGATCCGCTTAAAAAAAAGTTAAATGCGGTGAATAATAAATGCAACGCGTCCGTAGCCGCAGGAATACAGCTAGTTATATATATAAATAAATATTGATATCACATAATTCATAGAAGTTTTCTATACTCTATTTATATTCTCTATTTTATTGGTATCCCTTCAATACATTTTTTTTTTCTATATAGTAATGGAGTTCATTGTTCTAACCGTACGATATAAATTTATAAAAGGCAATGAACGATGTCTACAATTTACAAATGAGTGCAATGTCCGTATACTTTGTACATTATTATTTCAAATGGTAATTTATGTTTATTTTTTAACTTGAAAACTTTATTTTAGACCTACGGGGTTCTGTACATTAACTGTTAACCTATTTGTATGAAAAATATAGACATATGAAAACAGAAAATAACTATTTGCCTATAATATATGCAAACCCTAATTTCGATTCTTTGAATACGATTATATAATATATACATACATATATTAACGTATGAATTTTCAATTACTACCGGTACGTGAATCGCTATTAAATATTACCATTACTTGGATTATCTTATGAAATTCGAGACCAGTCATGTCTTAGCCACTTAAACAATGATAATATATTAGATAGGTATTTGCTTGAAGATTTCTATGCTGTATATAAACAAGTAAATCCAGACGACGAATCGCTTCTTGAGAATAAATTTATTAATAACCGATAACGGAAAATGAAGGTGCTTCTGTCGAGGTTCTTCGAGCTGCAACGTAAATGATTCTATATACATAAAATCACATAATAATTTTATTAATATATATATGTATATATAATATATTTATTAATATTAATAATTTTGCCTTCTGGTTTTATTTACCAAAGTATGAAATGAAAGGGAGAGAGGCCTCAACGATCTTTTTTTAATTCTAGAGCATTTACAAAGATAATAGAAATATTGAACCGATTATAGCTTAATGCTAATTTGGTCTGGTTGCGCGTCCATGGACGTAGGTTTGCACCAACCTATCTAACTCTATAATCAACAAGAACTTTCGGTGAAAAGAAGCATCAGGACAAAATCATAGAATGGCAATATGGTATTTTTAATACTCGTTGGCTAGCTCCTATTATATTAGTGTCGTCTGGCTATGTCACTTTAGAGGTAATAGTTTTAGTATTGAAGTGTTTACCATCTTGAACCACGTTGTCACCAAGAGTGATTGTGGTCGAAGCACTAAGCCTATATATTGATATGTTGCACTTTATAGGCTTAGTGTATTTACCTACAATAAAAAAAATATTTTTACAAATTAAAAAAAACAGATCGGGTTTGTTGCCGACTCCTTTCAATCTCCTGATTTTCAAACCGGTGGTAGTCTTTTGATATTCATAAGCGCTTTTTCAGAACCCAAATTGTTTTTCTTTTTTTTATTTAGTATTTTATTATGATAGTAAATAAAAATAACGTCGATCATCAAGAGGTCGTCAAACCATTACTAGTTACCACTGTCAGCTTGTCACCCAATAAACATTTTAAATGTATCCTAACAATTATCTAAACTTGAGTTATCTTCAAATTTCAATTTTATTGCTCACCCATTAATTCATTATTCAAAGTTGATGGTGTAGTCGGATTCCACTTTGATGAATGTGGGTTGAATTCCACCTATTAAATCCTATAGTGAGCCTGAGCTTTAGATGAATGAAACATCATGAAAGAAACCGTAGTATGGTGGTAGGGCATTTACCAATAATACACTCCGCCTCCAGTGGAGGCCCAAGACGTGCTTCATTCCCCAACTGAGGAGGCTCTTGACGCCGCTGCCAGCGTAATATAATTATACTGAACATGTATTAAGCATTACACGGGCAACAATGCACACACACTCCTGGACATAACAAGCAGGTGCATACATAGGTCCTGTACGGAACCTTTTTATATTATTATTAAACAAAAATGTAGGGCTTAGCCCTGATGTCTCTGATATTTATTCAAAACTCTCAGTCTATAAAATGTTAAAAAAAAAGTCTGCCAAACTAATCATTTTTTTTTAATTCAAGCTACCGTTTTATAGACACTTATCGTAAAACGTTTACTGAACTCTAATATATTTTACATTAATTCCAAGAAAACAAACAATAGATTAGAAATGCCGTTATGCTGCATATGGAATATAAATAGGTGCGCTTTAAAATGTTCAATGTAGTCGGTGCTCTAACTGAAGGGTTGGTAGCAAAGTATATCTTCGAACGTCTGACTATAATTTTCAAAATGGCTCCATCTCCACAAGAAACAATTTACCAGAACGGCGCAGCTTCTACGAATACTTCAGGACCGCTTTCGAAACCTTTGAACGGAGATGAGGTCGTTATCAGTGGACTATCTGGCATATTCCCAAAGTCTGACAGCGTTAAGGAATTTATGGAAAATTTGTACAACAAGGTAAAAGATTCGCTTTTAATAATCTAGTTTTTTTTTTAAATTACATCGTAAATATTCTCCAGGATACAGAGAAAAAGTACCTTTTGAAATGGGAGTTCTTAATTTTACGTATCATCGCGATTTATCGTTTTCACATTTGATTATCATGAGTTTAACGTGACGATTTTTTTTTACTTTACAAAAATCTGAACAGCTTATCCGACCCATTAGGCTTTAGCATATTCTTCAAGTAAATAAAAAAAATCTGCAAAAAGATCAGTAGTAAGCTTAGTATCTTTAGCATCCTGGACAAAATCATAACTTAACATCAGATGAAATCATGCTCAATGCGCCGAGCTTGTAAAAAAAATCAAACAAATAAAACGCACCAATTACTTTGTAATTTTAGGTCGACATGGTATCGTCTGATGACCCTCGTTGGATCTTCAATCATCCCGAAGTACCCAAACATCTCGGGAAGGTTAACGGGATGGGGAAGTTCGATTCTCAATTCTTCAGGGTGCATTACAAACAGGCCTGCACCATGGAACCCATGAGTAGAAAGTTGCTGGAGCATGCTTACAGTGCTATTTACGATTCTGGTGAGTTCACCATCGTCCTAGGACTGTACTTTATTTAGAATCAGATGAGATGAAGTAATTTTTCCCAGTCCAAAAGAAACGTATCTTAGTGTTCATCGTAGGACACTGTGATTTCTATTAATTGTATCCCTTATTTCTTTGTATAATCATTGTAGTGTGTAAGAAAAAATTACAAAACTGACCTAACTTACAAAATTAAGGAATACTACAAGTGAAAGTTAGCTTTACACATAAAGATATTTTAAAATAAAATAAAAACAAATTTGGTTCAAGTGTTTACAAGCACTCGGCTTATGCTGCTTCCTGGTTTATGTTAATAGGACAAACAGTTGAGATTCTGCACTAAGACCCACTTACCTTTGATATGAAATTCATAACGGCCGTAACATTAAATATTCACTGGTTCGTATGGAAGGATGAATTTTCTCATTTATATATTTTGAAACATAATAATTCAAAGATGTATTTTAAGATATAATATAATAGTGGACGATAATTTGTTATTTAAATAAGATTTTTATAATATCTGTACCTATAGATATAATGAAAGTGCCTGTTTGTAATTTCAAAATAACTATATTTTACTAAATAATGTATTTACGATACCTGTACCAAAAATACAACTTCTAAAACTTTTGTCTGTCTTGCTGTTTGTTCTGGGTAATGTCTGAAACGGCTAGACCGATTTTGACGAGCTTTTTTTGGTAGATAGCTGAAGTTTCTCCGCGTAACTTTTGTGTTACGAAAATAATTAGGGCTCCGAGTAAAACAAATAAAATTTATGAAATTGTGAATAAAGTCCGATTTAATGCACAGTTTTACTGGCAGGTATTTGAACTTGTGAGAAATATCTTTGCTTAACCCCTTGAGCACTAACCTGGCGTTTACGCTATCTTTTCATTGTTTTCCTATTGCCTCATTTTTATGGGTAATCGGACATATTAATGTTAATTTGCAAAAAAAAAGACTCTATTACGCAGTGGAAATTTATTTGAAACACGGGCGCAGTGCGTGTACACAGCTAGTAATAAATATTTTTGCTTTTCTTTAGTACTAAATTTCTTACAAAATAATAAGGGTGTAAAAAAAATCAAAACACATGAAATTGTAAACAAAATACGATTCAATGGATAGCACCATGAAAATTTTATTTTCCGTTGATTATTTTAAAAGTATATTACGCAGTAAAGAATTGATGAAACGCGGGCGAAGCCGCGGGCCCACAGTTAGCACATAAATATAAAAAAAATTGTTAAAGGAATTCTCGTCTAATCAAATTGAAATATTTTTGTAGGCATCACAGTCTCTGAATATACGACAATTTTGCAAAATTTGCATAGTATGAAGTAGTGGCACTAACATAAATATTAATGTAACTATTAATGTAAATACTGAAAAAAAAAAAATCGTATATTGCTTAAAACAAAAATTGCGTACAGGTATTAACCCGCTTCAGTTGAGAGGTAAAAAAGTGGGCGTATTCATCGGATCAACTTTCTCAGAATCGGAGAAGATCGTCATTTACGAGAATGTGCAACGAAACGGCTTCGGTATTACCGGGTGAGTTATTTTATTGGTAATTATTAAAAAAAATTATGTATAATCAAAGATTCAAACATGCAACTCATTTTAATGTAATACATTTCCAGATTGGTTAGAATTTGAAAACTTGTTAATCACAAAAGGTCTTTATTTATGGGAGCTGTTTTTACCTTTGATCCTGACGGCGTTAATTCCTTTTTGACGTACTGCTACTATTTTATCCGAAAATAAATCTTATTTATTTATTACACTTAAAAGAAATAATTTTAAAGAATAAAGACCGTTACCACTACCTAATAAATAATTAAAAAATACACTAGCATGTCAATAGTAAGTTTACAAACGAAGAAAAATAGATCGCGTGTCAAATGTAAAAAGGGAGTACTTGTCAAAGTAGCTAGATAGGGTTTTATTCCAAAAGGGAGCATATAAGTTTTGTTTTTGCTGTCCTATTTAAAACTATCGCAACTTTAAGATTAGTAAAAATACGATTGATGACAAATAAAAAAAAGGCTTTGCAGAACCTACATAACATCAATTTTCTTAACATTTGAATTACTAGCTATCTACAATGTATAACGATTTATAATCAAAGTCTAATTCTACGCCCCCTAGCAGTTCGGCTCCGGAGCTTTATCAAATTTCGTTTAAATTATCGTCTAAATGCAATTTAGACTCGTTCGGTACTCCTAACTAAATTAGTTCATCGTACTGTGAGAATGGAATACTGTTTTATAAATCACTTTTATATTAGAAAGCCAGTCCCTATAATTATGTTTCTTCTTTTCCCGGCAAAATTATGTAACCGTTTGAGATATTTAAATAGAAGGACCGAAATAAATTACTGAAATTGTTTTACTTAAATTACAATACGGTTTTAGTGTAAAACGCATTTTTTTTAAATATTGAAACAGCAGTAATTTTTTATTTTAAATTCCACTTCATTTCCAATGCTGCAGCCATTTTTAAAATTACTAAAAGCACAGATAATTTTGTGATATTTTATATCTCGTGGATAAACGAATCAGGTTAAATTTGATCTCGAAGAAGTTTAATAATCTTACTAACTTGTGAATATTATTTTATAAAAGGCAACGAAGAATCTGGCTAAATTAAATTAAAAGAGCTTTTAATAATTCGACATATAACCGCAGGGTTGCGCATGCGGGTTTGCTTGCATATTGCTGTTTCTGGTCTTCTTAACTATTCAATCCTAAAAATTTAATGATTTGCATTATAATATAAGTCGTTTTTATTTGTTATTTGTTGATTAATTAATTATTAACTTATGTGCCTTTATTCTATACACTAAATTCTGGCCAGAGAATACATCGATGTCTAAAACATATATTCTCTGAATAGGTTTAGAAGTTGTCGAGCGTAGAGATAGTAGATATTAGTGTAAATATACAGATAGATAGAGAGACATTGCCTTTTATAAAGTGTAAGAAAGGATAATACATCCCAAGGGAAAGCAATTAGGATAGCTGTCAACATAAAAAATATAGAGACAGCCGGAAATGCGAAGTCAAAGGTGGCTCTTTTAATTTATGTGAGCACATAATTTACGACCGCCCTAACTATTCTTTATTTCCATTCTATTTTAAATATTCGACGGACTTTTGATATTTGAATAACGGTATAATACGAACCAAAGCCAAAATAAGGTTAATTGATTCAAAATTTAAATGTATTTTTTTTATACTGATGTTTGAAACATTTCACGGTAACTCGGCGCCCTTTAAGCCGAAATTTTTTACTTCAAATTCTGGCTACCTTATCAAACCACGTACCGTAATAATAAATTCGTTCTGCTGATAAAAAAAATTCAAATTAGAAATGCTTCAGGCACTGTGACCACGGTCTAGTCTAAATTATATTTTCTGCTTACGCACCAGTACGTAGATACGTAAGAATAAATTGATAATAATAATTCTATGTAAATTCCTGTAATATTTTATATTTTCTCGAACTGAGTATACCTATTTATATTTATTCTTGGATATCGCAATACAGCGTCGTGTTTCTGTCCCACATCTACCTTCGTTTAGAAGCATACCCGTTTATTCTCCAGAAATATAAAATATATATAATAGTAATATCTTTTGTAATGAATTTTCTTCAATAAAAATTTGTAAAACGAATAACACCGCGTTAAGTCTTAAGTTCAAACCTTGAATTTACATTTTTAACAACAATTACACTCTATAATTTCTAATTAATTAATATTGACAACTTAAAGTTTAGAGGTTAACAATAATTACAGTGAAAACAAACGGAAAAATATAACTTGACGAATTGTTTAAATAATAAGTCTTGATTTTTTTCATCGCCAAAAAAGAAATTGCTGATAGTAATAAGCCGCCCTTTGTACTCTATATGCAATAGGTATATAATGTACAATATATATTCAATTGGTTTATATTAAAGAATTAAATAAAAAATATAATAATAGAAATCAATAGACTTTTCTACCAAATAGATTATAGACCACAAACTTCTAAGATATTAAGCAGTGATGTGCGCACTAATAATGAGCCATGATAATTTTGCGTGTGGGCAACACACACGACTGCAATCTCTATACCAAGGAACCTATCAAAACATGAGAAATTCATCTTACTACCAACCACCACCCGCAATATACGTTATATCTTTGCAAACAAACAAGGTTATTATAATATATAACAGGGGATGTTTTAGCCCGAAGCCTGTTTTGATGATACCGAAATTGTATTCCATTTAACTAAATTTATTTAGGGTTTCACTCTAATTATTAAACGTTGCAGTCGATTTAAACATATATATATATATATATGATCCAAGTATTAACAGTATCAATTTTTTTTTATACATACATTGAAACTAAATCGGGTTTAAAAACATTTTAAACGTTTTCTTCAAAACTTAAGATTCTTAATAATTAAACGGATTAAATAGATCTGATTACTGTTTTATATTAACATGCTAAATCTCTTATAATGATTACAAAACTATCAGTAGACATTTTAAAATCTTATTAGAATGCCTTTATAGGTCGACGAATAATGTCTATATCTGTATAGAGTTCCTTGTCATCTCTTCTCGACTTGGTTGTTTTTTGACGTGCATGAGCGCCTTCTCTGGGCGTAAAATGAATAAAGAAATAATACTTTTTTATACACACTAAGGTTAAAGTAAAAAATATATATATATAAAAACCTCAGTCATTTCGATAGAATAATTTGTTGTAAAATTCGAAAACATTCTAATGTAAAAAAACAAAAACAAAAGTATTCAATTTGTGTCGTGTTGAAAAATAAGGAGTATTCGAAGATGCTAAATTTATGCAAAAAAAAAAAAAAAAAAAAAAAAAAAAAAAAAAAAAAAAGGGACAAAGCTTGAACATGGTTTGTCAAAATTATTAATAATATTTTAATGATGTTCATTTTAAACATGGTATATAGTAACATATACCGGTACACAGACCGTTTCAATATTATACTCAAAGATAGCGTGATAATCTAATAATTAATGTGTCGATTACCTATAAAAATAAGACAATAGGAAAACAATGGACAGCTGGCGTAAACGCCAGGTAAGTGCTCAAGGGGTTAAGTAAACTCAGAACTGCGGTCCTGTGTGAGTTTGGTTCACATTAAGGTATAGACTATAGCCACTACATTTATTCTTTAATTTCATAATAACGCTGATCACGTAAAATTTAGGTAAATTGAAACTCTTCGAATATACCACATTTTTTTTAAAGGAGAAAATACATTTTTCGCAGCAACAATATTGTTCGTAGACGTCGCGAGCAGGTGGCGACTCTCGCCTACGAAGCTAATAACAAAATAATCATGAATAAGCACCGTTCGTTGGGCAATTTACACAACTTTCATTATAATCGTGAATCATACTGTTTTACTTTCACTGAAATTATTCTATAGTTTATTAAAATTATTATAATCCATGACGATAAAAAAATAATTTTTGCAAATGTATTTTTTTGTACATTTTTCGTACACGCAGTAATAACTCCAAATTATTAACCAGATTTGGATATAATATTGAAATTAATGTAATATTCAAAAAATAAAAAAAAGATCTGAAATATAAAAAAAAAAAATGGTGAAATGTTTGTTTCTAAATACAAATACAACGTGTAGTTCAAATGTAAATTTAATGTCAAAACTATTTCCGCGTCTAGAAGCAGATTCCAGTCTGTTGTCAATGCACATAAATACAAAAATGATGTATATTCAGGGGAGACCCGGATTTGAACTGGGGACCTATCGATCTGCAGTCGATTGCTCTGCCACTGAGCTATATCCCCTTGACCTCTCTTGTTTTAAAATTTACACTCAAATTAATGTAATGTGATTCTTGAATTTATATATGACAGATTGCTGAAGCTACAACGATCTAGCCATAACTACTGAGTATCGTATTAAAATAGCCATTAGAATTGATAATCCAACACATTGATAGCAAGTTACAAGGATTTAATACATTTTGAAGTTACCAAAATTGACTACCAGTTTTTTTTTTTTTTTTTTTATAGTCCCCGCCAATTTTTTCCTCTGGCATGACCAGAGACCTTGTTATTACTGTCCTTTTATTTGTGATCTTTTATTTTTTTTTCGTTTTTTTATAGCATGTTCTTTTGCTTATGTTTTCTTTTTATAAAACTTTTTATTTCTCTTAAATCTAACAATACAGTCTGTTCGTCTAAATTAATAAAATAAAGTCCAGTCTTATGGTTATAGTAGTCATATCAACAATATAAACAATTAATCAATTCATATAATTAAAATACTTAAATCAATTTAAAGTCAAAATTAAAAACCAGTTGCATTTTTTTTAAACCAATTTCAATAATATTTTATGAAAGAAACTCAATAATAAATTACCGTCGAACTTCAATATATAGGGGATCACGTAAAATGAAACTATATCAAATGGATAGAAGAAAACAGGGGCTCGCATATCAATGATTTATTGTAGGAAATCAAAAATAAAATAGTTGTAAGATAAGTCGCCGCCGGGTTGGTTCGACAAATGTCGAAATACATCAACGTAACGATCCACTAGAAGGTTAAAGATACTTCGATACTGGGGATAATGACTTACATAAGAGAGAACGACGTTACACCTAGTAAAATATTAGCAGTAAAATTAGTCAAAGAACTATTTATTTTATAATTATGTAAAGCGTGTTATGTGGTCTAATACTCGAATACTAGATTTATTATTTATTATTTTTTTTTAGTTCGAGGGTAAAACGGAACAGAGAATTCTGGAAATTTTATCAACATTTAGTTAAAATTAATGAATGAACGGAAGTGTTTGTATTTGTTACTGAAATTTATTTCAAAATCACAGTAACTGTAAAGTTACTTAAGAGATCATTCGATTATAAGTGACCACTTGATTTTTTTAAAGTGTTTAATTTAGATTACTAAAATAAAGTTATGGACGAACAAATCATTTACAATCATCAGATTGTGACGCTAGAGTCATCAATTAAAACTTTAATAGCTCCAAACAATTTATAATTTCATTGGATTAGAAAACTACATTGCATTTAAAGAAGAATTTATTAAGCATACGTAGGTATTTTCATAAGTTGAATAAACTTTTTATATAGTTTCTCGCGGATAAACTTTTTGAACCAATTTAACTTCTAATAGGTCTGCTATTCTATCTGAGGTAGATTTCGGTATTCCAAGAAAACAAGTCAATGCTAGTTACACGATACGAAAGAAAACTGCAAAAATGTTAAAATAATACATTATAAAATCACCGTTATAACAATGGCGTAAAACGCCTTAAAATGCTGTGTGTTTTCATTGAATCATTTCATTCATAGTTAAACAACGCTACATATATTAATGTGGATATGCATCAGTGGAACTCGGTACCTTGTGTGCGTTCGTGAATATTTATAAGTACAGTTGTGTTTCAAATGCGTATTTACAAAAACTAGTATCAAAGGCGTTTGTTGAAATGAATTGGAATTGTAAATTCGTATTTTTTTGTGGATGCTCCTAAAGGTTCCACTTCTTAAAATAAACGGGGTAGAATAAATTATGGTTTACTTTACAAATAATTTATTGGAATAAAAGATTGCACGTAGTGATAATTATTAACCCTTTGAGCACCTTCCTGGCTTTTCATTGTTTTCCTATTGTCTTTCTATTGTTTCCTTTTTATGGGTACTCGGACACATTAAAGAGTTTTGGTATATTCGATAATATAACCTCATTTATAATCACAATCACATAATGTGACGTTTATTTTTACAATATCTGTCGCCGTAAATTGTGATATAAAACAAAGGTTTTAACAATAACAATAGACAAACAGGAATAAACTAAAAAAATATATGTAAATGTCAGCGGTTTACTCGCAATAGTATATTACCTTTATAGTTATTCACTGCATTGTAATTATAACATATTCAACGTTAAACAACATAATGTAAAAACGCGATAGTGGTGATTTTTATAACGACTTCGTTTACTTTTATCCTTGCACCTACCTCTAATATAAGTGAATATATTAAAGTAAAAGTTAAATAAAGTAAAAGTAAAATTAAAGTAGAGTATAAGTAATTAGAGTAAAACATAGAGTGACACCGTATGCGTCAGCCTCATTACACTTATCTCTCTTTCATATCACATGGGTTCTGTAGGGCACCTTTTCTTTTCTCTTTTTCAAGCTGCAGAGTTCTAATATAAAGGCAATAATTTAACATATAGACAATATAGATAACATATAGATATAGAAAATAATTAAGATGTAAAATATAAGTAGATTTAAACTCACATAAATTAATTGTGAAAGAAGATAACTAACTGCATAGCTGCATGAAATGTTATAGGCATTTTTTTCTGAAGCAAGTCGAATTAAACCTCCAATATAAAAAAGGTGTGGACCCAGAGTCCGCAGAATATGTTTTATTTTAATTTGAAAAAAAAAAATCTTCAGGGCTCAGTTTGGACAAAAGTTCACTAATGGTCAACAACAATTCGGTTTTGTGGTTATAAGTCAGTTTATTTATATAAAAAAACAGTCTAAAATGCACAAAAAGGAACATGTAGTTATTAGAATGACAAGAAGAATCACAACAAATCTCGTATTTCTCACAGTTTTACATGTGCCTTCCCGGCGTTTACGCCAGCTTTCCATTGTTTTCCTATTGTCTTTCTATTGTTTCATTTTTATGGGTACTCGATTATTGTACGCGATAGGGTGCGATTCACCTTTAATCCTATCATACAAATATTTGATATAGTTGTTTATGATAATATTATTATAACTATAAAATTCGAATATTGATCATTACTAACATCTACTAACGTATCAAGAAAAACGTAGATATGTGTAGTTTTTGTTTGCAAATATCAAGTTTTTTTTTTTAGCCATTTATTCATATAAAAGAACATATATATATATTTATTTGCAATTTTAAAATACTCTTTAATGAATCAACGGACGTTTGCAAATTCGAAACCGCGTATTAATGTTCCATTGGATCTCTGTTTGTTTTCATCGGTCGATTTGATGTTCAGTTTGTTTTGGCATTTTTATATATGTATATACTTTCATGTTATTTTATGTTTTGTTTGTCGTTTGACTGTTTTTGAATAATGAATTGGAAACGAAGTTTATTGTTTACATTTTTTTTGTTTAAATTCTCGATGATTCGATTATTTTTATCGATCGATAAATGCTTGATGTTAAAAACATTCTCAAATATCTATTAAAATGGTTTTATAAATTATTAAGTTAGTGTTACTGGACGTCAGTGATAAAATTTACTAAAATTTAAATTTCCAATATGGTTGACTTTTATTATGAAAACCTACTCCATCTATATAAATGTAAATCCCTTTTTAAATTTTTTACACTGTACAATAATATGATGTTAATTCTTAATTTTATCTTAAAAGTAACATATTTTGTAAAACACTAGCGTATGTGCCCGAGGCTGGGCCCGCGTTTCATATGTTCTTCACTTTTTTTCTTATCCGGTACTCTAATTTTTTTTAGTGCTAAGATGAACAAAAGTATTTCTCATAAATTGAAGCATTTACCCGTAAATCTGTTCATTTGATCGGATTTTATTCAATTTGTTATGACTTTTATTTTTTTTTTTTTACGCGGAACCCTAATTATTTTCGAAAATTAAAAGTATTCTAAGTTACCCGGAGTAACTTAAGCTATCTATCAAAAAAAGTCCCCTTAAAATCCGTCCAGCGGTTCCGGAGTTTACCCGGAACAAACAGACAGACAGACAAAATTTTAAAAATTGTATTTTTGGTATAGGTGTCGTATATACATTCATAGCTATTTAGAAAAAAAATAATTTTCACATTACGAACAGAAATTCCAATTTTATTTTTTTTTTTTTAGTATAGAGTATAGATAATTATCAAAAATACTTCGTTTTGAGTCAAAATAATAGGGCGTTAATATTGTTTAATATTTATTTTAGGAGATTGCCGATTATGGATTTTTTTTACACTGTGTAGGCTCAAACCACAGTCTCACCTGATGCTAAGTGACGATGTGATCCAGAATAGTAAACACACTACGCCTAGAGATTGGATCTCAATGATGCTGCCGGAATACACCTATTGGCATTTGGCGATAGGTTTTCAAACCTGAGGGTGGTGGCTACCTAGGCGGGTGTTATGAGGAAATGTCTTAACACCATGCTATGGTTTCCTCACGATGTTTTCCTTCACGGAAAGCTCAGACTTATTTTTAGAATTGGAACGCCATCATCGCTTCAAGGATACTATAATTACATTTAAAACATCAATAAACTAATGTAACATCTGTTTCAGATGCAATAAATCTATGTACGCCAATCGTATTTCCTATTGGATCGATGGGAAAGGCCCATCTTATGCTCTAGATTTGGCCTGTGCCAGTTCTCTTGCATGCCTGGAACATGCTTATAGGTCAATTAGTACTGGCCAGTGTGAAGCTGCAATAGTCGGTGGCTGCAACCTTTGCATGCACCCTAACGTGTCACTTAATTGTAAAAGGTAATTAATCAAATTTGATACACCATTCTAAAAGTGTACTAAATGAAAGTATGTCCTAAATTCTAGAATTTCTCTATTCTGATCCGACTCTTTTTAGTTATACATACTAGACTCGAATAAATTTTAATAAGATTAACTGCTTACTTTAACGATAGTAATTAAAATTATGTTAATTAAGTTATTAAATATTAAATAGATCGCCATTTTACAAAGTGTATCTCTCGAGTCGATACACTGGTGGAAAATATATACCTCATTTGAAAAGTTCTTCATTTATGATGCCCATTTTTATTTTTTGAAAATCAAAAGTCGAGTCTCGAATTTCGAAGTTTTTCTTTTAAACGGCCGCGATTTACTCAACTTTTGGCATTGATTAGACCATAAATGCTAAAATGCTATTTCAAACCCTACGACCTATGAAGATAATTTATTTTTGATATATATACCAATTGGTAAAATGAACGAACGTAAGGGTAGAAAAATGAACGGTAATATTTTTATCCTTTTAAAATTCATTATTTCAGAGCCGGTTTGGTTTGCATGGATGGGAAGACGAAATGCTTTGATAAGAACGGAGACGGTTATGTAAGGTCTGATGCCATCGGTGTTATCTTTTTGCAAAAAGCCAAGGATGCTAAAAGGTAATTTTATTTTATGAACGTGTTTGTTCTACCCATCAAAGATTAACGGGAAAAGTTTTCTACAGAAATATAGGTTGTATAAATTTGTTAAGCTAAATATGAACTTTAACATAAGAAAACCCTTAGGGGAATAGGAAATGAGAAGATCTTTTAAGTAATTTAGGGCAGAAGCTTTACCTTTTTGAGATGTAGTGATAGAGTTAGATAAATAAATAAATATTATGAATTTTATAATCATAATATTTAAAAAAAAATACTCCAATGATATGAAGAGGTCAAGTTTGTAAGTTTTTTTACTGTTTGATTAAGGAAATGAATCGTTCCTTTTTTCAATATTTGGTTAATCTTTTAACTTATAGATAAGTTTAGGCAGATGATTTAAAGTCTAATAACTTTTAAAGAATTAACAAAGACGAATCCATAGGTATTTGTTAATTTACTATTACGGAGAAATTAGTAGAATCTTTAATGTACTAATCTAATAACTAATCCATTTAATTTTATTAATGTTTGCTGTTGCTTTAACACTTTGCCGCGAACGCATTATATTAGATCTGCGGATGATACAAGTACGTATAAATCTCTGATTATGACGTTCTGAAATACGTTATTTATTATTATTTTAAATAAATAAATAAAAACTATTTCTTAAGAGTAGGATTAAATGTAAAAAAAAGTATATTTTACAATAACATGTTTATTGAAGATGTGGCTGTTTAAGGGATTGTTTAGGCTTCAGGTCAAGCTTAATATTTTTTTAGACTTTGATTTAGTCTTGCGAACATTTAGCTAAATATTAAATAAATCGTTTAATCCGTGGCCATAATTCATTCATTTGCTAATGGAAACTACACATTCTTTAACATTATAGTTTTGGAATTATAAAAACTAATAACGAAATAAACATGTTTTTAGAATTTACTCCGAGGTATACTATGCCAAGAGCAATTACAGTTCCATGCCAAGCGATCAGTTACTACCAATTCGTGAGCCAAAAGAGATACAGCAGTTCTTCCAAGCATTCTATTCAGAAATAAATGTATCGCCTAATGACGTGGAATACGTTGAGGCTTGTGGAGCAGGTAATATTGCAAAAATAAAAAAAATCCTTAATTTAATGCTTACAGAGTTTTAGTTGGATAATCTATAAATTAACAAATAAAGCTTAATATGCTTGCTTCATCATATATTAAAACTACAACGAAAAAAAAAAAGTTGTACAGAAAAATATTGCTCTAAACCATTATAGTACATAATTATCAACGAAACGTAAAGAAATAGCTAAACAATGAAACCAAATCTAATATCGAATGTATCATAATTACTGTAAGATATTTCGATAGATAGGTCAATCTCATAACGTAAAATGGTTTGCGATTCGAGCACTATGTGCATTTTAAAACCTACTTCTAGTAAAATTCTAGTGTATACAATGAACACTTAGATGTTAATTTAGTGGCAATGTAATTAGATACAGCGTCCATAGACTTAGGTTTGAATGAAACTACTTTATTCCATGTTGATCTTGAGTTTTAGATGAATTAGAACTATAGGTAGTATGGAATTTTATAATAATGCCCACATGATTTGAAAGGTAGAAAATCTGCCGATAAACATTTATAGGTGTGATACAGCATCGTTAAATAAGAGTCTTTAGGCTTAGCGTGTTAATCATCTTGGATCAAATCGTCACTTAACATCACTTTGAATTGTAGTCAATGCGCCATGTCACTATAAATTATAAACAAATTAAATTTCAATAAAAAAATAGTTTTCTAATTCTCGTAACAGCTATCGCCAAAGCAGACGGTGCTGAAATGGAAGCAATTGGTAACATATTTGCAAAGGAGAAAAATATTAAGATTGGTTGTGTTAAATCTAATATGGGGTCTGGTGAACCTGCCTCTGGAGTATGCTCTCTTACTAAGGTATAACTTCTTGCCAATCATATACCATGTTTTTTTTTCATCGTATTGCTCGTCGTATTTTCATTTTAGATGATCATATATTGTAAATTGGATGTCGCTAAAAATAAAGTCGTGTTATGTTTTTAGATTTGTTTAGCATATCATCAAGGTAAAATACCCGGTAACTTACATTACTACGAGCCACAGGATAACATCTCGGCCGTTAAAGATGGTCGTGTTCAGGTTTTGACTGAGACTACACCATTCAACAGAGGCTTTGTAGCACTGAACAGCTTTTCGTACGCTGGGGTGGCGGGGGTGGCGCTGACATTCATGTCCTCTTGAAAGGTCATTACAAACCAAAGGTAAAAGTTTATATTTAATACTTCATAAATTAAATAAGCTGCTTAATTTTTTCCTATTTCTATAATGTATTGACACAAATTTGAGTTGAAATTTCATAATATTAACTGGTTTTTGAGAACCTAGGCAATCCATTAGATCCTTATAAAGTAGGCGACGAGTATTATCAAACTTTTAACAGTTAATGTAACTCTTTATCTTAACCTTCTTTAAAGAATATTAAAATTATAATTTTAATTATTAGAATAAATTTAGATCATTTAAGTTTCATTGCGTTTTTAATAATATTTTGATGATCCTGTCCATTGAATCGTATTTTGTTTGTGTTGTTTGAATTTTTTGATACGGACCTCTAATTATTACCCTAAATATTTTTTTAGTACTGATATCAAGTAAAAATGGTTCTCAAAAATTCAAGCCCCGTAAAACTGGCCATTGAAACGTCATTGCCAAATTTTGTGTTTTACGACACCTATGGAACCCTAATAATTTTATTGAAATTATTTTTGGTTCTAACAGAAAGCAAAGATATTTCTCACGAATTCAAACACCTGCCAGTACTCAAACTTTACAATGAATCGGATTTTATTCACTTGTTTTTTACTTGGAGTAACTTCAACTATCTACCAAAAAAGTCCCATCTGAATTAGTTCAGCCGTTATTGAGATTAGCCGAAACATACAGAGAGGCAGGCAGAAATTTTAAAAATAGTGTTTTTCGATATAGGTACCTTATATACATTCATATATAAAAATTTAGGTAAAAACAATAATAGCTACGTAATTATTTCAGGATCCGGAACGTTACAAGTGCAGCATCCCCTATTTAGTTCTCGCTTCCGGGAGGCAGGAACATTGCGTCGAAACTATTTTAGTCTCTTTGAAAAATAATCCCCTTGACCCGGAACAAATAGGAATGTTACACAACATTCACGAGAGAGATATTCCCGGTCATATGTGTAGAGGATATTCGTTACTTGGTAATATATATATGTATAAACATTTATTTGTTTTTAATGTTAATTTTTATCGAAATAAATTGGAATCAAATTATCAAGCTTAATTCTTAAAATGTTCTAATACGTAATGCATAGTTAATGAAATATGTTTATATGTTCATTTATTTAAGCTTTACATACAATACTAGCTGTGCCCGAGACTTCGTTCGCGTTTCATTTGTAAAAAAATTAATTGGATCAAATTGTGAATCTAAACCATTCTCGAATCCTCAGGAATAAACACGAAAAATTTCATTAAAATTAGTTTTGCCGTTTAGGAGGAGTTTAATCACATACACACGTACAGAAGATTTATATATATAAACGATTAACAATATTTTTTTTAGAAACGAACAAGAAAAATGAAACATCATGTTTAGCACAAAGCATTGAGTACTTTCCTGGAGGCAATCGTCCATTGTGGTTTGTATATAGCGGTATGGGATCCCAGTGGGCTGGAATGGGAGCCGAGTTGATGCGTTTTCCAATTTTTTCCGCTGCCATCCAAAAGTAAGTCAGCTTCTTGAGTTAAATTTACCATTTGATTTATCGATGTTGTTACATACGTAATAGTTACCACTGATATAATAAATATCCACATCCAAATTTCTAAATGCGATTAACTTGAGTCCACATGTACTGGTACCAATTTCATAGGTTCGATCCACATACAATTAGTTATGCCGTAAAAATGATTTACTAATGTGCAGGTATGATCCAAAACCAATAGGAGGAATCTAATGAATTAAATATTAATATATATCGTTTGGTATCCTTCTATATTTTTCATTACAGATGTCACAGAGTCCTTGAACCAAGAGGAATAGACATTGTCAAGATTTTAACCGACCCTGATAAGACTATATATGACAATATATTACATTCCTTCGTCGGTATCGCTGCCGTTCAAATTGGCCTCACTGATATATTAACCGAAATGGGAATAGTACCTGATAATATTATTGGTAAGTTTGAAGGAAATGTAACTAGAAATGTTTTTCTATGATAAATAAAGTGCGTTATGCTTATAACTGCAATTCGATTGTTTGGTAACGAAAGTTTTACGTGATCCATAAATAAAAATTAATTTTAAGGGATTAAAATTCCATTATGATTCCACTAAGCATATATAATATATATATATATATATATATATATATATATATATATATATATATATATATATATATATATATATATATATATATATATATATATATATATATATTAAGTATGTAATATATTAGAGGGAGTTTGAAAGTTGCGTCAATGGTAGAAAAGTTGAAAGGTTCTCGTTTGTCGTGGTATGGACATGTTATGAGAAGAGAGGAAGCGGATGTGGTTAAAATAGTAATGAATATGAATGTGGAAGGATGGAAAAGTAGAGGAAGGACAAAGGAAGTGTGGATGGAGTGTGTAAGAAATGATATGAAAGAAAAAGGAGTGAATGAAGAGATGACGGCTGATAGGGACGTATGGAAGAAGAAAACATACTGCGCCGACCCCCAAGTGAGTTGCGAAAAGGCAGGAGAACGATGATGATATGATTCCACTAAGCAAGCACCAACATACTACAAAACTGGAAACGTTATATATTACTAGGTCGTTTGTACTGATAATACAATCCATTTACAAAGAAATTCCGTATAACGATACGTATATTTCTAATAGATTGTCGTTTACTAGTTTACTATTCTAAAGCATTGGTAAAGTTTTTTATTTATTACATTTCTTTTTCTTTACAGGTCACAGTGTAGGGGAACTTGGATGTGCGTATGCCGATGGATGTTTTACCGCAGAAGAGATGATTCTCGCAGCTTACAGTAGAGGTTTGGTGTCAGTTCAAACACCCTTCATTCGTGGTTCAATGGCTGCCGTTGGTTTAGGTTATAAAAATGTAAGAACATCAAAAAGTAATTTTAGAACGCTTAGTTAATAAATATACATTATTAATATACACATATTTTATCTTGCTTTTATAATTTTCTTAAGTATAGTGAAATATTTTAAAGGTTATAAAATTAGAACTAGATTTAGGTCATATGCAAAAAACGAGTGTATTGGTAATAATAATAATAGTGTAATCAATCAACTTTTGATTTTAGTATAATACACTTTTTAGTATTGTTTTTATTTGCGAAGTTTATGCATTACCTTTTTTTACCTTTTTACCCTTTTTGTCCTTTTTTGCCCTTTTTACCCTTTTTACCCTTTTTACCCTTTTTACCCTTTTTACCTTTTTTTTACCCTTTTTACCCTTTTTACCCTTTTTACCCTTTTTTACCCTTTTTTTTTACCCTTTTTACCCTTTTTTTTTACCCTTTTTACCTTTTGAACACAAATATATCTATTTGCAGATTCTGGCTCTTTGCCCTCCAGAAATTGAAGTAGCTTGTCATAACAGCACTGATTCCTCGACAATATCCGGACCTGCTGATGTGATGAAGAAGTTCGTCTCGGAACTCACCAGCCGCGGTATCTTCGCTAAGGAAGTCCCTTGCTCCAACATTGCCTATCATTCGAGATACATCGCTGATGCCGGTAAGTGCGATTCAAATTGTGGTCCTATGACATAGCTAAATTCGACTTCTTATGTTTGTAAAACTAAACCAAATTCCGAATTCAAAAATAATTTATAAAATTTAGCCCCTGATAAGGCGCTTATGAATGTTAAAATAATAAAACTGGTTCAGAAACCAACCCCAACGGAAATAGCTAAGAAGGCAAGAAATCTGTTTTTTTTCATTGATGTTTCTTTAAATAGTAATTCATCCCTTTGTAAATTGAAACTTCCGTGCTTGAACTTATTCACCGGTTAATCTGTGATGCTTTGGGACTTCATTGCAAAACCTAACGAAAATTCCTGGGAAACTCTAATTGGTTTTACTGAGTCTGTAACATATAACAACTAAATGTAAAACTAGTTAATGATGTATGTTGACATTAATATATCAAATAAGTAGAACTTCACCAGAATAAGAATTGACTATCCTGTGTTTATTCTATGAAACGTTTACATTTGTTTGGTTGAGATTAACTCAAAACTCTAACAAGCTTTTCCTCTCCGTTTTCAAGGCTGAAACAAAAATAGAAGTGAATTTTATTATAATGGTTATAGCCTGTTTTATTTAATAGGTCCCGGTTTACTGAAGTTCTTGAGTGAAGTCATAAAAGATCCTAAAGTTCGTAGTAAAAAATGGGTCTCGACGTCAGTTGCTCAAGATAATTGGGGAGACGAGGCAGCAAAATATTCTTCAGCTGAATACCACACCAACAATTTACTGGTAATATTCGAATTTTATTACCACGTGCATACTTATAATAAAACTATAAAGAAACAAAAACAGTACATTGAATATATTTGAGAAAGCCCTTTCGGAAGACTTTAGAATCAACGGTAGAACACATTTCTATAATTTTTGTCAAATCAAGCAAAACGTATTAGATGGATTTTGATGAAATTCGGCCTGGGAGTAGTCTTATTCAAGAAGTTATACATAAAAAATACAAAAATCTTTATTATTTTTACAAATTTAACACACAAATAGATGTCTATTGATCCCCGCACTAGGAATTAATTCCTGTATCGCGGGAGATCATTCAAATTCCGAGTTATGGTAATTGATTACGCTATGGTTCGTGTCGCAAGTGTGTAAAAGAATTATAAATTTACATTTAGGTAGTTTTTATAGCATAATTAATTTATAACTAAATAAACGATGAGGTGAAAAGTACCTAAATATGAAAATAAATAAAACTAAATATAATTAACATTAACATACATAAACCAACATAAACATAGACATACTTTTATATATATATATATATGTATACCTACATACATAGTATCATAAAAAACGTGTAAGTGTATCTCCAATTATATAAAGCATAATTGTCCTGAGTCTGCAGTTATCCAATTAATTATGACAGTCTACAAAGGATAATTTCTGTGTCCTCGTATGATAAACTGGAGAGCCATTTTATTGTTGTTTTCTTTGCTTGGTTAAAATTGAGATTCGTTATCTAACATCTTTTATTCACTTGCCTATATACGAAAGGAAGCGCGAATTCACTAAAACGTTGTGCAAAAGTGGTGCTGACTTTAGGTGTTTTATATTGAATCGAATCGTGGCGTGTGTGAATCGTGGAACTATCCTATAGTCGGTGGTTCCTTATTGTACATAGGATTGTTATTTTTTTAATTCACCCCAACGTGGGTTAGAAAGAATCTATGAAATGAAACTTTGCTATTAAAGTGATTTGGAATTCCCAAAATTGGATTAAAAATAGAATGCAAAATTGTATGAAAATAACTCATAAATACATGTTTGGATTGATATTAAGATGTGAATGTGTATATAATCTATATTTTTAACGAAACAGTCGTTTTTCATCTGTGGAATTCCACATGAATTCATTTGCTGGCACAGTAAGTTGTATTATTTTATTTGAATTAATTAAGTATTCAATTATTTCCATTTACAGAATTCCGTATTATTCGAAGAGACTTCTAAGCTAATTCCTGCTAATGCTATAGTAATCGAAATAGCACCACACGGTCTTTTGCAAGCTATTATAAAAAGATCTCTGAGTGAATGTCTTCATATACCGTTAACGAGACGAGGGCATGCAGACCCTGTGAAGTTTTTATTGGAAGCTATTGGAAAGTAAGTTAAGATAGATACTAACAAAAAAAAAATCTAAAAGAATTCTGAGTTATTTCTGAAGGATTATGAACGGTTATTCTCTTTACTTTTAATCAATACCATCCGCTCTGCCTCTTGCACGCTTTCCTTATTTAAGTTTTTTTTATTATAGCACTAGAGTTTGATGTCATTTCCATCCATTATTTTATCTCCTTTCTTTGTTTAAATAAAAATCTATTACAGAATGTATCAGGCTGGACTTCAACCTAAAGTGAATGTCTTGTATCCGAAAATTGAGTATCCCGTATCAACTGAAACACCTTTACTATCACACTTAGTAAAATGGGAGCACAGCGAGGATTGGTATGATTATTTCTTAGTATTTTACTAAAGAAACATAATATATTACATGTGGTTAGTTTTATAAAATAATTCGTTATATACGTCTAAATAATTTTCAACATAAATTTTAATAAATCACTGGAGATATTTTACAATTTTTAAATGAGTTTTTTTTTTATGTTATTAACAGGCCTCAGGCAAAATACAATAATAAGATAAGAGTAGCCGCAACTTCACGAGACTTCGTAATGTCAATACATGATGATGACTACAAATATTTCAGTGGTCATATCCGTGAAGGTATGTCTTACATTTTTGCTTTTTTATTTGCAAATGATCTATCAAGGTTAACACCAATTTTTCGTTCATTTTTGGCATATACCTAATTTGGTAAGTTCTGCTTTATATGAGTATGCATAGATGTTTTCAGATATTTTTTTCTCCGGATTTTGATCCTAAATTCCTGCAGCTTATAAAAACCATGGAATTTATACATGAATATAATTTAGTTTATAAATCATTTCTAGGTTCATATGTGTTTCCGGAAGCAGCATTCCTAGTCCTTGTATGGGAGACATTAGCTATGTATAAGGGGATTGAATACAAGGATTTGTCGGTAACCTTTCGTGATATACATTTTCATGGTGAAGCAATAATTGGTGTTGAAGTTCCGTTGAGGCTCACTATTATGAAATATAAAGGCAATAACAAATTTGAGGTATAAAATAACTCACACTAATGTGATTAAAAATTTTACTAAAATATATTATCTGACGCACCGATATGATTTAGCAAGATTGATATTAAAGAAATAACTGAATAATTTCAGGTTTCCTACGAAAACAGCGAGATCGTAAGTGGTTATATAACTGAAGCAATACCAGCTGATTTTACTGAACGTCAAGTAGAACATGCAAAATCTAATAATGACACGACATTGAATACTAATGAAGTGTATACTATTATGAAACTAAGAGACTATTCGTATGAGTAAGTTGAGTTGAATTTAGATTGTTTCGTTTAAAATTCATAATTAACTGTAGTAGTTAAAGTACCGTGTTATTTACAAACGAATAAGATAGAATTTTAAAGATCTGTTGTACAAAAAAATTGTTATCATTTTTATAATAATGATGTAGCTATTACCGTGCTTTAGTTCTAACCAGATTCATCTTTAGATATTTTACAGAACTCAAATAAACAACGATAACACATATATTTTTACTATCAACTGTCGTATAGTGTTAACATACGTGTATAGAATACATGTACATGATTCTATATTTATAATAACTACTATTGTTACAGAGATAAATTCCAATCTATTTACTCATCCAATAGTCGCCGCTCTAAAGCGAATATCAAATGGAACAATGACTGGATTCTATTCCTTGACGGACTCCTACAATTTAACGCCTTTGCGAGAGACCATGACGGTGTATCCGTACCAACTCACATAAAAAAGATTAGTATTAACGTAAATGAACACAAAGAAGCTAAAGTTACCAATATGAACGATGTTACTTGTATGGATGCTAATCTATACTCCATTTATAATTATACCAAGTAAGTATTTTTAAATTGTCTCTATAGGTAATAATGTAAGCAGTGAATCAAAATAACTTTAACTTTCACAGATGCGGTGGAGTTCAAATAGATAATATAACTTTTAAGGATAAGCCGGTTATGGTCAACGAGCCAGATGTATTGCAGACAAGAGTTTTTGTTCCCTATTTCGTTACAGGTTCTGTTGAAGTAAGTGCCTTGGAATACTTGGAACTAATTAAAATATTACGACATAATATGTAATTCCAATAAATTTTCAGCTAAAAACATCGTTGGAAGTGAATTTTCAAATCGTTGTGGACAATACAAGCGACAGTGAAATTAATTTAATAAAATTATTCGAAAAAGACTATTCTGATATATCTAGTGCAATAAAAGAAGTAGCAGCGGAAACCACAACAGCAGAATTTACCATCCATTCTATATATTACCTGAAAACATTCATATGATAAACCAAGGGATTGGAAAAACGAATCTAATTGTAGTTGATAATCTGTTGGGGAATATAAAGGTAAATTAGACTTTTTTCAATAATATGAATATTTAGAAGTATACCTAATTTTTAAAATCAATATTTTACTATATATGTAATACGATTTTTTTTATTTACAGAAAATGCAAATTCTCTATGATTTGCTGCCCAGTAATAGTTTCATTATAGCTCTGGAAGAAGACACGACAAAAATTGACCCAAAATACAAGCTCTTTAATATCATATCGGCTATGTCTATACAGAAAAAGATTGTTGTCTTGTTAAACAAATCGGAATTTAATGACGATGTAGTTTATTTGTCAGTAAGTCGTAATAGTAAATTTTCATGGGTCCCGACTTTACAAGCTGAGTTGGAGAAATCCAAGAGAGTTGTCTTAATTTCGGAAAGGGAACCTTATTGTGGAGTATTTGGTAAGTAATATTGTTAGGTCTAAATTACGCATTTTAAAAGGATAGATTAATAATAAATAATAATATGCACGCTTTTATAATAATAATGTAAAATAATACCACCTCATTTATTCATTTGATTCATATAATAAGTTCATTAAGACGATAAGGAGAATGTGCAAGGAGTAATCATGATTTAAAAGAAATAAAAAAAAGTATACTTATCTAAGTACTTACAAAATATTTAATAGCATAACGTTTATAGAACAACGAATTATTTAAATAAAAAAAAGTTAATATTAAAAATTTCTTCCTTTTGGAAGGCTGTAGACGTGTAAATGCATAAATATAAATGCAATAAAAAATGTTATCTTTTTCAAATTTGGGTTAATTTACCAACTATTAGATATCTTAATTTATCTTAAGAGACTGTCCCTTATACTACCCTAAAATATATTACACTTCCAAAATATCTCTTTAGTTTACACAGTTTGTTAAACAAATGAACCGTCGTATACAAATTGCAAATGGCGATTATTGAACGGGGTTTAAATACCATTTTTTTTTTCTAAATTTTGTGGTCGTAAAGAACATTCATCTCAGTAAATACAGAACTGGACTACTTTTTCAATATAGGTTTAGAAAATACAACGAATTTTAAGCAGTATCATTCAAGTTTTTGTTCTTAAAAAAAAAAACTACGCAGCCTATTACTGAAAAAAGTGAAAATTCGAAACTTTGGAAAAGCTGTATTTTTTAATGTTTGTAATTACGTATAAAAAATCTAATAGAATTTTTAAATTTTAGGTTTAGTTAAACAACTGAAACAAGAATATGGAAATAAAATAAGTTTAGTGCTTGTAGATGATTTTTACCACGTACCATCTTTCAGTCCAGAAAAAGATATATTTAAGGAACAACTGAAGAAGAATTTGACGTTCAATGTTTTACGGAAGGTATTTTTTCCATTTTCACCACAAAATCTTTATCCATTTGTTTCTGAACACAATTTTGTACTAAAATTATTCTATTCAATTCATCATACCAGCCATCTTTCTTTACATCATAAGCATTTTCTTATTTCCAGGGCTTATGGGGATCTTACTATTATTTATCTCACGCAACTTCTACTACCTTTCAAGACGTATTTCTGACTAGTTTAGTTCCTGGCAATCTAGATAGTTTGACGTGGTCCGAAAAGCCTTCAATGACAACAAACAAAAATTTGATCCAGGTACTTACCTACTTGTAGAATAATATTTTAATATAAGTCACTGTTTTTAATAGAAAAATGAATAATACTGATATGGCATAAAAAAGTAATGGACGGAGCAAGAAGAATAACCAAATTTAAAAATATTAAACGTGTCCTTTTTCCTGCATTCAATATTAGATACCGTTGCAAGCAATCTGAAATCAATTATCTTGTTTAAGGGGAAAAAAACTGGCAACAATTTTATTTTATAGATAATATTAAAAACGTCTCTAGCTCAAGAAAATTGTACTGAGCTATGTTGCCTATTTATCTGTAGACATAAAAGTAAAAAAAAAAATATATTAAAAAAGAATTTGAAATATGCGTTTACAAAAAAATTAATTTGGTTTAGGTTTCATACGCTGGTGCATCATTTAGAGATACGCTGTATGCTGCAGGAAGATCAACCGAAAGTCATGGACAACCGTTTGGGATGGACTTCAGTGGAACTGATTTTAAGTAAGACTTTATTATGATTATTCAGTTTTACATACTAGATTTGTCCTATGTTAAGTTCTTGTAACCTTGTATATACTGTATTGCTTTAGCGCTTTGACAACAATCTCAATTGGTGTGGTAAGCACACAGAGCCCAAAAGATTTGAAGGTTGGAGATTGATTTTCAAAATTTGAGTGTGGTAGCTACCCAGGCAGGCATTATTAAAAAATACCTCATACCTATGATATGGTTTTCTGGCGATTTCTTTCCACGTAAGGCTTTATTATAGAGTTGGGTTCGAACTACGTCCATTCACGTGGAATCCGCACTACCAATTTAGCTCATCGTTTCGTGCATTTTTCATATTATCCTAGGTTATAAAATGAAATTTTTTTATCAGCGGACAGAGAGTGATGGGCGTTATACAAGGAGGTGCTCTGAGCAGTACAGTAATCCCTGATCCAGATTTGCTATGGCCGGTGCCTGATTATTGGAACTTAGAAGAAGCAGCAAGTGTTCCACTTCCATATCTTCATGCTTATTACTGCCTGGTAAGATATGTCTTTGTGTATTATTAACAATACCGCGAATAAAACATGAACAGTGTGACAACCAAAAAAAAAAATTGAACACCACGGGACTCCTCGCAGAATATCATTCGCCATTTGACTCATTTTAACTACCAAAGAGCGTCAATAGGTTTTTCACAACAAAATATTTATAAATGTAGTTTGGCTATATTCTTTCCTGGAGTTAAGTGAAAATTGACATTTTAGCTCTCAAATGATTATGCCGGAACACGCTTAAAGGTGCTTAGTGATTTTAGAGACTTTCTAACTTGAAGATGCTGGTTAGCCAAGCACCACCTTACTGCGACTGACCTATCTTCGCAACATGAAATATAATGGTGAAGCCAATAGAGCGTAATTTACTTTCGACTGAAATTCGGTTAGTTCGCCAAATAAGCGTAGTAAAAATCGTGTTGACATGCGCACAATTAACGCGAAACTGCTTGTTTCCCTCAATCCCACGTAACATAACGTCGCGCATACCGACTAAAATTCAGTTGACGGATAACTTATTTTGCGTCGTCGTGTGAATACACTTTTATATGAAGCAGACTCACAAAATATCAGTCGCATGGCCTCATTCTAATAGGTGATTTTATTTACAGACAATAAAGTGCCAAATAGAAAGAGGATGGAGAATCTTTGTTCCCGGTGGAGCTGGTGCATTTGGTCAAGCATTGATATCAATTTGTCTAGATTTCGACTGCGAAGTGTTCACTACAGTAAGCAGCGTTGAAAAGAAAGAATTCTTACTAAAATTGTTCCCCCAATTAAAAGGTAAGAAATGTCGTCGTATCATGAACTACTGTTTAATAAAAACGATAGTATAGAGTAATAAAGTTTAATTTAGTTTTAATTTTTTAAAACACTAGTCGCCGGGTTTTGCATGGGTATATAGAAACATCGAATTTAAAAAATAGCCTAATTAAAAATATAGCTGTGAATAGCATTACTCACAGCTATTATAGTTCTAAAATCAATTTATTTACAACACTATTTATATATTTTTACCTATTTGAAAAATAGTATAAATATACGTACTAAAGCGTTGAGTTTATAATAATCAATCATGCTTGTAATACAAATATAAAAAATAGATTACGTTAAAAGTTTTGGTTAATAATGACAAACTTATTAACAAAGTCAAAGATGCTTAAGACGATTGAATGATGAAACAATATTACTGTTAGGCCTTTGATCTTTATTTGATCGTTGATTATATAAGGTTTCATTGTTTGCATACATATAAATAATAAACACTTCTGGATCAACTTTCAGAAAAACACATTGTTAATTCTCAATTGAATAACTTCCACGATATAGTTCTTGAAAATATCGGCGAACGACGTTGCGAAGTGGTTATTAATTGCTTGAGTGGAAATTTACGAAATGTAAGTAATATAGTTTTATAGAAGGTAATTATTTTTAATGAAATCTAATCCATTGTATTATTAGGCCATATTCTTATCAACCTTAATAATATAAGTACGCTTAATTTATTTGTGTTCCATCTTCTAGAAAATATGACAGAAAATTTTTGCAACTAATAGTATGTTTTCTATTTTCAGACTGCAATGAAATGTGTTGGCTTCTATGGCTTATTCTTAGACTTGAGTGACCATGATATGATAAACAATAATGACTTTGGCATGTTCTTCTTATTTGAAGAAAAATCTTATGTGTCCGTACAACTTGCAACGCTGTTCAGACCAGAGTTTTCTGCTGACAAAAAGGTAAATCATGATTTATCTCTTAGTTAATTTAGACCAAGGCTGCTCGAACCTATGCCCAAACGGATCACAATGTGGCTCTCGTATGATTTTTGAATGGCCCGCGTAACAAAAGTATATTCCCACCGAGTTGATTCTTGCGTACGCGGTCACTAACAGAAGATGTTTATGAAAAACTCTGCTTTGAACTTAGTTATGTAAAAAATCAATACCGCATATTTGTAACTGAACAACATATTTGTGACTTATTCATGTAATTAACACCTGATTTAACTCCTAGCATAAACAATATTTTACAACAAAATCTATGTCTGAAATCACATTGATTATAGCTATCCGTTACATACGATAGTTTTAGATTTTTTTTTTGGCATAAGGTGAATTAATGATCAATCTTTTTTGGTAAGTATCGATATCCTGATATTCTATGTTGATGATCAGTGACGTCACTAACTAAAGCAACATGGAGGCTAGCGTTTTCGTGCGCGAATTTATAATTTAAATTACTTTTTTAGGGCACATAACTCTACCTATCTAAAAATACAAAGAAAAAAATTAAAACTATATTATTGTTGAAGGAATAGTATCCTATTAACAACAGTTAGTGGCCCGCGATAAAATTTTAAACCGTCCGTTTGGCCCGACTGATAAAAAGCAGCCTTGATTTAGACGATATCCATTATTACGCAAATTATTATTTGAAGGTGGAGATTTTGAAGTTTTAGTAGAATTGGATCGTACAAAACAGTTATAATATAGATAATAAGAGGAGTACAGACACTTACAATATACTTAAACCAATTGCAGAAACTCCAGAGTTTTATCACTGAAGGTATAGCAAAAGGTGTAGTGAAACCAATCAGCCGAGTGGTTTATAATCCGGTAGACGTATCAAAAGCATTTAGGCTTCTCTCTACAAGTAAACATAGAGGCAAAGTTTTAATTAGGATGAAACATGAAGAAAAAACTACTGGAGGTCTGAAGGCTATTCCTAGGTGAGGATAATCACATTGCAAATTACTTTACAAATTGTGTACAACATAGTATGATAATGTAAAAATGACGATTTTTTTATTTCAGAATGTGTTTCTCCTCGAACGGATCCTATATCGTTGTGTGCGATGATAGTCTTCTGAGTGTCGAATTAGTCGATCGACTTGTGAAGCGCGGTGCTGCAAATATTGTCGTACATATGAACTCTGCTTATGCGTATACAAAGATAGTGTAAGTCAAAATTAAATGTATATAAAAATACAAAGTATACTGAATCAAATATTATTTGAAGATCTTTTCATTGATCGAACACACGAACATTAAATTATACAGGTTTGATATGGTGCGTGCTTAAACTAGATTTTGATAATTTAGTTTTATATCTTAGAAACGTGGTTCTTGTCTAAAATAATAATAACATAAAGTTAAGATAGCCCTATATGTTCAGCAATGTGTATTTCCTTGCTAAGGAGAAACAGCGTTGCTGGTTGAATTCCATCATTTTTTATTTCACTTCATAGACACTTGGATTTTATATAAAAAACATATATAATATTTTCATTAAATATATCATTAGGGGAATATATAAACAAAATAGAAGAAGTCCCTAATATCATTGACTACAGAATACTAATGAAATTCAAGAATTAAACCTCGCCGAGAGCATGTCAAAACACATTTAAAACAGTCATAAAATAATAATTAACGTCTCAAATTAAAATTATTATATCCCACAAACTTAATAAATAAAAAAAACTAACTCTTGCTGTTCTTAAATTAAAATGGAAATAAAATTAAAGATGTCACTAAAAAAATATTATATTATATAAATAATAATTTCAGAGCATGGAAGAAATGGAACATAACATTAAAAATCTCTTCCGAAAATCTGAAAACCGAGCAAGGATGCACTAATCTATTCAATGAAGCGAAAAAACTCGGACCAGTTTTAGGAATATTCATAGTTCAAAACTTCCGTTCAGAAGTTTCCGGAGAACGTTTCAGTCAACAGCAACTTGATACAAAATTCAACGATGTCGTGCGCTTAATTGTGAACTTAGATTTGAATTCTAGAAATATATGCAACGAACTTCAGTAAGTATTCAACGAGTTATTTGCCAACAGTTGTTTCGATTTTTTTTAATAAGTCTATACTAATTATCTTTATTAAAATACATACTTTAGTATGGTCATTGATGTTTTTTAGGATCCATTTGCAATCACCAATATTGTGGAATACTCTATATAATAATTTTTTCTATGATTAAAAAATCACATAACCTTTGTTAGTACTGTTTCCAAAACATTAAGTATGTTAATTACAGTTGAAATTATAATGGTGAAGTGGATAGTGCGATCGGATTCTGGGTCAATGGACACGGGTTTGAGCAGACCTATACACCCTTTAAATAAATCAGCCTGAGCTTTCGGTGAAGGAAAACATCATTTGGAAACCATAGGATGGTTGTAGGCCATATTATAATTATTCCCGCCTTGATAGCTGCTACCTTCAAGTTTGAAAACCTGCCATCACATACCAATAGCTGTTATCCGGCAGCGTCACTTGAGAACTGTACATGTACATCTAAGCTTAGTGTGTCACTTAACGTCATGTGAGATTGTGGTTAAAGCACCGTGTAAAAAAATTATAGAGTATTGGTGTAATTTTCCATTCATTCTGTTACATTATCGAGTATGTAACTTGAAAAAAATAGTATTAATTCTCTTTATTTCTGTGCCAATTTTTTAAGTTTACATTATCAATATAACAATTTGTAATATTTTAAAGTAAAATACGACAAGGAAATTTGAACTATGACGTGACGAATTGAAAATAGTTTCCATGATCATTCTCTATGTGCTATTTTTGAGTATTTTTATTGTTAGATTATGTTTGCAGACACTTCGTCATCTTCAAGTGCGGGTCAAAATCAGCTACTAATGCATATGTGTCGTCGGTGATAGATAAAATATGTCAATATAGGAATGAAATCACATTACCCGCTTTGGTACTGCGCGTCGATTCGATATCTGAGGTGAGATAATTATAAGTGTGGTATTTTCTTCTAATATTATGCATATGTATAAGTAATTACAATTATAAATAATGAATAGAGCGAAAAAGTTTAATATCTTTTTAATTTTTTTTCACGATTAATTATTTATGTATTAGATGTATTTACTCTGAATGATTAAATATTGTAATATAGCCATTTCGCTTCAGATATAGAAATAATAGTAACAATCAATAGTAATTAAAGATCAGTAGTAACATAGTTGGAATCTGCCAACTTTGGAATTTGATGGATAAAGGTGGAATCCAGGTGGATTCTCATTCTTTTTTTATGAAGATAAACATCGTCATGAAACCATAGAAAAGTGGTATTTTCTACTGATTCCCGCATGACTAGTTTATAAACATGTCACCGAGCATTTCTTTTTTTTTTTGTGATACGCCTCTTGGCGCATCTGCCGCGACCTCTGACATGATCAGAGACTTTGATAATCTATTTACTTTATTAACATGTGTGTTTTTTCTTTAATGTGTACTCTATTTTACCTTTGAGTTCTTTATGTACTTCGACATTTTATTCATATTCTTTTGTTTCATATTATTTTTATTTCTTGTTATCCTAATTGCTATATTTTCTTATTTTGCTTCATTTACCTCTTTTCTACTATCCTTTCCTACTATCTCTTGTTTTATGTTATGTTCAAAACATAAAACACCGAACATCTTAATATCTAGTATCTCTGGGCTTTATGTATTTACTATCTTGAATCAATTGACATCAGATGCGATTGTGGTTATTGCGCTTAGCCTAAATAAAACAGTTCAAAGTACAATAAATAAACTCAAATACATAACTTCTACTAGTGTACTGAGACGTGGTTGCTCAAAATGGACCTAATAACAAAGATCAAATTTGCTCAAACGACAATGGACAGGGCTATGTTTGGAGTTTCATTGCGTGATCGAATCAGGAATGAGGAGATCCGCAAAATAAAGAACCATAGTAAACGACATTGCCCGAAGTATTGCTAAGCTTGCAGTGGCAGTGAGCTGGACATATTGCTCGCAGAATAGATGCCCGATAGGGACAACGGGTTCTCTAATGGCTACAACGCTCCGGAAGAAGTATTATGGGTAAACAAGGTGGACCGACGACCTGGTGAAGGTCGCGGGAATCTGCTGTGTGCAAGTGGTGCAAGATCGGTCGTCGTAGAGACCTATGTTCAGCAGTGGACGTCTTTCGGGTTAATGTATGGATGGAAATAGATAATATGAGTTTTATATAAATAATAATTATATTTAATGTAAATTACTAAACATGATGATGCTGACTGTCGATAGATTAACATCAGATTTGCCGATCTCGCATAAAAATGATCCTGGATTATCATCATCTCCCTAACCTTCTCCCATTTCTATTTGGGGTCGGGCGCAACATGTCTTCCTCTTCCATTCCTCTCTATTTGTTGTCATCTCCGCATTCACTCCTTTCCTAAGCATCTTTCACACAGTCCATCCATCTTTTCTTTGGTCTTCCCCTTCCCATGTAATCGTCCACATTCATATCCAATACCTTTCTTACAACATCCTCTTCCTCTCTGCGCATCACATGTCCATACCAGGACAAACGACCGCCTCTTAACTTGTCCGTTATTGGCTCCACTTTCAAACTTCCTCTAATATACTCATTCCTAATCTTGTACATTCTTGCTACGCCACACATCCATTTCCCAAAAATGATCTTGGATAAATGTTTTTTTTTAACTTAAACAAAATTTATATACAGCTCGATCGACATACAGAGATTATGAAATCAAGAGCGCCGTCTCTATCTATATCAACAGTTCTTAACGCATTTGAAAGCAGCCTGAGGCTAAAACACAATAACGTTTTAACTTTCAATTTGAAAAAAAACGTACTGACAACAACTTCTTAGTGAAAATGTCAAACATAATAGGTGAGTTGTTTTTAATAAAATCCTATAAGGGTTCTGATCGGATTAACTAAATTTGATAGATATTAATTATTATAAGCATTATATATGATTATAATAAGCATTAATGTCTGCTACTATATTAACCGCGTGGTTAACCACCATTGTTAGTGTTAATCCTTGGCATGTTACTAATATTAATTCTAAATCAGATTCTCTATTATATACGTATTTGTAACCGCATCTTTTGATAATTTCTTTGTTTGAACGTGTAAAATGTGTAATAAATTTCTACTTGATTTTCTCTACATGTTTTTTTTTTTTTTTGTTTTAAACATGATTTTGTTGTATGTAAAGAGAAAAAAATACTTAAAATTATTTCACAGGTGTCAAAAATATTACTGATGTAAACGAAACGTATACTTTAAAAGATTTGTTAGTTAACGAAATTAATTTACAAGAAATTGTAGCAGCAATTAAAGATGAATATGGTATAAATTATACCACAGATAAAGTAAAAGAGATGACAATTGAAAGGTATGGAATATATTCTAGTAATATCAATAAACCTCTAACGTAACTGAAGTCATAATTGAGTCGTATAGAATCAAAAATGGCTATCAACACTTCAACTCATTTTTAGCAAAGGGGAAAAAAATATGATTTTTTCTTGAGTATAGCAGTGATGATTGATATATAACTATAGATTAAAATACACAAAATATAATATAGAAAAACCCAATATCACTTGACCCGACCTGGGGATCGAACCCGAGACCTCAGAAGGACAGTCGTACCGTAATACAACTGTGTCACCGAGTTTTATTCGACTTAGCGATTACGCATACCGTGTTATGCGTCGTTATATTTTTTTTTTTCTTTTATTTTATTTTATTTTTACATATATGTATATTTTATATTATATTTATTTACTACACAAGTACACCACCCACATTTCGCCGAGCTTAGTTCCGTCCCAGATGTGACAGTGGGCGGATCCTGTCGTCATATCGGGCACAAACTCCGGGATGATACTGAGTAGAAAAAACCCAGTACCACTTGACCCGACCCGGGGATCGAACCCGAGACCTCAGAACGGCAGTCGCACCGTAATACAACTGCGCCACCGAGGCACAAAGGAACATTTTTTCCCCTTTGCCAAAAATGAGTTGAAGTGTAGATAGCCAGTTTTGATTCTGAACGTTTGATATAAGATGTGTGAAATGTATTATATATATATTTATTGTTAAAAAAAAGAAAGAGATAGAGTTTGTAAAAGCAATTGTTTTTATAATAGTAAACCTAAACTAAATAACTTAGTGTTGATATTTCAAAGAACTGCTTACTTACATTCTGTTGCCTAACATCATGGTCGGTAGTAATTTAAAATATATTATATTGGCGATGGTTTCCAAGTGGAATGTAAATAGAACCATAGCGCGATGTAGAATCGTTCAAAGAAAAGTAATTTTTGTTATTGTTAATATATAAAATTGAAATGTCTGTTTTTATGTATATACGAAGCCAAAAACAAAAAGATTTTTTTTTTTAATTTTTGTCTATCTGTCTGTTTGTAACGGCTACTCTCCGGAATGGCTGGACCGATTAGGAGGGGACTTTTTTGTTAGATAGCTGAAATTACTCCGCGTTACTGAATATATTTTAAGAAAAAAATAACTAGTGATCCGCGTAAAAAAGTTAAAACTCATAAAAGTTTGAATAAAATCCTATTCAATTCACAGTTTTACTGGCAGGTATTTGAATTTGCGAGAACTATCTTTGCTTAGTAGCAAAAAAAATTTGGAAAATATTTAGGGTTCCGTATAAAAATAAATTAAAAACTACAGTACGCAGTGAAACATGTATAAAACACAGACGCACCCGCGAGCAATATATAATAGATTAAAGTAAAAGACGGAATAAAATTTGTAACAGCTTCAAATTTTAACTCTCATGTGATATAGTATGAATTTAATTATTCGTTTATTAATTTCAGCATTGTAAATTTGGAGCACTGTATTCTAAAATCTAACCTTAACTTTGATAGTGGATTAGGAGCCTTCTTTACGTTTATTGATAAAGATGAATGTCTAGCTACAGAGCCTATGATCACAATGACAACTAAATTTAGTAATGTTAAGGTTTGTATCAAACATGTTTAAGAATGTTATCTCCTCATTATAAACACATATATTATTATTTATTTACATTGAATTAAGACAGTAATTACAACTAATTTTAATGTTTGTAAAATATCTTAAAAACTTAACTAAGCCTATGTGTTTTAACGATACGAATAATAATACTGTTAAAGAATGAAAATTAATATTTCAAGTTATTTCACATTAGTTGATAATCCTTATCAATTTATCTTTCTTTTAGGAAGAAGACGAACTAGATCCAAAGGCGACCTACCTCATGTTGATACCAGGCTTTGAAGGCCATCATAAGATATTCATTCCCGTTTGCGAAAGGCTAAAGGTCCAGGCATTGACATTCCAACTGGGACCCGATATGATGGACGACACAATACAGCAAATGGCCCAAAACATAATGAAGGTGAGGAAGCTTTTTTATTTGACATCTTTGTTTAGGTAGATTATTGATATATTTTCAAGCAATTAAGCTTATACTAACACCATGTGCAATATTTCATTTGATTATATATTAGTGTAGTAATTTGACATATTTAGTAAAAAATGTAATAATTGACATTTGCGCAATTTTTGGACAATATTACCTTTACCCTGTAAGTTATGAGTGTGATAACCATACTTTTTTTAAGATGTATTAAGTTTTTTTTTTCAGTTAAATCAAATAATTAAAATACAGGCCAATTTCAGTGAGAAATAAAAGATAAAAATAAATGAATTTAAATTCGTTTCAAAAGTTCTACGTATTTATTAGAATGAGAACGTTGTTTAGACTCATAGCTATCTTTCTAGCACATTTTATCATTTTCTTTTCTTTCAAAAGATTGAATTAATTCAGTTGACATTTCCCAAGAGAACGCTATCTGTGGGCAATGCGAAAAAAAATCATTTTAAATTGCATATTGCGAAATATTTCACGGTAGTTATTGCTTAAATGAGAAAGCGTTTCAACCTTTTATCAGAATGTGCTTACTTCTTTTCAAGTATTGAAACAGAAGATATTAAATTGTAGAATAAATTACTAGTTTACTTTTGGTGACAATTTAGAAAATCCCTTCGTTTCATTTCACTAACGTAATATATAAATTATTACAGTTCATGAAGAACAGGGTTGAGCTGAAATCGAAATTTTATCTTCTCGGATATTCTTTCGGAGTCAACGTCGCTTTGGAATTAGCTGCGTTATTTGAAAAAGAAGGTAATATTTTTTAAAACTTCTTTTTGCTACACTGTCATTAAGCCTTCACAGTTTTAGTAGTCATCACGTATTGTATCGAAACATCATCTTAAATCAGACATGGCGGTCTGATTGTATTTAAATATACTATAACTGTTCGCAGGTCACGTTGGAATTGTCTATTGTTTGGACAGTAGTCCTGATGCACTGCGAATTCAACTGGATGCTTATGTAGGCAACTTATCTGACGGTCAAATGCAGAACAGTCTCGTTCAATATATGTATCGTCTGATGAGTGGTCGTGACAGTGATGAATTGAAAGCAGATTTAGAAAAGAACGAAAGCTGGCCGCAGAAAATTGAAGCTTGCGTAAACAGGCTGAGAGGAATAGTGAAGTACTCGCACCAGTACAAGAGATCGATCCTTCATGGTGCTTACAAGAAGATTCTCTTAGCTAGAGAGTACGAGCCAAATTTCCAACTGGAATCACGCCTGATTTTAATTAAGGGTATAGCTCATCCGAAGGCGGTAGGTCTGGCTGATGATTACAATTTACATAAATATTCTAAGCAACCTATCGAAGTGTTCAATTTAGAATCGGACCATGCATTAGCGCCGCAAGACTGCAGGGTTTCAAACATTATTAATAGACAACTAGACTCCAACTTGCTCGAAGAATTCAATAAGAAGAATCTTTGTGAAACCTATTTAGCTGAGTTTTTCAAAATCTTTTAGAATAATATTTTAATAAGTTTAATTTTAAAATACGGCCTTTTCATAATTAAGAAATAAAATTGCTACTACTTTATCTTGTGTTTTTATTGCACATAATTAATGTTAAATTGAAATCACCTGAGAGTAATTAAACTAGCGTGGAACTAATTCAACTAATGATACTGATGTTACCTTTTCTATTTATTTATTATTTTATTTGAGTTCCATGAGACATATAAAGATACCACTAAAAACATAAACAATAAGTTACTCACTGAAACTAAACACATAGTTATTTCTTAGTCTACACAGAGGGTCATGAAATACGAAGTTATATATATATATATATAACCGCTGCCGTATGCGTGATAGAAAGGGAAGCCAGACGTCTGTCTGTGGCGCCGTAACGCTTTACGTAACGAAGCTGTTTACCCTCCGGTACCAAGTTACCATTTCAATAGTACTTTAACCAGAATCTCACCTGATGTTAAGTGACGGTATGAGTTTAAGTGAAAGAATGGTAAACACACTAACCCTAGAGGTACTGGTTCTCGAGTAATGCTGCCGGAACACACCTTTGATATTTTCGACAGGTTTTTCGATTTAAGGGTGGTAGTTACCCTGCGGGGATTATTAGAAAATGCCCTAACACCATGCTAAGGTTTCCTCAAGATGTTTTCTGTTAACGAAACCTTAGGCAGATTTTAGACTTCAATAAGTGGATTTGAATCCACGTCCATTGACGCGAAATCCAACTCACACTGCCAACTAAGCCATCATCGCTGATCAACTCCTAGCCGATTTTGGATACAGTGAGTAGATTCTATTTAACATACTCAATTTTCGCAGTAAATTTACTAGCGCGAAAAGCGCACGTTACGGTAACTTCAACAGAGTTATGTTTTATATTTGAAGGCTGTTTATTTTTAAGAGATTAACGCTTATAAACTCTAGTATAAACGCTAGTTCACGCCTTTTTCAAACGTGTTCACTCTCCTCTGAACAAATTGCCTCCATTCAGTACGATTTTCAGCGAATAACTCCCAGTGTGAGGGTACGATTTTCTAGCTATTCAAGTGTATCTTATATCTTTATGACGCAAAAATTGGGCAATGTTTTTCCGTTTGCCATGTTTTCATTCAGGTATAGCCCACGGACCGATGTGGTTACCGGGTGTGACCGCTGTTTGAAAAACAGGTCCCAGGAGTCACTTATCGGAGATTATAGATTATTATTAAATTTAAGGTGATCCTGCCAATTATCAAAGGTCTTTGGTTGCTGCTAGCCAGTTGAAGGATGACTGGAGGGAAAGTCGTGGTACACGTTGAAAGTTATTTATTAACTGATTCTTATATGATTAATTAATTGATTATGATTCTGATTAATTCTGAGGACATATAGTGAAACTTAAATTCTAAAAGATCCCCTCGTTAGTCGTAGGGCTTACAGTAACTACGGTGGTCAATCAGAAATATGCAGAGTGCGAGCGCGACGGGACACACGGACTTCTCTCATACGAGGTATTAAATATATGTAACCCGTGCGCCCGCGGCTCGCACTAGTGTGCCGTTGGATGTTGATGAGGTCTCTACAGGTCGTTTGGCAGATTCGATATTGGCAACACATCATTGTCTACTATATGTCTAATTCAACCCTTATAATTGAGTTTAAATCCAACTAATTATTGAGTAATGTCAGTAGTGATATCAGTAATTCGTCATAAGTTGGTTTTGTAATGTAACGAAATGATCTATTTCCGAACGTGTCCGACAATATTTGCCAACATTGGTCAGTCTTGTTTATGGTATATTGTTTGATGTGACAATAAAAAGAATCAGTTAAACCTTAGAAAATTTAGACGTTAAGACAGATTTATTAACTGGATTTAGCTATAAAATACATATATATTGATATAAATATATAGATTAAATTGAATTTAGGTTAGGTATTTAACTAAATTGCAACATAATAAAGTTGTGCTGAATTCGATTTGCTGATTATATTGCTTCAAAAGTTTGATTACTTACTAACATTAATAAACATTTCTTGAATAAAATACTCAACTTTTGGAAACTGTAATAAAATAGCCGACTCAGTTAACTAAATTAGCTTCAAAATTCAGTGTTACAAAAATTACTTTATAGGCAGAACTTTTACATGAGAGTAAATTAAATAAGTAAATAAATTACTTTATTAGACATTTAAATTTTGTATGACATAATATTATTAAGTGGTTTTATTCTCTCATCAAGAAACAGACTATAATCCAACAGTTTATAAATAGGATACATTACTGAAAAAAAATATTACAATCTGATCAAAACCATGAAACTTAAAAGCATTTTAATTGAATATGCTAGAGAGAGAGAGAGAGAGAGAAAGTGCGTACTACTTCAATCTGACGTCACACTAACGCATTACATCCAAACTCTATACTACTATTAAGTATTACGGGAAAAGCATCCAGCGTCCTTGTTAATACCTACCGAAAACTTTAAACGTTCAATATCTCATAATTTCATAACCGAATGAAATTGTTCATTTATTTATTCACATTAAAAAATCACATCTCTTATAAAATCGACACTATAAACTAAATCGATAATGAGTGTAGTTTGTCAGAAAATATTTAATTACTATAAACGGGCGTCGGTACTTACAAAAGATTCCACTGACGAGGACACCTCGACGTTAATTTTTCACATAACCACAGTCTTCAGACAGTGTTTTTACTCCATGTTCAGTCGTATACACTAAGACATCACTTATTTCTCTCACATCAACACACTCTTACGTTCAATGGTATTTTAGGGGAACTTTTATACTGTTTGTGATATTTGCTATACGGTCTGTAACCAGTACAGTGATTTTCGTCCAATAAAATTTATTATTATTATTGTTACATAAACCAAATTGTATGTCCGGCGTTCTACATCCGATTTTTTCAAGTCTAGGAGATTTTTTCTTTACTGAGATTATCAAATGAAAATTACTTTTGACTCGCAATTTTTTAAGCCTGCATAAATGAAACCATTAAGTTGTTAGTGAAACAAACGGTCCCCGCTGTGATAATATCGTAAAACATAGAGACTTGGGAAACTTGGCGACTTATCTCTACAATTTAAGGGATTCTCTTAGATTTATATGGAAAATCGCTGACTCGGAAACTTTTATCATATTTTCCTTATTCTTATTATGATATAAAACTTATATCTGGCTTAGTATATTACCTTTATTACTTTAATATAAAAAATGACACTTATGTATGTCACATTGATAACGAAAAATTAATGAGTTCAGAAATAGAAACTGGAACATGATTATAAATTAAATAATAACCTAAACCTAAATTTACAGTAACATAAAATTTGTTTTTTTTTTTGACAATTATCAGATATTTTAGACTTTACAGAGCTCTTGAATTATTAACATCGCTATTTTCGTTCGTTCGCAAGAATATTAACAAAACTCCAAAGCTCAATATGTCTTACATAGCATAATATGATCATTTGAAATTTATTGCAGGATACTATAATATAATTTACTCCAAGCGTTAATAAAACTAATTTGCTCAGCCATATAGAACTAACTCAATCGAGAGAATTAGTTTTACTATAAATTCTGAGCTCACGCTATCAAAGAGTTTGATAAGAAGAGAGCGCTAGAGTCCGTTGACGTTTTTAATCGTAAATCTAACTTTAACCCCGTTTAGATCCCTCTGCATAACGTGTCGGTTTAACCTTACGTCACAGCGTTAGGTAAATGGTTCGCGAGATGCGAGCGAGCGTGCTCCAATGTTCAGCCTGATTTAAGAACGTGTGGCATATAAATTGGTATACTTATGTATTAGTATACTCGTCCAAGGCATACTTCAAGTATCTATAAATGTTTAACATTTTTCATTTTACTCTACATATCGTTTATTTAAATGACTGTTTTGCTTTAAAAGATATGAAATGATTGCAGAAGTGACATCGGTATTTTACAGATCAAAACCTCGCCCGTATGTGAACAATTAAAAAAATTATTAAAAAAAAAATTCAATAGCAACTTGTTCATCTTTTTTCTTCAATTCTTACATCTGCTATACTTATTCAATTCATCATAACTTTAGAAATATTCAAACGATTTACAGGATATACGTTTTGCAGGTTGATGGAGCTTTCGTACCAACCTGGATCGTAATCACCACGCGCATGGTGTTAAACCTACCTCATTACTAGCCTGTCGCGTTCTACGATCAGCCAATATAGACCTAGCAGTTAGCGTGGCGGTAGGACAATGAAACTTGACTTGTCGCATCCTGTGAACATCCTGCCATAATTTATTTATTTATATGGAAAATCTACAGCAATAAAACGATATTTAAATGTGTGTTTTTGTATTTGTAATGTATATATTGCTATCCAACAATAAATTTCTTTCTTTCTTTCTTTCATATAGCACTAAGAATATACAATGATTAGCCAATTACAGATTTTCACGAATAGATATTAAATTTCTAGGAAATACACATGTGAAATAAAGTCAAAACGTTATATCTAACTTATTTTATCCTAAATTTAAAAAGAGAAAATGATATTAAACATTAAATAATAGATATTATAAGATGACATGATTAACAAAAAAAGTCCAAGCTCAGCTGTTTTCTAGCAGATACTAAACTAGTGGAGAATACATCAAAGTCATGTAGCTTACAGATTTTTGTTAAAGTTTCTACCTGCTCGCACTATAAAAGTATTTTGGCGATAGTTGGTGTAAGAACTGGGAACAAAAATTGGAGGGTTGAATCTAACGATTTTTCCGGGACAGTTTAAAGAGAATTTGGATAGAAGGTCTGGGCAGTCGATACGATCAGAGAAGATTTTAAGAAGTAAAGTACAGTCCGCAATATCTCGTCGACAAACAAGCGGAAGAAGGTGAAAGTTTTTACATAAATCTAAGTAATTTCTGGAATCATATGGAACTCCAGTACAATAGCACATGAATTTAATAAATTTCCTTTGTAAACTTTCAATACGATCTATGTTTTATTGTATTGGGATTTCCACACCTGCGAGGCATATTCAAGATGGCTTCTAACAAACGTACAATAAAGTATTTTAAAAGTCTTTGGCTCTTTAAAGGAACTACATAGACGCATTATAAAACCTAATGCTTTGGAAGCCTTTGCAACAATGTGTTCAATGTGCCTATCAAAAATTAATTTCGAATCGTGAAATACTCCCAAGTCTCGGATCACATCATGCTTTGAAAGCACTTCGCCTCTTATTGTATACTGAGTAGGGATAGGAATTGGAGTAATGAGATATTACTGCGCCTCGTGTTCCGGAATCGCCAAATGTATGTATATTCCAGACCTACATGACATGATGAACATATCAAAAGTGAAGTACGATCCTTTGCCATGCTCAGTATAAAAAAATATAATTCTTTTTTAAATCATGGGTAGGTTTTACATTAGATTATCTTTAATTCAAATCGACAAAAACTGAATAAGTATGGATATTTTGTGGCACTTTATACAGACCATTAAACATTACTAGGGGAATGTAGTGAATAATTTTGGTGAACAGAAATTTCTATATGTTTTAGCTACTATTGCTCAGTTTTAATGTGACCAGATATGGCTTCAAGGGATGCAGTTTCGAGTCCACCATCCTATTCTATAATGTGTATGAGCTTAAGCTTAGGTAACTTAAGTTCAAGTTCAAATTTGAAAATAAAGTCCCATACACCTTTACGTGTGTACCGTCAGTATTTAGCTAGTATTTCTAAACTTAATATTATCGTAATCCATATCTTAACTTCAAGTGAGATTGTGGTCTAAGCCGCATAGCTTAACTAATAGTATAAATAGTGTAGATTGTATTACCGCTTGAGCTATCCAAAGCCCATACAAAACAAAGCTAATAATAGAATCAGAATTTGAGATAGATTCTCTTCTCTAGCTTCGCAAAGACAATCGTCGAACGAATTGACAACTAATTCCCAGTTTTGAAACCGTTCGTCGATTCATCGCTAACTTCCCTTGAATATTGAAACGTGATAATTACTTGCAGAACTGTCCTGGAGAGATGTCAATGTAGATTTTCCATTGATATCGATTTTACTTGCTCCTGCAATTTATTGCCTATCCTTACCTAGCTATATTATATCTCTTTAATGATATAATTTCTAGCAAAAAATGTTTAATCCTAGATATAAACTTCCCTCAAGGTACAGCAAGATGACAGGTTTTGTGCTGATCGCATCCAATGGATTCCTGCTACTTTCACTAAGGACGTCGGTTCACATTGTTGAAGGTCTACCCAAGCTACGTCTTCCGGCACGGGATTGCCATTCAAGAACTCGTTAACACTTATGTTTACTGCCATTATTTATGTTTCGTAATCGTTCATGCAATGCTTTTTGATTTGTGTTTTCTACGGACTTTTCATTCCTAATTTAATCACTCATCGAAACTCTTAAATGCTAAATAGTAAAATAAACTATTATTTTTATATAGGCTTAATGCTTTGAACCTTGATGTTAAATGAGGTTATGCTCCAAGCCCATAAGCCTAAAGAGACTATATGCATAGGCTTTTTACAGCTACAGGTAAGGCTTAAGAAAACAAAATATTTGCGTTTTTACTTAATATGCGTTTAATTAGTTTTTAATGTACAAGCGTTTTGTAATTGAATTATTTTAAAGTCGTGATTGGTTGCATTCATATTTTAGCAATCGTGTTATGTAGACTTTGAGCGTAAAGACTATAAACATGCAAAGCACAATGAATCCATAGCATTTATAAACTCCCAAATGGCAATTATCATTCTCAACATTAAAAATATAGCATCAACATATATGCTTCAACAGTAAGTCGTATAAATCATTTTAGTAATTTCCGAGCTATAAGCACACAAATGGACAGATAAACAATGCAATATTCCCTAATATTAAATATAAAGATTTGTTGTCTGTTCATTAATAAATAAGAAATTAATTTCGAATGAAATTATAAAGAATGCTTTTAACGTTAACACTACGATCCCTTGAAATATAGAAACTAATTTAGATGGATGGAAATACGTTTCGGTCTTCATAGTAGCTGGAAGTGAAATCTCAATGACTTTTCTAATATTAGTCCATATCATACATACATACATATCATCACGCCTTTCTCTCGTGGGGGTAGGCAGAGATTACGTCCTTCCACTTGCTACGATCTTGAAACACCTCTTTCGCTTCCTCTACATTCATGAGCGCTTTCATACATGCTCGTCGGTTATGAGTACTTTTTACCTGGCCTTTATTTAACACATGATTGATTTGGTCTAGATACGTTCGCCTAGGTCGACCCTTACCGACTTGCCCATTCAACCTCGCCTTATAAATTTGTTTCGTTTATCTTCTCTCATCCATCCTCTCTACATGCCCAAACCAACTAAGCATACCTTTCTCTATTTTGGTCACCACATCCTCTACCACAACGTAGTCCATATCGTAAGTTAAATATTCAAGTTTTACAATGTATGTCCGTGGAAATATTTATTAAATATAAAATATAAATTGTTTTGTAACGTATATAAAGAATAATTTTCATCTGAATGGTTTTTTTTTCGTGTTAGAAAAGTTTTTTAAAGTTAATTCCGGATAAAAAAAATTGTATCATCATCACCAGTCAGGTCTGGATCAAATGTGAATTTGGACAGAAGTTTAACAGGTGGTTTTCAATTGGCTTTAATGGTTTTCTTTTTATAGACATAACGCTTTGTTCCCGGTCTCACCAGATAGTATCGGATCTTATGTGATGTTACACTTCTATATTTAAACTTAACATATTAAGTATCATTATTTTCGGCCATATTACTAAACATATAGACATACAAAACAAATATTATATAAAAAAAGAAAGCATATCGAGTTTCTTGTCGGCTCTTCTCGATTGGGTTCTTTTCCGAATCGGTGGTAGTGTTTTGACGTTCATAGGCACCTTCTTAGGGCCTAAAATGGATAAAGATTTTTTTTGATTTTGATATTATACATAAGTTAACATAATTTAATAAGTTATTACATAGAATATACAACTATAAAAATAGAAATTACGCAATGCATTCTTATATACAAAATTATGCGATACGGCTAATTACGCAATGTATTCGGCAAATATGTCTCTTTTAAAGAATAATCTACCACACACAAACAATCCAAATAAGTATTGGAAAATTCCAAAAATCTCCACAGAAGCACCGCGTCAGCCAATAAAAGGATTTGGGTCCGTTTCCAACATCTAGATTTACAGAGCTGACCGGTTACGGACGGTGCTAACAAATGTATTGTTTACACGAATACGTAAATATGTTTTTAAAAAGGATACGCCATATATTTGTTTGTATATAAATAGATGTTTTTATGTTTGAGATTAGTAATCTCCTACATCATTAGACCGATCATTATGAAAATTGTCATGTATATGATTTTTTATACTGAAACAATTTTCATTTAAATTCGTTAATAGATGGCGCTGCACTATTTACACTAACAACCCGTTTTACCGAACGTCATGAAAAATCAAAACAGATAAAACAATGCAGCAGTTTTTCTCCTCTGTTTGTCAATCGTTTTTTTTTTTATTTAGTAACTATTGACGAGATTTAGATATAAAAACATTAGTAACAGTTTCTTTCCCTCAAATTCTCATTAACGAAGATGGGTGTATCACGACCGCAAGGATTCGTAGTTTATATAAATACACTATCGAACGTTTGTCAGTGATATTATGAAACCATAACACATAAAGGGATAAAACGTTGCATGCTTATTATTATTAATTAGGAAATATTGTGATCATATCACTGAAAAATTCTAGGAAGAATATTAACAACGATGGGATCCAATTAAATATTTGTAATTAACTTAGACTACGTGTTTTTATTTTGTATATTTATAAAGATACGTAGATAAAATTGTAGTAAATCGAATAGCATAGTTGTATAAAAAATTAAAACAGGTTTTAAGGAATCATAGTTTGTATTATACAAATGCCATGTCCAAAACTATTTATTATTTTAATTTCATGAATCGTTAACTACATCCCTGCACATAAAGGTTTGAGCTTTTACAAGCGTCTCCTATATCGAGAATCGATCTTCCTCTCACACACAACGATCTACTTACGATGTCGTTCTTAAGAACATTTGAGTTTCCTGCAAAAATGATAAACGTATACGGACATTTTTGATCCGCACCGCTTGTCAACAATATTAAATAAAAAAATATATATAAACAAAATAATAATAAGTCAATATTGTTCCTTTTTTCGTGAGGAAATGTGTTTACGCGTCTCCTCCCGAAACGGGTTAGGGGAGGGGAGGATATGTGGGACTCGCCCTTTGTTGGTAGCACCAGGATTATCCAATAAAACCCCACGGTCGCATCAGCGTGTATATGTAACAAGGTTAAGGGATCTGCGTGAGAATGCTCCACGACAATGTCCACGCGCTCGGATCCTTTGACCCTCGTCTGGAAAGGGAGGGATAACTTGGGGTTTCTCCCAAAGCTTCTTGGAAGAAAGCAGCGGCGATTGTTGTTTTCCCGAAATAAATATTACTCACATAATCGCTATTGATTTTCCCATTCTCAATCTCATCAAAAATAAGCAAACCATTGACTGCTCCCCAATTGATTATTTACCTAACTTTTTTACACGGTATAGTATAGGTTCAGTGATATGACCACAATCTCACTTGATGTTAAGTTACGATGTGGTCCAGGATGGTAAAACACAATAAGCCTAGAGGTACTGGTTCTCTAATGATGCTTCCGGAACATGCCTATTGCTATTTGGCAACAGGTTTACAAAGTTGAGGGTGGTAGCTACCCAAGTGGGCATTGTTAGAAAATGCCCATACCAGCATGCTATGATTTCCTCACGATATATTTTTCCTTCAACGAGAGTGGAGCCGATTTTAGAGTTGGATGGACTCGAACCCGCGTCCATTGACGCGCAATCCGGCCGCACTGCCCACTGCGCCATCATCACTTCAGCTATAAATAATATAAAATGTTTATACTATAAAACTAGCTAAAATTTAATTTTAGTCAACAAAGATAATATCAAAATATATGAGAGTATACTTAAAACATAAATTATATTATTTTACTGAAGTCTATTAAGTTTTTAATACATATGAAACATTTTTACATTAGCTTCGTATTAAAAAAATTACTTGGCAACTTTGACTGGGTACCAGCAGTTGTATAGACAAAGTATATAAAATTTATTCATACATATATACATAACATAAAAAACATAAGCTCACGCCTGTTATCCCCGAAGGGTTAGGCAGAGGTGATGTAAGGAACTACACCACCCACATTTCGCCGAGCTTAGTTCCGTCCCAGATGTGACAGGGGGCGAGCCTGTCGCCATATCGGGCACAAATTCCAAACTCCGGGATGATACTGAGTAGAAAAACCCAATACCACTTGACCCGACCCGGGGATCGAACCCGAGACTTCAGAACGGCAGTCGCACCGTAATACAACTGCGCCACCGAGGCAGTTGCAAAATTAAAGGCAGCAGTAAAGTTTGTTCCTCACACAGATTATAATCAGTTTCTCAGATCAAGATCTTTTACCAAAACCATAGGCTTATTTTTAAACCTAAATCCATGGATTAGTATCCCTCTACACTAACAACTGAGCCACCATAAATGACTAAACTCCTCCTAAAAGGGATGGACTGTTTATTATCACATTTTTTATTCCATTTGTGTGGGTCCTTAGATGGTTTATATTTGTAATTGGATACAGTAGGTAGCGCTACTATCGTATTTATTAATTTTCTCCGCCGAGCCCACTTGTAAGAATATAATATTATTAAATGACAGCTACCCTCTCTAATGAAATGCCTATAAAAAATGTTGCAATGGTGATCTTGATTCATTCAAATTCGTGCCGTCGACACATGCGGATTTGTGTACGCAAGTCACACCATTGCAGCACAGACGTAAAATATTTCGTCCGGTATGGAATCATTTATTACTTTTACTCATTTATTACTCGTTTTTGTTTATTATTGAATTTTCACGAGGAGTCTATCAATATATTTATAGCAGGTATGGTAATAATTACCATGCTTTCTTTAAGACTTTCATACACTGACAAAGAATTTGCAGTCGCCTACTATTAAAATAATACGCCTTAAAGAAATTGCGACATTTTTTCAGCGTACATCTAGTTAAGTTTTTTCTTTAATTTACCGAGAGAGTCATGGCTTGTCACCAATTGTCCGGTCCTCCGTAAGATTAATGAGTGAGCGTGCCCCAGACACAGTTACTGACTGAAAAATCGTTTTTTTACCACCTCTGGTTCTGATATGATATATTATGATTTGATAAACAAAATAAAACTTTGTTGCGATAAATAAAACGTTACAAATACTTAGCATTGAAGCTTTTTAAGAGAGATGGTATATTCTGTTTTTCGTTTTTTTTATCTATTCGAGATTTTAAAAATATTGACTTGAGATGGATATATATTTGAAATGTATCACAAATTAAGTGAATTATTTATTTATTTGAAACATTAAATCAATAAATGACACAGCTTAGTTTATTTTTTGTTTTTAAATTACTTTATGTTGATATCTTTTATACAGTTGTTTTTTTCTAATATTTATTTAAATTATTTTCTTTGTTATTTCATTGTTTATTTACACATTGTCTGTATTGAGAGAAACATTCTTTATCTAATATAGTTGGCCGTTGTGGAGTCAAAGAAACCTATCGCGAAAGAAAACTACAAAAGTAATTTTATAAGTTACATTAATTGTAAACTAATATTAAAAATAATAATAACTGTAATTTATTAAAGTTTTACTAGAGATCATAAAGTAACTGACTATCCACTTCATCGTTATTACAATACCTTTCCTATTGGCCATTTTAAAATATGTAATTAATCCATCGTACTTAGAGGTCGTCCATTAATTGACTAATCCGCATCTCCTGTCCAATATTACGTGTTTTTTGTGTATAAATTATCCTAAACCACCATAATCAACCATAAGACGTCCACTACTGGACATAGGTCGTTAGGATTGCCATGATTTCCACTCTTGGCAGGCGGGTTGGCGATCGCAGTAAGGTGTTTTTAGTACTCAGAGGACGCTGCTGCCCATCTCCTGGTTTATATCGCCTTAGTCGCCTTTTACGACACTCATCGGAAGATATGCGATGACAATATTAAAAAGGTACAAATTATCTAAAAAAACTCAGCATGTTATCTTTAAATACAGGAAGACCTCAACGAAAAAAAAATACATGTACACTTTTTAAAGCCTCGCGTGATTATAATACACGACCCCTTACAGTCATAGTTGAGGCGTCATACCGGTGTTCTATTTAAATTTGCATTAACTTACTTCAGGACATGAAGTTGTTACTTATCAGCAGATATGAAACACAAAGAGCCGCACAACTCGTTATGTTTGAATTATAGCTCCATTATTGTGTAAATTTTGTGCATTATTTGTACGCTATCGGACCACAGCAGGATCGGACTCTGTGTGTTTAACATGTTTCATAAATATATTTTGTTTGGGATAATGTGAATATATGTTATTAGCTGATAATATAAACGCATTACTAGATAAAACGCTCGATCTTATCACTCGCTGTATTTTATTCAGGTACGACTTTGTCACCAAATTTTATTGCGTATTTAATAAAGTATATTAAAAATTCTACAAAAACTGAGAAAGAGTTTTTACTTGAACAATAGTTTTGGTACCTTTTTTTTTGACGGGGGGATATGCATTTACGCACTACCCTTACCTATTCCATTAATGAGACCGGAGTCTCCCAATGCAATAGGTAAGGGGCACGGAGGGACGAACCCCGTGCCAGTGAGGGACTAACCCGGGCGTGAAGCGCCCGGAAATACTCACTAAAACCCCCCGGGTCGTCCGCCGCATTTGGGATGGGGGCGACACGGGGTGGCTTTCGCAAGCACCGCGTCGAATAGTTTTGGTACCTAGCGACGAATATATTTTTTTTTTTTTATTAATACAAATTTTTATCACAGCAAAATTTTACCTCTTCCTTAAAATGACTGAGTCGAAGAAGAAGGAAGGTTAGAAGGTTCAGGCTTTTTTACTGTGTAATATATTATTCGATAAATTTACTTTAATAGGAATATTATTCTTATTCAAGCAAATAATAATATAAACAAAAAGAGAAAATTACTATTTAATCATTTTAGGTCTAGCATTTAACAATCAGTTACCACCATCCGCTCTTCATATGTTCTTTACTTCTAACTGTGAATTAAGGTAAAACAATAAACGGTATATTGCAAAAGAAAAATAAAAAAACGACAATCTTTGCTTATTTTATCTTGGTGCATCTAATAACTCTAGTAGTAGAAATTTGTACTAATAAATACAATTAAAGTGTCTGTTTGTAATGTCATAATATTTTTTTACTAAATAGATTTGAATGTCTGTAAGATACCTATACCAAAAATACAATTTTTAAAATAATATTCTGTCTGTTTGTTCCGGGTAATCTCCAAAACTGTTGGACGGATTTTGACGGCACTTTTTTTGTAGATAGCTGAAGTTACTCCGGGTAACTTAGGGTACTTTTAATTTTCGTATACAATTAGGGTTCCGCGAAAAAAAATAAAACTCATGAAAAATGGAATAAAATTCGATTCAATACACAGTTTTACGGGCAGCCGCGGGCACACAGCTAGTCTCAAATTAATTTGTAGAAATAGATTTTTTTTAAATAAAATACACGATCTTTTTTTGTTGCGCAAAATTAAACCGTCCTGCTTAATTAACTGAGTTGTAGGCGAATGTAATAACTAGTTCACCATGCCATAAAGAGGGCGAGGTGATAGGCCGATAAATACCAAAAACCAAAAATTATTGTCACCCCCACAGTAGTCCCAGGAAGGCATAGATTAAGTAAGATTTAGATACAAGAAACGAGGAGGGAAAAAATATAATAAAATAAAAACAAAAAAGTGTCCGTGTACTTATGTACGCACGTAAGAAGTTTACGTACTTCTTTAACGTAATAATAGAAAACTTCAGGTGTCGTTTTTTCGTGACGGTTGCGCGCGCAATAAAAATTTACTCACATCATTTTTCCCAAACGCGCCAAAAGAAATATAACTTAAATAATATAAAGTAACCCATATAGTTCACGGGGAAAAATATTATATATTATCTATATCGCTATATATATATAAGAAAGTTTGTTTTTTTGTCCGAGGTAAACTCGAAAACTGCTGGACCGATCAGCATGAAACCACAACCATTCGACGCGGAATTAATCGTAGACGGTTATAGGCTATATATTTTTCAAATTCTATTGTACATTTTACTTTTATTCATTCATTTGTTTTTTTTTTAAATTAGCTATAAATGAAACGTCATATGCACAGAACATATGAAATGCGGGTGGAGCCGCGGGCAACAGCTAGTAATATATAAATAGATATTAGGCTCACGTAGATTTAAGTCGTTTTGTTTTTTGTATCTCTATATCTTAAGAGAAATAATTGTAAAAACATATCAAATAAAGAGTGTGGACCAAGAGTCTTCAGTGTGGGAAAAAAACTTGTTAACCATACCACCATTGATCTTAGGTGCTTTAACAGCTTATTTATTTATTTGTTTAGAATAAAATCCACAGCTCATATTTATCAATATATGCCGTAGGTACATAATATTAACGTATCTACGCTATTAATCCTTAATTCTATTGTACGTAAAACTAATATTTTTAATACTAACATAGTTATTGCACAACCCCTTATATAATAACGTAATTTGTATTAAAACTTCAATGTATTATCGTACTCCGAAATAAATGGTTGTCAACTCCGAAGGACTTCTTGATTAAATAACTCGCCCGGCAACAAATACATAAACTAAATCAATATTTAATAATATATAGAGCCACAATTAATTTTTTACGTTTTTAATAGGCATTGTTTATGAGCATGCCGTGCGTATGCGTGGATATGGATAAACTTTAGTTTTTTTTTGTTCATTTGGAAAACAGAGTAGTGTAGTCGCTTGTTCGTCCTGTATTCTGTTTGAGATTTTTTCTGCTATTTGTTCTTTATCAGTTCGTTTAATCTTTTACTGATATATTCGGAGTAATAAACTGGTTGGCTGGTTTTATAAATACGCGTATAAATTACAATTGTATTTTTTTTTAATGGTAAATATTATAATCCTCAATTCGCCTCTTGTTTAACTTATTATACAAAAACATGCATCGCAATCGTACAAATATTTCGTTCTAAGATTTAATCGTAGACCATGTGTTAAACATTGTCTAATTTATTTTGCATGTGACATACAGTTATCTTTTTGCGTGATAAATAGTTATATTATCTTTAATATGTTTATGTATGGAAATTTTACGAATCAAGTAATTAATGAGAACACTGTTTTAAATACTTAGGTAATTTGATTAACTTCAAGTGTTTGTCTGTCTGTCTGTATGACCGGATTTAATTAGCAAACTGCTTAACCGATTTTAATGATACTTTGTACACGGAAAGTATATTTTAATAATTCGATTACCCATAAAAATGAGACAATAAGAAAACAATGGAAAGCTGGCGTTAACGCCAGGTTAGTGCTCAAGGGGTTAAGAAGCAATTGATAGGCTATAGAGTTTTAAAATTATATCCCAGAAATCATAAAACGTAATTAAGGGAAATTTTCGTTCGACTTTAACTCGACAGCGAGTTGACCGATTTTTGTAAAACGTTGTTTGCATGAAGCATGATATTTATAAATGATTGATAGACTATAATAATTATTAATATAATTTTTAGATAGAATTAAAATCAAAAAGGATTTCAATGAATTTAGTCTACCTACGGGAAGCGTGTTTCTTGTAACTGGTAGGCTATGAAAATCAAAACCCAAGTCAGACCATCACATATTTAAACAAAACGAGACCGTAGACGAAGTCACGTGAACCCGCTAGTAGAATAATAATGAATATTATTATCATTGGGTAATCAAAGTTGTACAATAACAATTATTATTTAAAATACAAAAAAAAAATCTTACCTGTTTTGATGTGAAACATCTATAGCCGCACGTAAAACCGATTTCTGGCGTGGCGACACACGCCGTGGCGACGTGTCGCCACGCTATATGATGGTATATACATATATACAGTCTATATGCAGTAGTGTGTACGGTGTGGCGACGCATCGCCATGACATCATTTCATTTTTACACGAGAGATTATTTCCGTACAGTCACAGAGGTTCAATAACTTTCAAAACCAATAAAGAGAAACTACCATTGATTTTAGCTGGGGATTTCAATGTAAATTGTGTAAAAGATGAATCAACGCCATTAATTACGTTTCTCCAAGAAGAATTTCAATTGCAAATTAATAACAATCCAAGAGAACCTACCACCAGATACGGAACAACAATAGATGCTGTATTTATTATATATCTTGATAATGTTATGTCCAATACTTTTGTAACATACTTCAGTTACCATCGACCTAACGAACGACGAAATTATCACAGTAATACCGTCCTAAGACGCAACATCGAATATGACTATTACCGAAGTCGCTAAAAAAACGAATTAAGTAGTCACGATTTGAAATAAATTCGTAAATTTTTGTATTGAATGAAAATAAATGTTTATTCAATAAATAGTCATCGTTATCTGGAAAAGAAATCGTAATATTTTATTTTATCAAACAAGAATTATTTATAACAATTTAGGTATGTGAACAATATTTTATCATTTTATATGTTCAATTATTATCTGCATCGCCTCGTTATCGAGCTTTGAATCGGTTTATCGATAAAATTAAAAGTTATTGCATGAACCCGCTGCAGTATTGCCACAGTTGAATAACCAACAGTGTGTCAAGTTTATTACGAAACATGAAATTACTAAACTAGTTTTGTTTTAAAGTTAAAAATGCAATTAAGAGTATCGTTTTACTTTGAAAAATTCTACACGGATCCTCCCCTTCCGTTCTGGGGTAAAGGAGGGTTATTTTTCACTCTTATTGTCTAAAACCACCATAATGAAACGACACTATATGCACGAGTATGCATCATCCCAATCCAATCGAGATGCTAAGGAAATATAGCTTAGTATGCGTGCAACTATCTCTCAGACGACCAAAACCAGTGCCATGGAAGGTTGGGGTACCTGATCTGTCCTCCCTTGGTTCAGCAGGGAGTCGGGCATATAGGTAGATAGAATTACAGAGAAAACAATTAACTAATAATGGATAAAGACATTTTAGGATGCTAGTTACCTCTTTAGCTGAATACTTTAAGGGCTCGTCTCAAAGTATGATGAAGCTGTCACGACCCTTCCGGCCAACAGCATTAGTCAATTCGAAAAAAAAAAATTAACATAAATTACATGACCACGAAACAAAACTGATGCGAACAGGTGCGGTTTACGTGCTTTAAATAAACAGGCACCTTTAATTTTTACTTTTACAACAATTACGACATCTAACGGTGCCTTAAGGGCTTTGAGAATATCAATTGTCGAATATTTAACTTTTGTAGCATTTCTTTTTACTTATAAGTTGTAACTGATAATAATAGTAGTTATTTAATTTACATTAAAATAGGATTGATACGAAATAATGAGTCATTAATTTTTATAAACTGAATTATTGTCAATTACTGTACGATATATTTATCAAATGATAATATACGATTTTGTGTCACTGTTATATACCTTTACTGTGAACACGCAACGTAACAAAGGTAAAACCTTCTTAATAGGCAAATTTACAACACGCTCCGGTTATAACACTGTTGTAAAATAATAATAAAAAAGACTACACTAAAGCTGATTTTTTGTAGTTTCTATGACATTATATATTATTGTAATATTTCAACATGCAAGATCCATTGAAGAAATTTCGGCTCTGTGATAGTGTCGCCGGATTCCTCGTCGAAGGGCGTAGTTTCAAAAGAAAATATCGTGATGAAGCGATAATTACGGTTATAAGAGACTCTCTATTATCAATCAGGTTATTTTAGTCTCCTGCGCACATCAGGCATAACCTGAAACTTTTATGACCCTCTTTATTTTATACTAGCTGTGTGTCTGCGGCTGCGCCCGCGTTTCATATATTTTTCACTGCATTTATATATAGTTATTAATGTTTTTAAAAGGAACCCTTATTATTTTCGAAAAATAAAATTTACCTAAGTTATGCGCAGTAACGTCGGTTATTTACCAAGAAAGTCCCGTCAAAATCGGTCCAACCATTCTGGAGATTACCCGGAATAATCAGACAGAAAGGCAAAAAAAAAAAAATAAAAAAACCATTACAAACAGACACTTCATTTTATTTATTAGTATAGACTGTTGTTTTTTTTCCCTACATTTATTAATCAATTTATTTTCTTTTTCTTATTTTCCCTTCTTAATTTTTTTTCCTCTCACATTTTCATTCTGTTTATTTATTACAGTCCAGTGCATTACCTCAGAATGCTGTTTTTCTACGTCTGGCAACTGTCGAGAACTCATGGACGAAATTCAGCACATACGTTCGAGTTTCCTGACCCTCCAGCAGGCAGGCCAGGCTCTCCATTGTGACTTCTCCGACCCTGCACTCGTGGTCGTGTTGAAACAAGCTAAATCTGGGTCACACGCACAAGCATGGCTGCCTGAGTTTAAACTTTTGCAGGTACGCTGCGAAGCCTCCATGGCCTGTGAATGCCTGCACATGAGTTGGTGACAAGCGAGTTTTCCTCACTACCCGTTGGGCTTCAGCCACCTATGGGAAGAAGACTCGCATCACCTACCCAGTGCTGGAAGCCTTGTAGCACGCCTACCAAGTAATACCCATCTGGTTACCTACTATTTTGAAGTTTCAGAATCTATCACCAAGCGAGGCATGTATGTTCCGGGTAACATTAGTTGAGGTCCAGTAAAGGTCCGTTGAGTATTGCGTAAGAATGAATTGGGTGGGCAATGCTTTTTTTATTTTTGATGACAATGTTAACAGGATGAGTGAATGATGATAACGTAACTTATTACTATGGACATTTAATTGTTTTATGAATTGTTTTATAACAATAATTAACGAATCATTTTATTAAAGACATTGATGCTTAGGTAGAAGGAATAAAAATCTTGAGGTGTGTAAATAATATGTCGGCACGAAATGTATTTGATTGGGTACTCGTTTGGTATAAACATCCTTTCCTTTTTTTTAAATAGAAAACTTAAATTTTGTCAAACGACACCATTTTGTAAAATGTAGGTAAATTACTATGTGATCTTGCGTTTGACAACAAAATATTGTTTTTTTTTTAGGATTGATATTGTATTTCTTATTAGTGTCCATATATTCTATTTGTTTTATCAAATTATGATACCGGTAGCGCCATCTTTGTTTTGCTAGCACAAACTTCCAGTGACATCTACCAGATAGAGGAATAAATACGTGAGCTCTTTATCTGTGTAAATATATGTGAGTAGGTTAATAACCGTGGTTTTATTTCAGATAACGAAACTCTTATGACTTAATTACAACAGATTTAAAAATAATACAACAAGAAAAAAAAGCAAATGTGTTTCTATTATAGATATAAGAGTATATTTAGACTAGACTATCATAATAATAATATTATGTTACCGATCGCTGTCACTTTGTTAACCTCTTTTGCCCTTTTCTATTGATAAATAATCAAGTGTTATCGTATCAATAATAAACGTGTGAAAAATGGCACTTAATAAATAAATAATGTGTTCAACATTAATTTTTATTGAAATAATTAACGATAAAGTTATGTTTTTTTTGTTGTATTAATTCATGTAACAATTATTATTTTATTGTACAATAAAATTTATCTGCGGAATGAGATTAGAATATTTTTAAACGTTAAAACAATAGACGTTACTTTAATGAAATGTTACGATTATTTTTTGTTCATTTGAAGCCGTTTATAAGATTTATTACTGTTGCTACCTATAAGACATATAATAACAAGCACCCCGTGATTTTATAATCAAATTCAATCGCTACAGAAGGGACATATTTGAAGAATAATTTTCTAATTTTTAGGTTAACTGTTAATAGATGTATATAGTTCTTTTTAAGTAGATTTTTTTTATTATAACTGTTATTCTTATTTTTTAGTTTCGAAACAGCTTCAAAATTATTCAACTATTTGCAGATTTCGATAGTAACGCTTATTGCAAATTCGACATGATAAAATTGCAAATCGTACTCAACAATATCCTGAACAGTATAATTGGATAAAACTATGAAATTATTTTATTCTCATCGGTCGTTGATAAGTGTACTGAAATTGAAGTTCTGAATAATGGCTGGTTTAAAAAAAAACCCCCCCGAGCATAGTCCTTTCCGGCTCTCGTTGAGCCTCTCTCGAGTTATAAGCCAAACGTATCGTCGTAAGCTAATGAATGTGCGTTAAAAAAACATATTGCGAGGAATCGTTGCGTTATTTGAATTTTATATAATAAATATAGGATAAAAGCTATATATGTATCTATATTAAATAATAAAACTGAAGTGTCTGTTTGTAATGTCAAAATAACATTTTTTTAATAAATAGATATGAATTTATATACGATACCTATACCAAAATGACAATGTTTTAAATTATTGTCTGTATATCTGTTTGTTCCGCGTAATCTCCAGAACGGCTGCATGGATTTTGACAAGGCTTATTTTGGTAGATAGCTGAAGTTACTCCGGCTAACTTAGGGTACTTTTAAATTTCGAAAATTATTAAGGTTCCGCAAAAAAAAACTCATAAAAAAATTGAATAAAATCCGATTCAATGCACAGTTTTACGGGCAAGTGCTTGAATTTATGAGAAATATTTTTACTTTATCTTAGTACTAAACAAAAGTTCCGTATGAAAAAATTAAAACGCAGTCAGGCACATGTGAAACGCGGGTGCAGCCGCGGGTACACAGCTAGTTTCAAATATAATCTATATTTTAGTCTCTCGCGTTCTAATTTGCATTTCGTTATATGTAGTCTTCTAGAATGTTCAAGAATGCGAACAAGGTGATGTCAAATTCAAAATTAAATATAAGGAAATGTTGTTTATAACTTTGAAATTAACACAAAATATCTTAATTATTATAAAAATATTGACCAGAAAATTTGCAGTGCCCATATAAACTTGTGATATTATTATATGAAATCTACTTTTAAGATTCTAATCTTGCAGTGATTGTTTTATATATTTTCAAGGCATGAAAGAGATAGAAATATGGTATTAAAGGCCGGTCAGGTGCCAATACGATGGCGGACTATTGATACATATTCATACACCGAGATGAATTAAACATTTAAAAATAAAACCAACTAAACGAAGGCTATTCTCGAATTATTCATATTTTTATTTATTTTTATGCTTAAGGACTCTGCCCACTAGTCCGTATCATACCATGATCATTTCCGTACCGGAACATGCAAAAAATATAGTTTGTATGAGTTACTATAAGACTATGCCCACTAGACCGTTCCGTCACTGAACAGGAACGTAGTGTGCCATGACCGTATAGGCACCGAATTCAAGACGAGAATATTTTGTATGTGACGGTACGGCCCGTGCATGAGACGCAACGTTGCCGTTCAAGCCGGTACGTATGCAGATGGCCCACCGTGACGTTGCACGTATACTGTGCATTTCTACCTGACGCAAGAAAATAGAATAATTGTTATGTCAATTCTGTGAATGCATAAAATAATTATAAATGCTGACAAGCTAATGAAGTGTGTTAATAAAGCTAATAAAATCTTCAACACTCGAAATATACGGATTCTGTGAAACAAGAAATGGCCAGGAAGGAAATTTCAGAACAAATGAAACAAATAATTGAATACATTCTAAGCGGGAATAATACCCATTACATACGGGTATAACACGGGTTTAGAATGCGGTCGATCCGTTGCAGTGGGCATGGTAAACGCCTGTCGTCTTTTTTTATGTGCCTGATACGTTCATAGCACGCTCACGGTCACGTTTATGTGAGCAGATAGCTTTAGGGTATACATTTGTGGTTTATTTTAATAGTTTTTTAACTATGTGCAACAAGGAGGCCGAAACGGTTGTCATTCATTATTTTACTCAATGTTCATTTTTTAGTTATTTCTACTATTGAAAACAAACATATCATTTATAATATGAATACTGTTTCATATTTATTTTTAGATAGTTATAACAACTATTTTTAAATGCAAATTTTTATTGGAAAGTGCTTGATTTTGTGAAAAATATATTTAATTTCTGTCAGTAGTAAATAAGTCTTAAGGAAAATAATTAGGCTTCCCTGTAGAACATAAAATTCGTGAAATTGTGAACAAAATACGATTCAATGGACAGTTTTACGCGGGTCAAGCCGCGAGCACACGTATAGTCTATCATAAAGTATATCTCGACAAAGCGAGCAACCAACCAGTTTATATTTCTCATGATATACACGTACGGTTTCAGTTCCAGTCGACTATGCATTTAATTAAAAAACAAAACAAAGGCACTTCGACCTGTCGGCTCACGGTTAGTTCATTCCAGTGAGTACCACGGCATATCTCCATTGTTTGTTTAATATACGGGTTTCACGGCTCCGGATTCTAGACCATTGTTTAAAATCATTATTAATTTATTCACCAGAGACTAATCCACGTTATTATTAATGGATACAAACACAACAAAAATAATAAACAAAACAACAATTCTCTTCGGTACTTGTGATGGTCATTGCCGTTTACACTCATAAAATTTTACTTGTTCATAATAACATAAGTTTAAAAGTGGCGCCAATAACGGACAAGTTAAAAGGCGGTCGTTTATCCTGGTATGGACATGTGGTCCACAGGGAGAAAGATAATGTTATAAGAAAGGTATTGGATATGAATGTGGACGGTTACATGGGAAGGGGAAGACCAAAGAAGATGGATGGACTGTGTGAAAGATGATATGCTTAGGAAAGGAGTGAATGCGGAGATGACAACAAATAGAGAGGAATGGAAGAGGAAGACATGTTGCGCCGACCCCAAATAAAAATGGGAAAAGGGAAGAGAGATGATTATGAATAACTAAGGTATAATACTATTTTATAGGTCCATGTTAAATCGACCAAGGGTAGCTGGAATCTTCCAATTTGTTTTTTAACTAACTCAAAAACTATTATAGGAAAAAAATGAGCTGATTTCATCCAAATTGAAAGGGGTCGTTTCAAACTATTGGTCGATTTAACGTGGCATGATATGTACGTTTTTAAATTTTCACGTTCCATATTTGAATTAAATTATTGAAAAACGATAGGAAAAAGGAAAGGGGACAAAAAGGTAACGCGTGAAAACCCGTTTTTCAATAATTTAATGGATAGTACTGGAGCATCGGTTTCTCTTTTTTTTCATTAGGAAAAACCTAACAATTTAAAACCAAACGAAACCTCGGACATAGCTAATAGTATACATTTTCATATAATTAAAAATTAAACACTTTTTTATATGAATTAGCTTAAAATGTTATTGTTGATAATAAAATGTTCGTGTGTTTTCTTTTCTATAAAATCTATTGACTAATTGTTTTAAAAAATCTCTAAATTCTCCTAGGTAAACGCGATGCGCAGGTTTAATATGTCGATTACCCGTAAAAATGAGACAATAGGAAAACCATGGAAAGTTCGCGTAAACGCAAGGTTAGTGCTCAAGGGGTTAATTGACATCCATCCATCCATGCATTACCAGATTGTCGTTTCACCGCTGTACATTCCGGTACGTGGTACCCATTCGAGAACCCGTTGTCCCCATCGGGCATCGGTTCTGCAAGCAATGTGCCCAGCCCACTGCCATTTAAGTTTAGCAATTCTTCAGACAATGTCAGTTACTTTGGTTCTTCTGCAGATCTCCTCATTCCTGATTCGATCACGCAGTGAAACTTCAAGCATTGCCCAACAATTTTAATTATCAATTTAGATAAAATTAACAACGACTATCAGATTACGTGAATGATAAATAAATACCAAGTGCTTTGATGTAGACAAATTAAATTAATTTCTGTTATATTGAGCTTTAGTATTATTTTAATAAGTCCCATTTAATGTATTCAAATTAAGCTATATCATTAAATTAGGTATATATAATATTAAGTACGAATATAAACAAGCAAATGGGGCATACAAATTAATTACTCAAAACCGTTATTCAAAACAAACGTTATTATGTTTACATAATTCCTAAAATCAGGTATGTATTCGTAGAATATATACAATAAATAATCCCCGGATTTTTTTATGGGTAACTTCTATTGGCGTGCATCGATATTAAAGCCGATTTGTATGCCGTGATTGCGAAAGGCATGATGTTTTCTTATGCCGTCATGCCTCTATATGCTACCGCTCTTGTTGCCTTCCTTATGCGTGTTACTATTTGAGCGTTTAACACCTATATACTCATTTTATAAAAAAAAAAATATCTCACGTTCTTTATTAGTTTTCATTAATTATTAATGCTACGATAGATTTTGATTTTACACTTCTGCCGGGTGTCCCTTAACGCACAATCATTTGCATTCTCATTTTTTTTTAATGGGATCCATCCACGGATTATCTTCAAACTTTTTTTATTAACGTGATTAAAAAATTTGCTCGTTTAACGTGGGGGTCAGCTGGTCGCATGACAGACTAACTTATCTCCTCAAGAGGTGATGTTTCTTGTATCAGGTTGCCTTCAGTTCAGGGCTTCCACCTACTGAGTAAAAAAACCACGAAAACCCAAACGGCGTAACGACGTCAGGATTTCAGGAGGCGCATATACATGCATTCTTTTGGTACCCTGACAACTCCAAGAAAAATCCAACTTGAAATTCTTTTACAAGGCTTGGTAACCTCGAGAAGCGCGTGGAAAGTTGCGCTCGGCGCGCTACGGCGTCTCACCAGCCTAACCAGATCCGGAAGTGCAGGCCGCTCCTCTGCCTCTCTGCCTCCTCCTTTGCGAGCATGACGGACTCGCGACAGGAGGAGACAGCCGCTCAGACCCTAGCACTCCCGAGATGAAAACATAAAAAATTTCGAATTTTAGCTTTAATAAATAACACATTTGTTTTGTTAAAAGCGAAACAATTTTGACGTAATTGGTAGTGCGGTGGATTCCGTGTCAATGGACGCAGAGTCGAACCCACATATCCAACTCTATATTGACCTTCAGCTTTCATCTTTACCATCCTGAAACGCCTCGTTTCTTAACATCAGGTAAGTTGTGGTCAGTGTGTGGCATGGCATATACAGTGTTAAAAATACGTTAAAATTTACCGGGATCAATTTTTATAAAAACTTTAACGACCCCTGGTAACAAATCATATCTCTTATTAGAATGACGTCTCCAATGATGAAAATCATTAATCAATTTATAATAAATTCTTTATAAAGATATATAATTTAACAAAAGTTTAAGTCACGAACATAATCTCTGACTACATTCCTGGTATTTCAATATAGATTTACAAAGCTAGGCACTGCTTTAGCTAAAGCTAACATGAGCTCGAAGACCTATATATGTGTTATTCTGAAGACCTCAATCTAAAGAGTGCGGAGTTCAAAATATATTCAAACTCTAAGTAGGCTAGTGATGTGATGCGCATATGTCGATAAATAAATTTTATTATTTCGATATTAATCTACATTGTGTATCGTTTTTATTGGTATTCTAAAAGACAAGTGTAAACTAGTAATTATGTATGAAACAATATTTTACATTTACTAATTGATTTATAAAGTAATGATGGTTTTGTTGTAGTTTTATCGGAAATAGCTACGTCCAAACTAACGTCAGGATTGAATATATCTTACATTGTGACTGGGATTTCGATAAAGGATAAAATCATTATCAGACTATAATAAGGAGTAGGATATAATTTAATTGAAGCCTGATTGGTTAGTTAACACGCTTAAGTTTGAAATATAGTCCCAAGTAATTAGGCGTATTCCGGTGGCATCGTTTGAGACTCTGTTCTTCAAGTGTGATGTGCGGGTGAAATACATTTGAGATGTGGTAAAGTTCTTTACATTTTTATTTACAGTATGATTCTGTCTGAACTGATTTGAATAGACTATACTATCCGCCTGAAGGCACTTTATAGCTTCACCAGGTTTTTATAGCGAACGCATTCAATCGAAAATTACAAACAGCGCGTAATTACCCATTACCCATTACCCATCTGTGTTCTAAGAGTATTTCTAATCGAAATCTATCCGTTTGCTATAAAAAAAATGTCTCGAAAGCTTTTTTCTGAAGAATTAAACTTGGCTTTCATATATCGGTATAAAACTATTATGAATATTTTTTTTTCTTTTATTTTGTTGACAGAAAACCTAAACTACATCACTACTCGTAGACTAATGCCAGTACACATTATAATACAAAATAATATCTCTATGTAACATAAAGTCATTACGTTTCGTTAGAACCACTTTCAAGTTAATTCCTAGTACTTTGAGCGCTTAAATATAAAAGCTTTCTCTGAAACAGTCTCGTATAACTAGTTATTATACTCGTATAAGTATTTTGAATAGTTTAAAAGATAAATTTATTAGTTGTTACAGCCATGTCGCTTCTTTGTATATGATAGTTTTTTATCATAAGTTGTTTTGGCGGTTGCAATGCAGTTAGGTATTATCCACACATAATAGCTCTAATCTTTTACATTACTTTATTCATAACTTTCAGAAAAACTTACAGCTAAATTAAAAAAGCAAAGCACACAACACAAAACTGAACCTCATTAAAAAGTTTTCATTTACATATGAAAGAAGAGTCTCAGTAGATGGAAGTACTAAGAAGTAAATCAAAGCAGCAGGGTTTAAAATAGTTTTTAATTATTTGCTTTACATAACATAACATAAGATCACGCATGTTATCCCCGAAGGATTAGGCAGAGGTCAAATAGCGAACTACATCACCCACATTTCGCCGAGCTTAGTTCCGTCCCAGATGTGACGCCATGTCGGGCACAAATTCCAAACTCCGGGATGATACTGAGTAGAAAAACCCAATACCACTTGACCCGACCCGGGATCGAACCCGAGACCTCAGAACGGCAGTCGCACCGTAATACAACTGCGCCACCAAGCCAGTTTTTGTTTTACACAAGTGTTAAATAGTTTATCAACTTATGAAGCATTTTATTTATACTGTTACCTACAGTCATATATGGAACAAGCTTTGGGGATTATAATAGAATTGAGTTGTTATAAAATAACTTATGCTTTCTTCTGCTACTTTACTGTTCAATGTTTAAGAAGTGAATAGTTTTCTAGAATATTTTATATTTCATATAAATATGGACCCGAAGGGAAAACTAGTATTTGATGTTTTAATCTACTCAACATTTAAACTCCACATGCAACCGTGTATACGTGTTCATACCTTAATTGTAATTAAAACACATAATTCACGCAAAAAATAAAATCTTAGTCTATGGCGAGTAAATACAATAGATAGAAATAAAAACTACAAGTTTTGATGGGATTTCAGTTTGTCACACTATATGACTTTTATTATTACATTTGATTATTTATACTTATTAAATTTTGGTGCCATTTTACGCAATATAATAAGAATACCTTTTTATTATTTTGCACATGCTAAGTGTATTGGAAATAATATAACGTAACATGATTTCTGAGATGTCACAGAAACTTCTTAGAAAGTTCTAAATATATTTATAATAATAGCAATAATTTATTTTCCAAAAATATTTTTACAACAACATAAGGTTAAGCCCTGTCACCTGAATTAGGCATTTTAGCTTGTGTCTCTGGTATCAGTGTCTTTTCAATATACATAATTCCTAACCCCCAAAAATATTATTCTTATAAAGTACAAAAATGACTTATTTTAGGGCACTTTTCGTGTGTATATCAGGTGGCTGTGCATGTGTATGAGTATATGTGGGTGGGTTTGTGTGTGTATGAATGAATGTAACTTGTAGCTACTTTATTGCTTTTAGTAAATTCTCTATGCCATTATAATCATAAGCAAACAATTGTTTTTGTAATTATTAAATTTCTAAATGTAAAATTCTAACATGTTGCCACATCATTTGTGAAAATTGTTTATTCGTACCAAAAACATGGTGTGCTGAATGCATTTTCGTTGTGAATCAAAACTTACATACGTTAGTAGAGTAAACGTGTGACCACATCGTAGTGTACACGAATAAGATGTTTACACTAAGCTACCTTTCAATATAAAAATAAAATAATTTCCATCCATCCATCCATTCAACCGAAAGACGTCCGCTGCTGGACATAAGTCTCCCCCAAAGGGCTTCATGACGCTAGACGCTTGCGCCACCAGCATTCAGCGAATTCCTGCGATCTTCACTAAGCCTTCACTTTGTGGGAGCCCTTCGCACGCTACGTCTTCCGGTACGTGGTAGCCATTCAAAAACCCGTTGACCTCATCGGGCATCGGTTCTGCGAGCTATGTGCTCAGCCCACTGCCACTTAAGTTTAGCAATTCTTCGGGTCATGTCGGTTACTTAGGTTCTTCTGCGTACCTCCTCATTCCTCCTTACGGATACTCCTCAAAATAATTTAAATTACATACTTATCGATTATTATATGTTAAGTCAAGTCGAAAATACTAATAGTTTAAGCCATATATATATATACAACCGATTCTCAATTATTGTCGTTGTCAAAATTTACTAATAGATCTCTGACGTTCAATTTTCCACTTGATTGTATTAGTTAGCCAAGAGAGTATTAAAATGTATCTTTTGTACTATAAGTGATGATGGCACAGTCGACAGGGCAGTTGGATTACGCGTTAATGAACGCAAGTTTCAACGCTATAAAGGTATCTATAGCTATAGCTTTCGGTGAAGGAAAACCACGCGACGAAACCATAAAAAGGCGATAGAGTATTTTCTAATAATGCTTACCGGCGTAGCTACCAACCTTAAGACTTACCTAATCAAAATTGTATACAGTTTTTAATTCCCTCTCCCCATTAAAATGTAAACATTAGTATAATTTTAAAATCACCATTCAAACCACTCCAGTGATCAAAAATAAATAAATGATAGATCTACCGTAATGCTAACGTGTTATTTAAACGGCTTTAATGCTTTTCATAGTTCGCTTTCCTTCATTTTAATTAACACGTATTTTAATAACACAAAACTCATGTTATTTGTGAATTTCGTGTTATACTATAATATCGTAAAATCGTACCCGATATATCGTAACTTCGGGTCGTGATGTGTAAATAAATATTCCCGTCTCACCGAACCAAAAGTGCGGGAAAATGGAAAGAGCACGATAAATAAAACCCACTCCGTAAGGCTAATTGGAAAGCCGACATATAAATCAGTGGCCACTCACGACACGAACAAAAACAGTGGGGGAAGACCGAACGGCGTCTGCTGGCAAGGGATTTGACGTACGATTCTAGCCGATTTAAATTAGTGGTTTTGTTAGACAGTGCCGTTTGTCACGTGAACTAATGTAGCGTCACCGTTCGACGTACTTTGCCATTGCTTTATACTCACGTTACTCTTATCTTAAATTTAAAAGGTGGGGAATATTTTTATTCTCATGGTCGGGAGAGTTTATAGTGATGTGCTTGTAACTACGTTCTATGTTTTTAGCTGAATACACTCTGAATCATTTTTAATTCTTTAATTCAACTTATATTAACTTTCTTCAAAATCGTACACGTGGCTTTTAGCCAGTTTAGGCCTTGGTTAATAAAGTACTTTACAATAATTGCTCTAGTCTAATTTTTTAATTGTAAATCCCGAATAAAAATTATTTCTTTAATCAAAAGCAGCATTCTACATGATTTTTTTAGCTTGTCCTTATCAAAGAAATTAAATAATAAATTAGATACTTACCTATTTACCCATTTAAAATATAAATGTTTTATTAATATAATTATATTTTTTGTTAAATAAGTTTAAATGTAGTGAGTGGTTCTTTGTTTTTTTTTCTTAATATGTTAATTTATGAAACTGGAAATCAAAGGCTTTTTTATTTAATTTTATTAAACTTCATGTTTCCATCTACATATTTATGAAGCTATTCGGCTGAGTGCCTTCAGCACTCGCCCCCAAAGTCACGGTGAAGCTGCAAAGGCCCTTCCGGTCAACAGCGTTAGCTAGGTTCGAAAAAAACAACATTTATGAAGCGGTCCCTGGCCATTGATGAAGCGACGAAAAGAAATTTGAAACTCTTCAGTTTTTTGGAACGAAGTTCCTTATGAGCCGTTACGGAAGGGTACCCTAACCAGCAAAAACGCCCGTAACGTTAAAAAAACGTTTCCTGTTTGTAGCTGTAATTAAATTTCAGCAAATAAGATATCGCCTCCGTGGCGCAGTTGTTTAGCGCGTTCGGCTGTTAATCGAAAGGTTGGTGGTAATTTTTTTTATAAATCAATACGAAAATCTCACTATGAATGTTTATTTTACAAAAAATGTATCTATATATAAATTGTCAATCATAGAACATTTCAGTAATTTTATCTTCTTTGTATGTTTTTTGTTTAATATTGACGTACTTTAAAGTTATTTAATAAACATATTTACATATATTAATAAATATTTTCATCTAATTTCAGCCACTACGCAAATACTTGATTTACTTGAAACATGTTTTTGATTTTTTTTTTTTTCGCTTTTATGTATAGTCTACGTGATGACAGTCAATATTATTGCAGTTTGTTATTATTATTATATCATATTATTATTAGTTATATAAATAGCTGTTTCTTTGTATAATATTATTGTACTAGAAATAAGAGAAATGAGAGAATTTGCTTCACAACGAGTGATTTTCTGACTATTATATGTTGGCTTTATATAGTTTTTTTTTCTATTTCTGTTGTAACGTCGTTCCTGACGGGGGTCCCCTGACCGCACAAATTTTTCGTAACAGAATATAGTCAGTACGTATAAAGTTCAGATATAAACCTAATAAAATACTAGGAGATAACAAATCAATTGACTACAAATGATTTTATGCTTAATTTATACGCAGTAGAAGTGCGAGCGAAAGGATTACCAGCAAAATCTCTCTATAACCACTAAAAGAACTCGGCCTGTCAAGAGCAACCATAAGTTCTTTATAACAAAGAGTATACATGCAATGCTCTAGTATACTACAGTCGAATATAATATGGCGCTACAGGGTATGGAACTTTTTATTCGAAACTCAGTGGTACCCATCGGGGGCACGTCTCAGGCTGGCCTCAAACTGGGGTATCGCTAGAAGCAGAAGTGCTACCATACTTGGGCTAAGGCGTCAGCGGCTTAAGATGTAAAGACCAGCGTAGCAAAAAATAACTATAATTTTGCCTCCAGGTCCTTAAAATAAGCTATTACTACGGCAAAGTCGAAGTACATTGGAAGTATTAGCAAGAAACTAGTTCACCTCCTTTCTGAGACTCATGCGTTCTGGTCTGTTCCCAAGGCTGTCCTCCGGACAGTAGTCCTCCGGTAGTGTTCCGAGAAATTGTTCCGATTAATACCTGCTGCTGGATTCCATCACCGTAAAACGCGCCATATACTTCAATTCCATCCTCACCATCTGGATGACTGGCGATCCACGACGGTGCGTTTCGCGCGGAGTTTTTGACCTCGCACAACTAGCTTGCGGAACCAACTTGCGTCATCGGTATTTCCGGACCGATACGACTTGGGAACCTTTAATAAGAGAGCCTACTCATACCTCAAAGTCTGGCAACGCACCTGCGATTCCTCTGGTGTTGTGGGTGCCCATGGGCGGCGGTGATCACTTTCCATCAAGTGACCTGCTTGTTCGTTTGCCCCATATTACATAAAAAAAATCCTTTACAATAAGACAATACATGTTACGTAGTAGTAAGTTAAAAAGCATAAAGATCTACAATTGTAAATTCACTATCTACGAACTAAGAGACATCTGTTAGATTTACGTATTTCCGTCTGTCCCGTTGAGATTTTATCACAATTCTAAATGGGACACACGGGTTCTTTGTGCAGGCAATATTAATTTCAATTTGGTGGACGCTGTATTTTATTAATATATCCTAATAAATAAAATTGAAGTGTCTGTTTGTAATGGCAAAATTATTATTTTTTACAAAATAGGTATGAATGTATTCGTTACCTATATCAAAAATTTAATTTTTAAAATTTTTGCTTATCTATTTTGTTTGTTCCGGGTAATCACCGGAACGGCTGGACTGATTTCGACAGGACATCTTTTTCGATACCTAGCTAAAGTTACTTCAAGTAACTTACGTAGTTTTGCTAACAGTTATTTTGTTAATATCTGTGGTCTGCGTGTACGTATGTGAGTATTTTGTTTTTTGACTTAGCTTATGTAGCAAAACATTTTTTAACAATAACTAGGGTTCCGTAAAAGAAAAATAATGCTGTGAAGAATATATGAAACGCGGGCGCATCAGAGGGCACAGAGCTAGTATAATATAAAATAAAACAAATGAAAAATATGCCACGTACTGACACGATAAACTAACACTTTTTATATACATATACGCGTGTTGGTGCCGTAATTTTAAATGATGATGGGGCTAATTCTATAATTGAGAGGTTTAGTTGTGGTGCCAAATACCTATATACGAGTACACTACCCTCACTTACCACTACGCTATGGTTCAATGACAATATTTTCCACAGCGAAACCTCAGCCTAAATCAACCAACGCCGTTTTACAGTAAAGAAGGTTATTTTTGTTACTAACAGCTATAAAATCTTCGATGTCTTCATTGAAAGATTTTATTAAATTATTTTTAACATGGATTTTCGAATTCTTTGTGGGTCTTAATTTATCTACATTATTGCCGCGATAATATTTCTGTGACTCCTAGATCTTATGACAACAGCTTTTACGATCACAATATAGTAAGAGCTTTTATTCTATAAATATACTGCAGTGACTATCCTTTAAGATCTGTGAACCTGAAAAATCAGCTATTTATTTAGTAACAAATAAACTATATAAGACAATAAATAATAAATTAATTGTGAATTAATGTATTCAGATTACGTGAAGTATTTGTCTTAAAGAGTACATAAGTACGTTGTCTTCATTGTATATATATATTTTTTTTATTATTTAAATTAAACTATCTGCAGACTCTGGGTCCGCACTTTTTTTTAGATTGGATATTTAAATCGACTTGCGTCGGAAAAAATTGCCTATAATAGCAATTCAAGCAGCTATGCAGTTAGTCATCTTCATTCGCATATGTGAGCTTGAATCTACTTGTATTAATTTTTAATTTTTTTTTATTTTTTATTAACGGTCGTAACAAGCCAAGCAGAACTAGGTCCGTGTCCGCATAGTTACCTCATAGTTTGGGTTTGGGCAATTATTGGTTGTATGTTCATTGTATATTTATAAACGTGCCTCAATATGAATAATATATTGGTTTATCTAAAACAAACAGATTCTTAATTACAACGTTTATAAAATTGTTATCAAAAGTAATATTTTTTTAAAGAGATAAAAAGAAATATGTTTTAACTGTCACGTGTTATTATCATTATATTTATCAACTTCTTAATCATTAAGTAAATATCTTATTTTTACTGTTATTACGTAAAGTAAAAATTAACCTCAATCTATAAAAGATAATGATACATTAACTGAAAATATGCTAATGAATATGCTGATTTAAAAAAAAAGCTATTAATAATCAAAAACTAAAACATACTGGAATATTCGTGTAAAGGTTTAAACTTGAATTACATAGGTTAATTTATAAGTTCCTTGACACCATATTTTGCTTGCCAAAGTGTCTTATCATCAGAGAGTAACGGCAAGTAGATGAAACAAACATTGTCGATATAACCATATCGACTGAGAAATGAAAAAAAACTTTCGAAGATATCAACGATTCAGATTTTCAAAATAAATTAATTCCTAATTAAATAACGTAAACATAAAAAATAGTGAAATAAATTTGTTGGTTAATTAAAGGCAGTCTTGATCTAGATGGGGCTTCGTGTTTCGCTGGTGGTTCTCAGTAGCTGTGCGTTATATTGTTTTAAAGAGGATTTTCCTTGTATTTTTAACACTTCGGTGCACGTCCGTGATTTGATAAATCTTCTCTTAAAAACTACGTATTCGAAAGCTCTTATTAACATTGTTTTAAGAGTTGAAAAGAAATAGATCATTTTAATATGGTAGGCAAAAATGCAACTAAGTTCTCGTGCTAAGTGTTTTTGCTTTTATTAGCTAGAAAGAATTACGAAAAAGACTGGAATATCTTGATTGGTCGTGGTTCAAATCCGGAACAAAAAATATATGTCCTGAAAATATTTTGAATGCTCATACAAACGACGTTGTAGGACCAGTAGGTTGAGAATAGATTAAGATTTAACGTGTTTAGGCTAACGTCATCATCACTTAACATTAGGTAAGATTATTATCAAAGCGCTGAACAAGCATAGAATTAAAAAAACTATTAAAAATAATTTAACGTAACTTCTCTTAACGGACCCATATATACATATATTAATTAATCTAAAAAGGAAATAAATTATCTATTCCTCATTCATTTAATAAATTAAATCACAAACATAATATGAGATATTATTATCACTAAATGACTAGGTACAGAAAAATAGGAATATCGTTATATAATAAACCATACTAGTGTTTATCAATCAACTGGATAGTTTTCTCAATTTCGGTTTTCATTGTTCCAGATCTCGTTGCTAAGATTCCTGAAATAACATAACATAAGCTCACGCCTGTTATCCCCAAAGGTTTGGGCAGAGGTGAACTAGCGAACTACATCACTCAAATTTCGCCGAACTTAATTCCGTCTCAGATGTGACAGGGGCTCGAGCCTACCGCCATATCGGGCACAAATTCCAGATTTCGGGATGATACTGTGTAGAAAAACTCAATATCACTTGACCCGACACGGGGATCGAACCTGAGACCTCAGAACGACAGTCGTACCATAATACAACTTCGCCACCGAAGCACTCCTGAAATAGGTTTATCCTTAACAGGATATAAAATATACATACTGTGCATAGAACTTATCATTCACAGATCGGTATAGCCCACAGCAATACGTCTTATCACCGCATTTGCACGATCATAAGAGCGTCAAATATCTGTGAGACTATTTTTATAGACAACTATTTTAAAACGTTTTGTAACTACCCAGACTGATCCAAAGGCCAAACATCCCTTAGAACCAACTCTAATCCTGTTATGAGTATGAGGGCTTGGACAGAGCTTAAAACTAAAGAATTAAGAAAAACGTAAATTTGATAAAATCAAAATTTATTATTTTAAAAACAAAACGTCTATATAACAATTACTTTATTTATATGGACATTTATAAATATAAAGTCGTTTATTTAGTGAACACTACGCCTTGAGAACGTTATTGCAATCCACAAAATATGGCGTAATCGGTTCTGTTGCTCAATTCCGGAACGCCACTTATCGTTTTATCCAAATCAGCCTGATCCGGTATAGTTCTGGCGTTTAGTAGAGTATAGTATAGTATATTTCCTCCTTCCTGAGCAAACAGTGCTGAATATACAGCAAAGTAGTTATCGTTTATTGCTTTAAATGCCAAGAAGGCGTACTCCTTGTCACCGCATTCACATTTCAATGTCTTCACCGTTTCGTGAACTTCTGCGAACGATTCGATTTCCACGCCTGCGAAGAATACTCCTGGGTTTATATTCGATTCTGGTTTAGCAGAAAGTAATGGGACGTTGGTCCTATTGTCGCAGGTGCAATAGCTGTCGTTGACCTTGGTAATGATAGTCGCGTCACAACCATTATCGAGGCTTGTGATATTCGGGGATACGGCGATGGTAACCGCCCTACCAAGAAATTTATCGATGTCAGCCTGAGCAACGGCTAAGAGCGTCGAGAATATAACAAACTTGAACATTATTATTTTTGAAATAAGAACTTACTGTTTACTTCTGGATGTAATATACATTTGGTATTATCTAATCAGTAGCTTAAAGGTCTCAAAGGCTAAGCGATAAATTGGTTATAATCTCTTTGGATAACTTTTAGAGGTTATAGGTTATAATTTATGGTCACAGACGAAAGTTGTTTTTTTATGACAAAATTTACTTCATTAGACTTAAATTTATTTTAATTTTCCGTTAAAATTAACTGCAAGCATACAATATACTTGTGCTTCGGGCAATTTTTTTGCATCACAATTCCGATTAAATTTATCAAAATCAAAATTCAAGTCGTAAAACATACAATACAAGAAACAAAGTGTCGACCAATCATCGACCATTTGCCATCGTTATTATGTCTTGTGATTATTTTTTTTTAATGTGAGTAATTAATTTATCAATCCAATTTTGCAGGAAGTCTTAAAAACTGTGTCTCTTTATAGATTTGATATTTAATTTAATCCTTGGAAACAAGAATATATATCTGTACAATAATTGCTTGACCTGGCTGTTTATCTCTATTTATGTCCCGTCCCATCCTCGTGGAGGAAGTCACCCCGAGCTGACCAGGCCACCTCCCTGACAGCTGTCCCAGTGCAATGGTCCCCACCTCTTTTCCTCTTGGTTTGAACCACCGCCGTTGCGGTGTCCAGACTGAACTACCGTCTACACTTAGCCCTTGCCCTAATAGACATAAATAGCACTTTTCGGCTCAGCCCTACAATCAACGGCATTATGGCCCTGCTCCCTATAACTAAAACATTGACCTCCCTGGTCCCCCGTATAGTATTTTTTGTTAAATATACTCAATGTAAAGATTTCTCCGTTAGCCATTTATTACAAGTATAGATTACATTAAAAAAATGAATCAATAAAACAAAATAAATAGTGACTGAAAATTTGCATAAAACGAGCTACTTAGCAAACACAATACACATAATTATCACGAACATTATTTATTTTCTAGAATCTAGATTGTTAAAAGTTTCTGTACGAAAATAATTCAAACACAGATCTCGCTTGCAAAAATACATTTCAAATCAAACAGTTCTTTATTCAATTTAGGTTCTGAGAAAGTTCTTATGAACGTCTAAATACTACAATCGGTTAGGAAAAATCCCAGTCGAGAGGAGCCTGCAAGAAACTAGATCTGGTTTTTTTTTAAATTAAAAATGTGAATATATAAACTATACCGAAATACAAAATCATTGTTAGAGGAAGCACAGAAAGGGGTGTCACTTTCAGACATCACTATCGTTCACGTGATGATCCACCGTGTAATAACTTTTTGAAATTAATTGAAACTGGAGATAGGAATATAAATAGAGTAAACATTATAAATATATTTGAAATTAAAACTGTTAACATCATCCTTTATATCAAAACAAGTAGTATGAAAATAAATTCATTCGTCAATATTTTAGGTGTAATTCATTAGTACCTTGTTACTCGTATGTCGTTGAAAGTTAACGAAAAAATCGTAAGGAAACTTAAAATTTGACACACGATCATTTAGTGAATACTTTCTTTTATAGAGATAAAACGTGACTGTAAGTAATATTAAAATCGTCTTTAGGGTAATTGTAGGTTTATACGAGCATGCATTATGTAATACTTTGGCCATGTATTCTAAGACAAAAGCAATTACATTGAACATCCGGTTGCTACAAGTTAAGAAAGCTGTAAACGTGACCTGTACCACTAAAAGGTGATCATTCACACCTTTCGTGATTTCTTAAAATTCAGAGTGGTAAAATAAAATGTAGTAGCGTACATATCCTAACAACGCCACGGGAGTATTTAAATTTCATAAATAGCATCCTCGGATATCGTCAATGGTCGTACGTTAAAATCTACCTATCCTATTCATAATAAACCCTGACCTTTATTTTTTTTTTACTCGGATTAGGTTCATTTCTTTAACCACAATCTCACCTAATGTTAAGTGACGAAGTGGTCCAGGATGGTAAACCCACTAAGCCTAGATACTGGTTCTCAAGTGATGCTGCCGGAACATACCTATTGGTATTTGGGGACAGGTTTTTAATCTTGAGAGTGGCAGCTACTCAGGTAGGCATTTAAAAAAATGCCCTACCACCATGCCATGGTTTCCTCACGTTGTTTTCCTTCACCGAAAGCTCAGAGCGATTTGTTTTATGATGGAATTGTGATAGAATCATATTATGGTAGTAGGATATTTTCTTATGCCCGTTTAGCTACTTTGTCAAGAACATTATTACTTATAAATAAGTAATTTAACCTAACTCCTCTTAAGTTTGGATCGACTAAAGTACTTAAGAATATTTTTTCAATATTTAATTTGAACTAAAAATGAAATGAGTTATTTAGGCATCATTTATATAATTAATTTCATCACAAACATCACTTTCAAATTATTGTCACTGAACAAATATAGAAAAAAAGGAATTTAGTTACGTAATAAACCGTACTCTCTAGTCTTTAGATCATCAATTAATTGTATAGTTTTTCAATCTCAGTTTTGATTGTTTCAGATATTGTTGACAAGATTGCTGAAATAGGTTCATCATTAACTAGATATAAAACATACTGTGCAAAGAATTTATCATTCACAGGTCGATATACTCCATAGCGATACGTATTATCACCGCATTTGCACGACGCGTAATTTATCAGAGCGTCAACTACCTCTGAGGCTGTATTAACTACTGACACAGCAAACAACGCTTCAGTACTATTATCTGGAATGTATCTAAAGGATAAAAATTTGGCGTGACTAGTTTCGGTGTCAGCGCCGCAAGCGCATTGAACGTTGACCACGTTTACCGTAAACCAGTTTGAAGCCGATATTAATATTGTTCACTTTTGGGAATGCTGCAACGCTTAATGTCTTTCCTAAGTAGTAGTCAACGTTACCTAATTCAGCGATGGTTAACATCACAGACAAAATTAGGAACCTCAACATTTTCAACGTGTCTGAATTATGTAAACGATACACGGATACTGATAAGGGAAGATATCAGTTACTTACATAATGAAAGTTGCAATGTATATTACTGTACCGATAAGTTGATTTGTGTGTGTGACCTGAGATAATTCTCAATGTTTAAACTTTAAATATGAAATAATACAGACAGAGTTATCAGAGAAAATTCGTTTGTCTGTACATTAATAAACTCTGTCAAAGATATCGAAGATTATACAAAAAAGTTTAATAATCAAATTCAGATTCAAAAATACTTTATTCAATTTAGGCCCTGATAAGGCGCTTATGAACGTCAAAATACTACCACCGATTCGGAAATCAGTCCAGTCATCGAGAAGAACCAGCACTTCTTAGGGCCTCATTTGAATAAAGATTTTTTTGATTTTGGGAGTTTGTGGTTGTTAGAAGAGATTGTTGTCTCCTAATAATATGTCAATTCTGTTTTTTATTTAATTTCGTTAAAATATTTTTTACCAAGCAATTTTTTAAAATAACAATTTTATGATGTTTAAGAAAACTACAAATATGATTGCTAAGATTGTTTTTAAAGTGCTCAATGCTTATGGGTCAAGATGGTAAACACGTTAAGCCTTGAGGTACTACTCGAGGTGAGATTCTTGTTATAAGTTACGTAAAAGACATTTAAAAATAACTTAATGATAGTAAAGAAAAAAACCAAAAGCCGATTGCAAAAAAAAGAATAATGTAAAATGTTAATGGATTGAAATCGACATTCATTATTTAAAAAGTAAGTTCAACTTTACTTTTGGCATGAAAATTAAATTTAAAAAACTATTACTTCATTTAAATTATTCATCATATGGAAAGTCCATATCATAAAACCGTGTAACTTAGTCAGCCTTGAAAAAATCCTTGTAATACACATAATACGGGATAATCAGTTCTGCTGCTCAATTCCGGAATGCTGCTAACCGTTTTATCCAAGTCAGCCTGTGTTGGTAAAGTCGTGACGTTTAATATAATCGTACATGGTCCATTCGGGATGAATATATAGCATAGTAGTTGTCGCTTATTTCCTTAATTGCCAAGAAGACGTATTCCTTATCACCGCATTTACTTATCTTTTGTCTTCACTGTTTCTTCAACTTCTGCGAGTTACTTAATTTCTACAACTGCGAATCGTGCTTCATGTTTACTACTTAATTCTAGATTAAAAGAAACTACCAGAACGTTGAATCTATTACCTTAGGTGCAGTGATCACCGTTGACCTTGGTGACTGTACACCAGCCACAATCAATACCCAATTCCATGATGTTATGAGATAGGCTGATGGTGACGGGTTTACCTAGAAATTTATCGATGCTAACCTGAGCAAAGGCGAAGAGTGCCGATAGTAAAACAAATATTAACATTTTTCTAGTTAGAATAAGAACTATTCCGACACTTGTCAAACATTAGAGTGAAATATTAACTTCTAAACATTTATGTAACTTTATCAGTAGTAGGTCAAAGATCAATAGTTAAGTGATAAATTAATGATTATTATTTACAAAGGATATAACGAATTACTAAGACATATATTATGTAACAAAAACATCGTATTGATAAATAACACATACACACATAATATCACATCCAGTCACACTCGCCTTGTAAGTCAGTATTGGTCAATATATATATAATATATATGGTCAATCCATCCTTTCCACTTGCCTAAACCACTTAACCATTCCTTTCCCTATCTTTGTCACTACGAAAATATAAAAATCTGTTAACTTATAGATTAAACTACGAATAAAAAAAATCAGATCTTAAAGTTGAATAATGGAATCATAATAAATTTAACGCTGTAGAATCCGGATCATAAAATAAATATATGAATATAAATTAGTTAATACAATAAATTGAAATACCTAATTTCAAGTTAAACGAACAACTATCAGGAACTGCAAATTAAGATTATCCATTTTTTTAGGAACCATATCAAGAACATTTTAACTGTTTTAAAATAAATTCACTGTTTAAATTTACCTAGTGGACAAATTACGATTACCAATATTGATAAGGAAGTCAGGATACCACCAGTTATATGAATTTCCTATTTATTAAGTGAAAGAGAAGGGGGTTGAGGAGATGAGAACTAAAATAATGGTTGGTAACCATGACCACCCAATCAAAAAAGGCCATTCATTGTCGTCGTTTACTATAGCATACCTATATAATATTATACTAAACCGTTATGTAAAGATAAAATAATAATTTATTGTTTTTTTCAAAAGAAACCGTATGAAAATGTTTGTTATACACAATGATAATATTTTTAGATAACCTTTATTAACATTTGTCATTATTTATCTACAACATGCTAGTGAGTATGTATACAAGGTAAGACATTCAATGCTGTATGAATGATGCAAGTGGGGAAAAATCAGTCCTAGATATCTAGTAATTTTGATGTGAACGTAGAAAGAGCACAACTGCTTGATAGGACCGATACATACAACTGACTGCAAAACCTCAACCTATGTTAACTGCTCGGTAGATAAGTTTAAAGTTATAATTCTCAAGCGGTGTTGTTGTTAGCCGCCAAACCGTGAGAAACTGCACGAATTCTGCTTACAAGCACGACAACCAACTAAGTATGCAGTTATAAACCATGGGAATCGTGCCTTGTAAAACAAATAGTGTAGGGAACGTGTGAGATGGACCCAGGAGGAATGAGATAAAACTTCATGTGTCAACGAGTCCCGTTTTGGATTTAGGTCTGGTAAAAGTGTATCATCGTCCTGGAAATGTTGAACGGCTGATATGCGCCCAGGAAGTATACCCTTACAGCGGCTCTACTGTGATAGTATGGACAGGTAGTATGAAGAACAGATGAACTGAACTCATTATTGTAGATGGCAAAAACATGAACGCTAAAAGTGAAATGAAATAAAAAAAATTGTTACTTTAGGCACTAATCCAGAAGAAAAAAATATTAGTTATCTATACTAATATTAAAAAGAGAAAAGATTTGTATTTTTGTATGTAATGAATAAACTTAAAACTACTGGACCGATTTAGATGAAATTTGGTATGGGGATAGTTTAGTTTGAAATCCAGGGAAAGACATAGGATAGTTTTGATTCCGAAAACGGGAACTACGCGGGTAAAATCGCGGAGATCGGCTAGTTATTTATATTTTAAAAAATTATATATTGTAACATTAAAAATAATTCAAAAACATTCGTTTTGGTCTCGAGGTCAATTCGTTTCAAATTTTAAACAAATAAAACATAAGATAACAAAATAGACTTTTATGATGTATGTATGTATTTATTTTTAATAAAGTTTATAGTTAATAATTTTTTTGGTATAAACTCTACAAATAAGTAAAACGGTGTAATGAATGGCTGTTGCCAAGTACCAATGATTGTGTTCCGGCAGCATCTCTTAGCCAGTACCTCTCGGCTTAGCGTGTTTACTTGCCTGGATCACATAGTCACTTGATATCAAATTATATTTTGCTCAAAGCAGAACGTACATAAAAAACATTAAAAAACAGTAGAATTCTAAAGGATTAAAGAAAATATAAATGTATTGAAATAAAACATTTATAATTTAAAACATGAAAATATTTTTACTTTTAACAATAAAAACATGAGTTTCATTTACTTTACAAACTTTGATAACCATAAAGCCGTTTAGATTGTAAGCACTAGGCCTTAAGAAATTCATTGTAATCCACAAAATACCCCATAATCGGTTCTGCCGCTTAAGTTCGGAATGCCACTAACTGTTTTATCCAAATCAGCCTGTGTTGGTATAGTCCTGGCGTTTAGTACAATCAAAGTGAGTCCATTCGGAGTAAACGGCGCTGAATATACAACATAGTAATTATCGTCTATTTCCTTAATTGCCAAGAATGCGTGTTCCTTGTCACCGCATTCACATTTCGCTGTTTTCACCGTTTGTTCTACTTCTGCGAAGGATTTTATTTCCACGGCTGCGAATCGTGCATCGGAATTCTTATCTGATTCTTGTTTAATAGAAATTAACGGGACGTTGGTCCTACCGTCGCAGGTGCAATGGACTTCGTTTACCTTGGTAACGGTAAACCAGTCACAACCAGTACCAAGTTCCGTGATGTTAGGAGATATGCCGATGGAGACGGCCCTACCTAGAAATTTATCGATATCAGCATGAGCACCAACTAAAAGCGCTGAGAGTATTACAAACTTAAACATTTTTGATTATTAGAGTAAGAACTATTCCACCACTTGTCAAACGTTGGAATGAAGTGTTAACTTTTGATCTTATATACATTTATATGACCTTATCAGTAGCTCAATAGTCTCAAAGGCTAAGCGATAAATTGTTTTTAATGTCTTTTGGTCAACTTTTAGAGGCCCGCTGTATAGATCCGTAGTCAATGTTACGGTAACATTTGTCGGATTTAGTTAATAGACAAACCTATGCTCATAGTCAAAATTGGTTTATTTTTTAGGTAAAATCTATTATATTAAATGTAATCATATTATAGTTATTTATATTACCATAAAATAAACTGCACAATAGTATACTTTTGTTTTGAGTAAAGTTTTTCTATGACAATTCTAAGTGTCAAGGATAATAATTCAAGTCTTAAAAGATATAATATAGAAAACAAAGACTAAGCCGACCATTCAAAATTTGTTCCAACCAACATCCAACATAGGCCACCCCTCTCCCCAAAATTCTCAACGACGACCGGTCTTGCACGACCCGTGTCCAGCGTATTCCCGCGACCTTCATCAGGTCGTCGGTCCACCTTATGAGGGGCTTATCTATGGTACATGTTCCGGTGCATGGTAACCATTCGATAACCCATCATGCATCAGTTGTGTGCCCAGCCCACTGCCCGTTAAGTTACGAATTTTTTTGGACAGTGTCGATTATTTTGGCTCTTCTACGGATCTCCTTATTCCTGATTCGATCACGCAATGAAACTGCAAGTATAGCTCTTTTTACTCTTTCAGCATTCTTATTAGGCCTATTGTAAGCGACCATGCCTCAGAGCCATATATCAGTACTAACGACACACACTTTCGTCTTGAGACAATGCGGTATTTTGGATGAGAATATTTTGCGTAGCTTCCCGTACGCGGGTCAGCTGAGTTGGATTCAACGATTCACCTCTGTATCGAAGTTGAATATACCCAACTGGACGGCTTGTCCCGGGTTAATATTACTGTGCAACATTTGTGATCATTCGTATTTCTTGTGATTGTGTTTAAGTGATAATAGTTAATTTTTTCATGCCTTCTTGGCTTGAAAACAATAACTATTTATAATATTTTACAGGTTAATGAAATATTACTGTAGGCAGTATAAACTATAACTTTAAAAAAAAACCTTTAGTAAAAAAAACTGTGTATTGTAAAAGGCGACTAAGAGATAAACCAGGGATAAAGGATAAAGGGATAAGGATTAGGGATAAAGGGATGTGATAAACCAGAGGATGGGCAGTAGCATCCTCTGAGTACCACAAACACCTAACTGCGGTCACGTCCCCGCATGCCAAGCGTGGCGATTATGGCCCCTCTTATGAACGACACAACAATTCGCTGTGGAGATCTTTGGAGAAGACCTATGTCCAAACATGGAAGTCTTTCAATTGAATTAATAAAAAAACAAAGAAATTCAAAAATTCCTTGATAGAGTAATTAATTAATGTAAAACAAAAAAAAAACAGAATCGACGAAGACAAAAACATTACAAAAGGTTAGAAATCATAATATCTAATTTATTTACGCCATAATAAAAATAGTTTCATTTGAATTTTCAAATTATCTACTTTAAATACTACACAAAATAAATATGCAGCTGTTAGCAGCACTGTAAACTGTCTGCCATTTTGTTTGCAGATCAAAGTCGAGTGGTAAAAATGTGTGAAAAATGATTACATTTTACGAATAAATTAGTTAGCTTTAAAATTTAAAAAAAAAAAACGCAATATGTCATTCAAACCATTTTGTACAAATTCGACCGTTTTTGAGTTAACTACGGATCAAAAAATCGGGCCTTGAAGTTGTATAATCAAATTATTAATTTTCTCGCAATAAGTTTATTGCGATAACCTCTAAATTATGAAATAAATATCTACATGCGTATAAACGTGTTAATAAAATGGATTAAAATACCTAAATTTTATATTGTGTACTAAATTTATTTACATTTCAATAAACTTTCTTAATATTATATATTAACTAGCTATCTGCTTGCGGGTCCGCCCGCATTTAATGTAAGCTTAGTATTAGGTTTATTTAGTACTAGCTGTCCTGTTCCTAGGGTTTTCTTATATTCTTCACTGTATTTAATTTTTTTGTACGGAACCCTATTTTTTGTTTCAGTACAAAGATAAAGTACAAATATTTCTCATAAATTGCCCGTAAAACTGTGCATTTTATCGAATTTTGTTCAAGTTTTAATTTTTTACGCGGAGCCCTTATTAAAGACCGTAAATTACCCGCAGTAAATTCAGCTATCTACCAAAAAAAAGTACCATGAAAATCCGTTCAGCCGTTCCAGAGTTTACCCGGAACAAACAGACAGATAGACAGACAGACAAAAATTTTAAAAATTGTATTTTTGTTATACGTTAAACAAAATATTTTTACATTACAAACAGACACTTAATAATATCGATAATAATAAGAAATAAAACAATAATAAAAACAATTGACGTGTCGGTTTTGTAATGACAATTTTTTTTTGTATAAATTGTCATGGGTACCTATAATAAAAACGCCATTTTTTTTCTGTCCGTCTTTTCCGGCTAACCTCCGGAACAGCTGTACCGATTTGGACGGGACTTTTTTCTAAACAGCTAAAGTTACTCCTCTTAACTTAGGGTACTTTTAATTTTGGAATGAAACATAATTAAAAACTTAAAAATTTGTATAAAATCTGATTCAATGTACAGTTTTACTGGCTGGTATTATAATTTGTGAGAAATATATTTACTTAATGTTAGTAGCAAAAAAGATTACATAATAATTAGGGTCTCTTATTAAAAAAACAAAACTATATTGCGCAGAGAAAAATATATGGAACGCTTGCGCAGTCGCGGGCACACAGCTGGTGTATTTATGTTATATTAAATCCTTCGTTTTACAAACCTATATAAACTAAACCTTAACATAAAGGCAGTAATTAATTTAATGCTTTTTCAAACTTAATACAGGAGAAATCGCATGACTATGTTTGTGTTACGCAATGAAAACATTTTTAGATAACCTTTATTAACATTTGTCATATTTTATCTATAACATAACAATATGCTAGTTGGTATGTATACGGACAATATTTAAGGTGATAATCGCCTTAAGCAATCGAAATATGATATTATTTAATATTTTTTTATGGTTTTTTAATAAAGATTATATATTGACGTACCCGTGACGCCGCTTGTCTGTGTCATATAATTATGTACAGCGCTAAACTTTTTTAGCAGCGCTGAGCAATTCTCGGTAGAGGAAAAACTTATAGATTCGCGTTAGAACTTATGGAATGTGACATTAGCTGTCAATCTGGTGTCCGCGACATGGAATTTTCGATGGAAAGTTGCTTTTTCTTGGCGTCACAGAAGAATTTGCCAGAGATTTATTATTTATATCTGATGAAAAGGAATGTTAAGTATGATGAAAGATTCTTAAGCTTTTGTGTTGCCACATCTAAAATATTTTCCACTAAATGCCCGAAAAAAATGTTCGAGTCAAATCGATCACCACTAAAATCATTTAACAAAAAAAAACAGTCTTCCAAAGTTTTCACTTCTATCGGGAGTCCCCATGACTGCCTAGTTTTATTTTTTTATAATTTGTTAGGATAAGAATGAAAAAAGAGAACGCAACAAGGTCATTTTATGTATAAATGATTTTAATTTGGATTACTTTTCTTATATAAAAAAAATTGCGTAAATCGGTAAATCCAGATTTTAAGGTATGCGATTAAGGCTCTCAGCCTAAAAATAGTAGCAAGCGCAAGGGCACCAAAATGAACTTCGACTTAGACAATCCTAACCTCTATAAACATTTACTGAGGTGGCTTTTAACATAAGTCTATTTCCGAAACTTAAATGCATTCGGCTAAATGGAAAAACGAGAAGACGGATCAATAATTAACATTAAATTAAAACACATATCTAATTATCTCTTGGGTCTCTCTAGGGTCTTCAGTTAAAAATGGGTCAAGTCTTCAGTATTTTCTATAATCATGACAAAGTTTTATATAAAAGTTATGAAAAAAAATACGTAAATAATATACGCAAAAACAACAGATAAATTATTGACTTTTTGAGTCTTGACACAAGATATCGTTTTCGCACTGTCACTGTTACTTTTAACTTTTTTGCTTGTAGGTAATAAAAATGTAATATTTCCTTAAATAAAATAACACGTACATTTAACAAAGGTTATGTAGTTTACACGTAATTACATTTATCCAATATAAAAAAATCAGCCCAAATAAAATATATTTTATTCAATTACCACATTGAAAAGGCGCTTATGAATTTCAAAATATTTATACTGATCACCTGTTCGGAAAACAATCCAGTGATCGACAAGATCCGGTAAAAAACCCCCATCTGGTTTATTTTTTTTGTATATGTTTTGTTACTTTTTTAAATAAAAACTATTCAATTCATATTTATAATCGATCTTAGCGGGTTATCTTTTCCGTATATGACCACCGTTCATGTAAATATCCTCTTTATAATAACCTTGTCCCAATAAAACGGTAATGTGCTTTGTGATATTAGAGTAAAAGTTAGCACAGTTACCATAAAGCCTAAAGAATGGGGCGACTAATTTATATTTATTTATGATATTAAAATGATGTCGATATTTTAGTAGATTAAGTTTGACTGAATTAAGGAAATAAGCTGTTTATAGCCACTACAGCGCACTACGTGTCTATAATTACAAATTTACAGTTCTATCTCCTTCTGAAATTAAAAGGATTACATATCTAATTCGTTAAAATTCCCTTTGTTATATTCCCTAATGCCGATATACAGGAAATGTTTAAAAATAAAACATAAATTGAAATAAATAGTCACTGAAACTTATTCTAAGTAATACGAGCTACTCAGTTTCGTTAAACACAATACACGCATGCATGCATGCATGAAATCTCATGAATACCATTTCTTTTCTAGATTGTTAAAAGTTTCTGTACGAAAATAACTCATACACAGGTCTCGCTTGCAAAAATACAATTGAAACTGGAGGTACGAAATAATATAGAGTAAGTATACTGTAAACCTGACTACGGAAAACGTACGTATTTGTTACCCGGGTCATAATAACGAACCGACTGACACCTTAGTCATCAAAATCGGATGTTTAGGCACTATAGAGGAACATACGGAAATACAAACATACATACATAAACTAAAAAAAAATCATAACCCTTTCTTTTGACTTCGCCGTAGTCAGTTAAAAACTCAATTCGTAATTTGCTTTTCATTTCATATATTTTTTTCTTCAGGCTTTTTTTTACAAGCTATATTTTCAGATAAATAAATATTATACTAGCATCCCATCCCGGCTTCCATCCATTCAACCGAAATACGTCCACTGCTGGACATAGGTCTCCCCCAAAGATCTCCACAGCGACCGGTCTCGCACCACCCGCATCTAGCGGATTCCCGCTACCTTCGGCTTATAACTAGTATATGAAATCCTCTAATTCTACAATCAAATAGCCTATGTTACTCTCTGATAATGTAGCTTTATAAAAGTGAAATAATCTTCAAAATCGGTCAAATAGTTTTTGAGTTTATCCGTAACAAAAAAATAATTTTACCTTTTTGTATAAATTTTACATATGTTACATAATACAGCATAGATAGATAAAAAAATTGTGGTGAAGTTAAAAAAAAAGATTTTTCATTAACTTTCCGGTTTACTATACGAGCAATAAATCCATTTTCAAATTTTAACCAATTTATGAAACACATAAATTTTCTAAAATTTGGAAAACTATTTTCTCATTATTTAAACTATTTGATTCACAGTATTAATAGCTTTTGACGAAATACATTCCTCAAATTTTGGCATTTAATTGAACTCGCATAATAAACTTATAACTTGATCAAAGAAAAAAATACTTTCTCAATATTAATAAATTCATTAAAAAAAAACTAAAACTACTGTAGTACATTTATTCTCGTTCTATATTAGTCCAATTCACTTTAAAATACCAAATTTCTATAGATTATTGAGCTGAATCAAGAGTATTCTCGCCGGGAGTACAAACTATATAAAAATTTATGTTTCCCAATGTGCAACATATTGATTGCAAGTTAGAGATAGAAGAGAATTTAGTAGGCTTAGTTGACAAAACTTTGTTTTAGGTTATCACACTTGATAATAAGTTACAATAGGGTCCGCATATTAAAACTTTGGCAGGAAGGCTTAGTTCCGCTGCTTTTGCGGTTCGAAAAATTCGCCAGTTGACGGATATTGCTACTGCTAGGTTAGTCTACTTTGCTTACTTTCACAGCTTAATGTCTTACGGTATTTTGCTGTGGGGTACAGCAGCAGAGGTAGACACCATTTTTACGTTACAAAAGAGAGCTGTTCGAGCAATATATAATATGCCTCGCGAATCTCTAAAGAACAAGTTTCAAGAATATGATATCTTAACTTTGCCCTCCCAATACATCTTCGATAACTTAATGCATATTCGTAAAAATTTAGACAAGCTAGATCTAGTGAATGATCGTCATAATTTTAATATTAGAAGTAAAGACAAGTTGGCCGTCCCACGCTTTAGGTTAAGTAAGTGTAATAGAAGCTTTATAGGTAATAGTATTCGGTTTTACACTAAGATGCCAAGTAACATTACCGATTTACCTGACAATAAGTTCAAGTATTATGTCAAGCAAGTTTTAATCTCAAAAGGTTATTACAGGGTGGATCATTACGTGAACGATAGTGATGTCTGGAATTAACCCACATCTCTGTGCTTCCACTAACATTATTAAGACTACGATTTGTATAGTTTTTTATATGACAAAAAAACATGATATATATTATATTTATAAAAAAAAAAGAACCAGATCGAGTTTGTTGCCTGCGCTCTTCTCGACTGGGTTGTTTTCCGAACCGGTGGTAGTGCTTTAGACGTTCATAAGCGCCTTTTTAGGGCCTAAATTAAATATATAAATTTTGATTTTGATTTTGATTGAGGAACCCCAGAATTTATAGTTTTGACGAAGGACTAATAACTAATTGCACTGATCGTTCACACAGATTATCGTTGATCTAAGTCCGAGGGCATATGAAAATATTGTAAGCCTGATACTTTCTTAATACCAAATCTATTACATCATACCAGTTTCTATCACATATCTTAGAAATAAAACTTGATTTTAGTGACAGGTATTATAGGTACTCCATATTACCTTGAAATAAGATACTTATTCCATTAACTGCTAAATGTGTTTACTGTATATTTGAAGAACTTCCACACACTCCTACTTTCCTAATATTTAATAACACACTGGTATATATCAAGCATGTGACTTGGATACAAGTTTAAGCAACTTCAATCCATACCTTGTACGATTTTAAAAACACAAAAATATTGTATTTTAATTTGTCAATTGACGAGGAAAACTGGTTATACTTTCTCTAAAGTTTCTTAGCTCTAGTATTTGTTGTTAACGTTTTGCGACCCCGCGGAGCTTTTCTATTTTCGTACAAAGAAACTTATCCCGTTTCATCAACGACCTGACATGTATGAACATGCTTTTTAAATATAAGGTAAGAAGTTTTTTTGTTTATTACTCATTAAATAAAATAAAAACTAGGCATACAGAGGGGAGGAAATTGCCGATAGAGATAAAACTCGAACCTTTAGAAAACTTTTAATAGCCTAACCTTTATGACACTATTCATAAGCTAAACATACTTTAGGCTGGGTAAGTTTACATGTTATTATTTCTCTCTAAGCGCCAGCAGCGCTTTAAAGCTATCTTATACTTGACATAATGTAGCATGTGGAGCGCTGAAGTCATAGCATTGGTAACGAGGATCTGTGTTTTACATTCTATAATTTTGTAGCAGTTTGTTTTGAAGCGATGATCGCGCAGTGGGTAGAGCGGCCGGATTCCGCGTTAATCGACGCAGGTTCGATTGCACCTATCCATCTCTAAAAATCGATTTGAGCTTTCGGTGAAGGAAAACATCGTGAGGAAACCATAGCATAGTGTTAGGGCATTTTCTAATGATGCCCGTCTGGGTAGCTACCACCCTCAAGTTTGAAAACCTGTCGCCTAATACCAACAAAGTGTGTTCTGGCAGCATCACTTGTGAACCAGTATCTAGGCTTATTGTGTTTACCATCCTGGACCACATCCTCACTTACCATCATATGAAGTTCTGGTCAAAGCAATAAGCCTATTTCGTGTTAAAAAAAAGTTTAAAATCAACATGAACGATTAAATTTAAAAAAAAAACAAATTCCATCCAAGTCCATCGACTGAAAATATGAGCTTATTACAACAGAGACATAATCACCGTAATAACATCCAAACCAGATTGAGTTATTTTGTAAGTGTCGCACATACAAAATATTTCCTATATACTACACGTTCCCGCGGCTTTGATTGCTCCTGATAGTTTTTAGTACTTAACCACGTTATATATTATACAATATTCTATGAGATTAATTAATATATGCAATCTATGTAGAGGAATCTTCGAGCTCTATTTTCATTGACTTAATAAAACGTTGAAAATTTTGCACACTTTTCAAGGACCGATGAAAATACAATAATGATTGTCACATTATACATCTTCGATAACTTGATGCATATACGTAAAAATTTAGACAAGCTAGATCTAGTGAATGATCGTCATAATTTTAATATTAGAAGTAAAGACAAGTTGGCCGGAACCACGCTTTAGGTTAAGTAAGTGTAATAAAAGCTTTATAGGTAATAGTATTCGGTTTTACAATAAGATCCCAAGTAACATTACCGATTTACCTGACAATAAGTTCAAGTATTATGTCAAGCAAGTTTTAATCTCAAAAGGTTATTACAGGGTGGATCATTACGTGAACGATAGTGATGTCTGGAAATAACCCACATCTCTGAGCTTCCACTAACATTATTAAGACTACGATTTGTATAGTTTTAAATATGACAAAAAATGATATTTATAAAAAAAAGAACCAGATCGAGTTTCTTGCCTGCGCTCTTCTCGACTGGGTTGTTTTCCGAACCGGTGGTAGTGTTTTAGACGTTCATTTGTAAAATTATATAAAATGGCACAAGTATCATCACTTTAATAAAAGTAAGGGAAAATATGTTTACGTTTTATTTGGGCATAATTTTATGAACATTAATTTTGAAGGTCGTAAAACTTGCTTGGAACACTCACTGCATGTACTGAGATTTTATTAAAGATTTTTTTTTTATACCACTGCAGTGGCAAACCTGTGTACGATCCACCTGATGGTAGATGGTCACCGTAACCTATCGACGCTTACAACGTGCGCGTTGCCAACTCAATAACAATTAAAATGATGCAAAATTATTTTTTTCGCGTTTAATTTTATTAAAAAAAAAAAAATTTACCGAGTTCGGACAGCTATTAAAGCTTGGTTTTTTAAACAATAATTTATTATATCGACTATAATTCACTACTACTGGGCACCCACGACTTGTTCTACGTGTCTTATCTTTACCGAATTTCATATAAATATATTTTTAATATTTTTTTTTATAATTTCTAAAAATTATATTGATAATTTTTATATTACATCAATCGCATTAGCATCATCTTTCAGTGAAAGAAAACATCGTGAGGAACCCATAGCATGGTGGTAGGGCATATTATAACAATGCCCGCATGAGTAGTTACCACCCTCAAGTTTGAAAAAGCTATCGCCATATACCAATAGGTGTGTTCCGCCTGTATCACGTGAGAACCAATACCTCCAGCCTTAGTGTGTGCTACCATCCTGGACCTCACTTAACATCAGGTGTGATTGTGGTCAAAATCCTGATAATTTTTTCCAGATTTATATTACAGTTAAACTAAATTCAGGGCATAAAATAAATTTATATCTAAAAACAAAGAATTATCTAAATAATTCACTTCAATAATTCTCAATCTATATGTCAACCAACAGAGACAAATAAACAAACCAAATAAACAGAAACAACGCCTTTATATCAAATAAGACATAAATACATAATATGCACTTACTAGTGACTGGTGAAGTTTCGAAGACAGCGGAGATTCATGTAAACTTAAAAAAAACATTCCACTTGAATTGGTGTCAACCGAACGTGATAACTGTGATAACATTAAAATTGATTACTACTTCGTTAGTCAAAGTCACGATGATCGGTAGGAAATTAATAAGGAATTAAATATATTGTATACGTACATAATATTGACGTAAATTATTAAAAATATTATGCTACGAATGTTGTAATAATCAAAAGTAGGTCAAAAGTCAAACGTAAATATTGTCTTGAAAAATGCTTGAATAATTTTTTTTCGACGTCTGTGAACCAGAATGTTATAACGGCATCTCGTTGGATAATAGCAGCTTATTAACACACGAATATCTATTTCACAAAAACGAGCCATTCGATAAATCCACACATATAAAAAAAGACTAAATATTTTTGCAAAAAAAAAATACTATGTGAGCTTGAGAATTTCGCTTAAAAATTTAGCTTAAGTCTGTTTGTTAATTTGTTTGCTAATGATGCTAACTTCCTTACGGAATTCGATGAAATTAGGTATGGTAGTAATTTATATTCTCTATGGTAGACGAATAGCTGACTATAAAGAAGCGACATCGCCAACTAGCTCTGTATGTCTGTTCCTGTTCCAGACTTAAATCACTAAAAAGATGTTAATAATATTTTGTAATGAAATAGATCCAAATGGAGAACATAGGCTGCAAATTGTCTGAATTTTTTAATACCACTACAGTGGCAAACAGGCTTACGATCCACCTGATGGTAAGCAATCACCGTAGCCTATGTACGCTTGAAACACCAGAGGTATAACGTGCGCGTTAGTAATCTTGTAAAGAAATTTCTCACGCCCCGTTATATAAACTTCATACTGTATTCGATGAGCTGGTAGCTCATTCCACATCCAGATAGTTCGCGGGAGGAAGCTCCTCTGGAACCGCACTGTCCGGGGCCATTTTGGGACCAAGATGTGAGGATTCACCTTGAGGGTTCCTTGCCGGTGGTGAGCCGTATGATGGTAAAAATTAGGTGTCCGGATTATGTCAAACAATTTCTCAGAACACAACCGATTACACAACCGGTAGAATACATATAAGGAGGCAAAGTCACTCCTTAGACTTAAAGGTTCTAAGCCACTTGTGAGATTAGGATTTTCAACGATTCTCGTAGCACGTCTTTGAGTCGAGTCAAGTGGCTCGATCTGGTATTCAGGTGCTCCTGCCCAGAGGTGACAGAAGTATTCCATACGGAGCCTTTGCAAGGGTGAAACCGCGGGCACAGCTAGACTACAATATGAGATCTCGCGAACAATGCCACGTAGATAAAAATCGTACCACGATTGACGCATCAAGACACTTTAATATTTTAAGTTCTCTACTATACAACAAAATAAACAAAAAAAATTATTGTCAACCTAAATAGACATAAAGTGAATTAAAAGTTGATAAGCTGGCTACGAGGTTTACATAGATTACATAAAACCCTAAAAAATATAATAATATAAAAAGTAGACACATAACATGATTAGGAATGGAGAAATAATCTGAAGCGACGCGTGCTTCGCGCGTGGCTTCGGCCGTGTTGTAGGCATTTTTCACACAATAAATTATTGTACTAAACATGTTAGTGGGCGTTTTAGGTATCCATAATTATTTTAATTAACTACATGTATTGTTAACGAGATTCCCGTGACACAGGGTTGGGGGAGAGTGGTCAATAAACTATATTTCGAATATATATTAATTAAAGCACATTTCGAATTTTATTGTAATTTTTGTAATTTTATATTTCAAACAAATTATTATTATTAATTAATATGTCGATTACCCATAAAAATGAGACAATAGGAAAACAGTAAACGCCAGGTTAGTGCTCAAGGGGTTAAGAACAAGTTTCTGGAATATAGTATCCTAACTCTGTCGTAACAATAAATTGTTCGATAACTTACTGTATATCCATAAAAATTTGACCTTCTAAACAACCCGTATAATTTTAATACAAGTAATAAACATAACTTAACTGTTCCATGTCATAGACTAAGTAAAACGAATTGTAGAGTTTTCTTGGTAATAAGATTTTACAATAAAGTACCTACCTAAGCATATTACCGACCAATAAGTTCAGACATCAAGTTATTACAGGGTGGATCACTGTGTGTATTTTCTCAAAACGTTGTAACTATGAGTTGTTTAGTTCCATAAACCGTAAGCCATAATGGGGGCATAATTAGCAGTTGTAATACTTTCATATTTTCTTTTATCTGTGTTGAATATTTGACTGTAAGCCTTCCATAAAACTATAAAATGAAATAAAAATAAAACAAATAAAACATATTCTATACTAATAAATAAAATAGAAGTGTCTGTTTTTGTCCATCTATCTGTTTGTGCCGGTAAATCTCCGGAACGATTGGACCTACTTCGATACGACATTTTTTGTAAATAGCTGAATTACTTCGCGTAACTTAGGCTAGTTAATTTTTTCGAAAATAATTAGGGTTCCGCGTAAAAAAAACTTAAAAGTTTATGAAGTTTCTTACCGGCTCTTTTCGTCTGGGTGGTTTTCCCAACCCTTGGTGCTATTTTGACGTTCATAAATTAAGTAGATTATTTTTTGTTTTTAATTTTCCAAAAATCAGCACGCTTTTCTGAAGTTTTATTTCTAGATAAACACTACGCAATTATATTTATTGTTTATTACAACATATTATTAATAACAAGGTGCTCACCTCATGACCCTCAGCAGTAACTCAATTTATGGCGTTCAATGTCATTGCGTATGACAAACCATGGTCAAGAAAAAAAATTTAAACTACTGCTAGCATTATGACGGCCGAGGGGCAGGGGGGTCCCATGCGCAATATAATAAAAATATTATTGCTGTATTGTAACATCACAACTCTATAGCAGATTGTTCGTTCTTTTTTTTATAATTACCCAATGAAACAAAACTAAAATTGTAAAATAATTGGATAACTCTGTTCATTTATTCTCAAATTATAAATGACCTAACGAACATACACGCAGGTAGAGAGAGGTTGCCTTTTATATTCTGTAGGGATTAACAGATTTTGGTCATATTTCATCCCTTAAATATAACCTAAAAGTAGGTATCTGCTAATTATTATAAAAATTAGACATATATCTCAGATCTAGGCAATCAATTTTTGAGCATTAATAGATAATGTATAAACAGACGTTGTGCTACTTTAAGCTTTTTAAAAGGCATAGTCTACATCGGTCTCACTTTCGGAATTATAGCTTGAGAACTCCTGAACCGATTTATACGATAGTATTTTTTAGTGCAGGCTCGCATGATGATGGTTACTGTCGCTTGATTATCATCTATCGACGGCCGTCGCCGTTCTCGGACGGTAGTTTATTTAACGTCAGATAAAGTGCAGTCATTTTGACGAGTTCTAACAAAAAAATAAATGGAATTTTATAAGGGTTTTTTAAACTGTCTGGTGGTACGATCCAGTAAATAAGTGGACTGTAGCTGGTTTAAATGCTAGGGCAACGGTATAACGGATTTGCTCAACCGCGGGAAGAAAATATATTGAATCAGTTGAGCTGTAAGGAAAGAAAAACATGCACACTTACTTGGCGGCGAGTGGTGCGCGGGCGCTCAAGTGGCTCTGGTGGCAGCGCTGCTGTGGTGGCGATTTGTTCTATTAATTTATAGGCGAAACACTTTTGTAGATTGGATAATTAGCGGGTAGCGGTTTATATTTTATAGTCCGAAGGACACGGCAATCACGGCGGCGAGCTCTGGCCGATTCCAGACGTGGACTGACCACGAATCCACTTCGCGGCGTTGCGGTTTCGATGCACATGTTTTAGGAGCGGAAGTTAGGCACAAGAGGAAAAGGAGTTGCCCTCGCGGATACTATTAAAACTAACATAAATAACTACCAATTCCCCCCGGCTTTGAAGGATCCCTTCAACAGAAAAATAAAACAATGGCAAAGAACATATTTGCGGTGCGGGCTACGTATTACAATTATAAGTAATTTTTTGTGCGGAAATACAAGAAAACATTAAAGTTAAGTTACTATAAAATAATAAAAATAATAAATAAATAATCTTAACAATGCTTATTACCCTATTGCGTTGGCAGTGGACAGAGTCGTACTACTGGCCGGTCATATGTGCCAGTCTTAGTCCTTATTTTGGCTACGCGTATGACACCATCCTTGCCAGGGTATAACTTACTAATAATTCCTAATGGCCACTGAAGTGGCGGTGCGGTTTTCAACGTTCAAAAGAACTATGGTCCCTACCTGTAAAGGCTTACTGGGAGTGTTCCATTTCTCACGAGTTTGCAAGTTGTGAAGGTATTCTGTTTTGAAACGCTTCCAAAAAGATTGTACAAACGAATCCATTAAAGAGAAACGAGTCGTAAGCTTGGCTTGGTTCTCAGATAGATCAGGCGCAGGTAAAAATTCTAGCGGTGCGGTGGAAAGAAAATGAGCGGGGGTTAATGCGGTTAGCTCTGACGGATCAGAACTCAAACAATACAAAGGTCGACTATTTAACACGGCTTCAATCTGAGAGAGAACCGTGAGCATCTCTTCGTAAGTTAATATTTGTTTACCAATTACACGAAACAATAAGGATTTTATACATTTTATGTTTGATTCCCAAATGCCACCAAAATGACTGGCAGTGGTAGGATTCATACGCCATGTTATGCGGTGTTTAGCAAGTTCGTCACAGAAAATTTTATAATAATTATCAGACACTAAAAATGTATGAAGCTCATTCAAATAAGCCTTTGCAGCAACAAAATTTTTTCCATTGTCACTATAAACAAACTTACAAGGACCGCGTCTAGATAAAAACCTTTTAAAAGCGTCTAAGAAAGAAGGCATATGAAAATACATAGGTATGCCTTTTGACTGCGAACTCCACGTTTTCTCGTTACGGTTATATATAGAGGGCCTGCATAATCGACCCCGGTATGCGTGAATGGCTTGCATTCTTCTAAACGACACTTCGGTAAGTCTGACATCGCGGGAAATGTAGGTTTTGGATTAACACAAAAGCAATTACGGCAATTATGTATACGTTTTCGAATCAAACGTCTAGCAGATAAAATCCAAAATTTATGGCGTAGAATCGACATTAATAGCTGAGGGCCTGCATGCATATTTTTACGATGGTACCAATCAACTAATATTTCAATAATATGTCCGTGCTTAGGCAACAACGCGGGATGTTTCTGAGTGTATTCGAGAGTGGAGTATGTTAAGCGGCCTCCAACTCGTAGAATACCTTCAGATAAAAATGGGGACAATTTCCGAAGTGCGGGGGAACAAACCTTGTTGTTCTGCAGCTTATGCAAATCATCTGCGAAATAAGTTAGCTGTATAGCTTGCACTATTCTCAACTCTGCGGCGTCCATATCCTCAGCGGTTATGACATTAGAGCGCGGAATAAGTTTTAAAAATTTCAAAATATAAACTGTGGATCTCAAATATTTGTTCCAACAAGAAAATTTAGAACCTAAAATAATTAATACGTGTTCCTCGACTTTAGTACTCACATGAGCGACGACTTTCTCTTCCGGTAATGACGATTTGTTTGGAGAGAACTTATAAACCGGCCAATCATTAAGAGGTAAAGCCAACCAAGGGGGGCCTTGGAACCACAGATTGTTACCAGTGAGTTGCGAGGGCAAAAGTCCGCGGGAAACGTAATCTGCGGGGTTTTCAGATCCAGGTATATGGTAGAAATTATAAGAAGGCAAGTTGGTCTGCACTTCAGATATCCTATTAGCCACAAAGGTACTAAATCGGTGCGGCGAGGAACTAACCCAGCAGAGTGCGATTTCGGAATCAGAAAATGTAAACACATTTTTTATGGTACATCTCCTTGATAAATTATCATAAACAATGCGCACTAATTTTGACAGTAAAACTAGCCCATTCAGCTCAAGTCTCGCCAATGTTATGGTTGGCTTTGCTGATGCCACCCGAGTCTTTGAGCATACGAGCGATACTAACGGGGGCTGATCGTCGTTAACGACGTGTAAATAAATAACACAACCATACGCTTGTTGACTTGCATCAGAAAATGCAACCAGGGAGATCTCAGAGTTCTTCTCAATACCCATATGACGAGCGAACTTAAGATTCGATATTAGCGGTAACTCTGACACATAATCTTGCCAAAGATTGACAATACGTGTGGGAGGTGCATCATCCCACTCTAATTCTTGGAGCCATAACTCCTTTATTATCAATTTAGCGTAAAGAATAACCGGTCCCACCAAACCCAACACATCATATAAACGCGCGGTTACAGATAAAATTATTCGTTTAGTACAAAATGTAGGTGGTGTTGTGGTTACAAAAATAAAATTATCGGAAGCGGGAAGCCACCGAAGACCCAAGATCTTATGTAAATTGTGTTCATCGAAAGAAATAGATTCCGATAGGCGGTGGGAAGCGGGTATGTGTTGCAACAACTCTGAAGAGTTGCTGGTCCACTTTACTAAATCGAATCCCCCAGCCTTAGCCTTAAAGAGTTGGATCAGATCCTGTGCCATCAAAACTGCTTCATCCAAGGATGACACAGATGAGGCCAGGTCATCCATGTATACATCTCTCTCCATGACACTAGCGGCATCTGGCCAATTTTTACCCTCATCACTAGCAAGTTGCCGAATAGTACGTATAGCTAAGTACGGCGATGAGCGCAAGCCAAATGTGACGCGATTAAACTGAAACAGTTCGAGTGGGTCCTCGGCGGAAAAGCGATATAAAATACGCTGAAACCTGCGGTGCGGTGGATGTATAGAAATACATAAATACATTTGCCTTACATCGGCTAAAAATGCGATACGAAACATACGAACATTTAACAGAATGTCAAAAATATCAGACTGTAAATTTCTACCCGTATGTAGAACGTCATTAAGTGACAGCCCTGAATCCGTTTCAGCGCTGGCATCCAAGACTATGCGGACCTGTGTCGTTGATTTATCATTACGGATCACAGGATGGTGCGGTATAATATAACCAGGCAAGTGGTATTCATCGCGAGAGACGCGCGACAAAATACCCATTTCTAAATAATTACGAATAATTTCGTTATATTGTTCATATAAATCAGGTGACCTTGAAAATCTCCGTTCTAGAAGTAAAAATCTCCTTTTAGCGATAATGTAAGAATTTCCTAACCTTTGTGGATCGTCTTTAAAAGGAAGGTTAACTATGTAACTACCATCCGGTAAACGCCTGGTGGTAGTCGTGTATATATCCTCACAAGTCTGGTCTTCAAGACTCAAAAAACTTCGTGAAGGTACTTCCTCGGTTAACCAAAACTTTCTCCACTAACTCATTAAGAGGTTCTTTAGTAAAAGCACAGATGGTACTGGCTGCGGGAGGAGACACAATAGGTGCGTCACCCATTATTAAATACCCTAAAGTTGTCTCTAGTGCGGAAGGTAAATTATTTATTCCGACAATTTTATCAAATAATAAAATTTGTAAATAAAAGTTTACGCCTAATAACAAATCGATCGAACCGGGCTCGTGAAATGAGTCATCCGCCAGTGGTACACCATGTAAATACTGTAAACAGGTGGTATCTACGCGCGAGTCCGGTAATTTAGATGTTATTTTACTTACAACGAGCGGTTGAATATTATACTCGTGCCCGCTGTCGAATCGAGACGTAAACGTGATATCAGTAAAACCCAAAATCCTTTGGGTTACACCTCCAATACCTTGAACATCGGAAAAGCGGTTTTGATTACGTACATGAAGCGATAAGCGCGTACAACAATCTGCGGTTATATAATCACTTTGAGAGCCGGGATCAATCAGGCATCTCAATAAATGCGAGCGGTTATATTTATCAATATATTTTATTTTAGCAGTTCCTAACAACGTGGTTGTTATTGTGCGCTTAACACTGTCACATGAGACAGTGCACACTGATGCGTTACTATTTAGTTTAGATGTCTCAACCCTATGGTTATCATCGCACACAGAGTTGAGAGTTGCGGGTGCGTTATTCGGACGACAAGTTGCCGATGAGCGACATATCGAATCACTAGCGATAACAGGAGCGGGGTTCGCATTCCTTGGTGCGGTTGTACAAATGTCAGAGACGACCATATTATTATTATTAGATTTAGCGGGCGGATTAAAGTGCAATAAAGAATGATGTCTTTGCGAGCATAATGTACAATTATGTTTGGAGTTACATACAAAACTTTTGTGTTTCATACTTAAACAGTTGCTACAATAATTATTGGTTTTAACAAAATTATATTTGTCATGCGGTGTTAATTTCATAAAGGAAGAACAGCTATAAAGATGTTGATGTCTACCGGTTTTGCACAAACTACATTTAATTAATTTATTATTGTTGGCATTTGTACTACCAACCATCTCGGTGTTTACAAATGACTTCGTAGTTTTAGGTTGTGGGACGGATTTATACTGGCGTGATGTTGCGGCAGAATTATTATTAATCGAACGCGATAACACCTTAGCTTGTTCCTTTACAAATACAACAAGATCATTATATGATGGAATCTTATTTTTGCGATGCGTAATCTCAAAGAATTTAATAGTATCAGAATCTAATCGTTTCAAAGCGAGATGTAATAATATAAAGTCAGTTAAGTCGCTTATTTGTAATTGTTTGAGCGCCTGAACCGCCGAGTCAAAGTTCGTTACAAATGACTCAAGATTAGATGCACTGCTAACCGTTAAATGCTTGAAATGTAACAACTGGTCAAGGTAAGAACTACCGAGGGATCGCGGGTCATCATATTTCTCAATTAAAGAGTTCCAAATTATTAAATAATTATCCTCGGTTGGCGGGAGCCCTGCACAGACGGATAAAGCCTGACCAGATAATTTCCCAACTAAATAATGTACTTTATCACTCTTAGACAAGTCAGGGTCATCATGAATCATACTTTTAAATTGCTTATAAAAAATAGGCCATGTTCGAACATCGCCTGTGAAAGAAATTAAATCAATGGTAGGAAGGTGTTTTCTAGTGCGTTGCGGATTTGAAGTATTTTGGATAGAAGAAGGGCTATCTGACTGAATTAATTCAGATAAAACTTGTTTTACGTAAGAAAACATTTCATCAAAGGATATAAATGACTGGTGATTAATTTGAGAATTTGGATTAATTTTTAAATACATTAAATTATATGAATCCAAAACTGTTTCAAAATCTTTACGTAAATTTTCAATGTTTGAAGCGGTATGAATAAATAATTTACGTTTAATGTCATCAGTTATGTCCATTGACTTATCATAAATGTTTTGCATTCGAGTAAATAGCATGTCACGCTTTGATTGTAACAATATCAACTTATTACTTTCTTCATCACATGCCTGATCGTCAACCCTTTTCTTACTCATTGTAATATATTATCAAACGCTACAATATACTTCAAATGAATAATATATAAGAAAAATAATAAAACCTTCCTACAACACGGTGCGATTATATTTGTATTCTAAAATAATAATTACGCCGAGCCTGCTCAGCCGCTAGCCACTGTGAGCGAATTATAAAAAACGTGCGGGTAAATATAAATAAAATTAACAATTATCTTATGGGATGTAACAATACGAAATGAATACTGATCACGCGGGATAATAATTAAATGAATATGCTGCCAATGCGGAATAAAATTATAAAGTAATTGGCAAACTTATTCTTATGATTCAGCACAAAATTACGTATGCACTTCTGCCCATGAGTTTGCGGGTGCGGTAATAAAAATTAAAAATAAACTTTATAAATGCGTAAAATGCCAAATTAAGTATGCAATAAGCGAAATATATTAATTTATGAAAACTATATACCGTTACAATAGACTAAAATGTTATAAATTCTGTTCGACTCGTACGTAACAATAAATAACGGTACGATCCGGCTCGTACAAACCAATAAATGGTGGTACGATCCGGCCTGTACGAACAAATAAAATGCGGTATCCGGTTCGTATGGACCAAAAAATGGTGGTACGATCCAGTAAATGTGGACTGTAGCTGGTTTAAATGCTAGGGCAACGGTATAACGGATTTGCTCAACCGCGGGAAGAAAATATATTGAATCAGTTGAGCTGTAAGGAAAGAAAAACATGCACACTTACTTGGCGGCGAGTGGTGCGCGGGCGCTCAAGTGGCTCTGGTGGCAGCGCTGCTGTGGTGGCGATTTGTTCTATTAATTTATAGGCGAAACACTTTTGTAGATTGGATAATTAGCGGGTAGCGGTTTTATATTTTATAGTCCGAAGGACACGGCAATCACGGCGGCGAGCTCTGGCCGATTCCAGACGTGGACTGACCACGAATCCACTTCGCGGCGTTGCGGTTTCGATGCACATGTTTTAGGAGCGGAAGTTAGGCACAAGAGGAAAAGGAGTTGCCCTCGCGGATACTATTAAAACTAACATAAATAACTACCACTGTCAAAAAAGTCACGACTCGATTATTGTTCAGGCAAATTTTTCTAAAATTTGGTACAAAAATATTTTACACAAAATAAAATTGTATTCACTCACATTTTACACTTCTTTTCAACTTTAGTTACAAGAGAAGATAGATGTACATTTATTAGAAAATTAATCGAGATGATGGTACGCAAACTATCTGTGACGTAAGTTTAAACTTAAGTTTAAATTATGACGTCAAGCTTCTAATCAATGTGTGCTGGCAGCAGTACTTGGCAGGTTGCCATTCCATACTTAGCGGTAGCGCACGATCTACCTTTATGTCAATATGCGCTTAAAAAAGCTTTACGCTTTTTAAGCTTTACTCACTGATAAAATAAAACTATAAATCTTGTTTAATCAAAGGACCCTGTGAAACCGAAATTTAGTTGCATTTTATTTCTTAAAACTCAATTCAAAAGCTCCCGCTGTAGTGGGCCATTAGATATCTTATGAAATCTATAATTGTAATAAAAGACTAACAAGATGAAATCTGTACACTGAAGATATTTAAGAAAAAATTCTACGCGGGACATCAGAATCGACTAAAGAAAACATTTCGATAGTTTAAAAAACCATTTTTTTTCCGTGTTATTATTATTTATTAATTTGTTCGTCAATCACGCAAAAACCGCTGAACCGAATTCGATGAAAGTTGAAAAATACATATATATTACATACAAATCGAGAACTTAAGCAAATTACAAATTGTCTGAATTCCAAGCGGGTGAAGCCACGGACACAGCTAGTTTCAAATAAGCATACAGTCTACCTGATGGTAAGTAGTTGCTCCAGCTTACAGCTATATTTTTCATCCATAACAAGGTCAAGAATTCCGTCTAAAGCTAGTAAATAGGAGAGTGTTAATTGTGAGCACTGCATTGGAACAGCTTACATGCTCACGTTAAACCCTCAGCAACCTAATCTAAAATAATGCTGTTGATCTAAGGGACCTGACATCTTCACCGTTTCGATAGCTAGTATTTAGAACACTCAGTTGGAAAATGATAATTTTCTCTACTATGCTACTCTCTTGGACTGTCATTGGCATACACATTCCGCTGAATTCATCTATAATAACAAATAAAATTGTAGTGTCTGTTTGTAATGTTAAAATAACAATTGTTTACGAACTACATAATAATATATAAACAATATCTATACCAAAGATACAATTTTTAAAATGTTTGTCTGTGTTTTTGTTCTGTCTGCTAGACCGATTTTGAGAGAACTGTTTTAGGTAGATAGCTGAATTTACAACCCGTATCTAAGGATACTTTAATTTTTGGAAAATTATGAAGGTTCCGCGTAAAAAGAAACTTATGTAACTGTTATTAAAATGAGATTAAGTGGTCAGTTTTTTGGGCAAGTGCTTGAATTTAGAAGAAATATTTTTACTTTATCTTAGTAGTAAATATTTTATTCCAAAAAATAATTAAGGTCCCGCATGAAAAAAAAAACTCACGAAGTGTCGAATAAAGTCCGATTCAACCTACAGTTTCGCTGGCAGGTGTTTGAATTTGTGGGAAGTAAGTTAGCTTTTTGTTAGTACAAAATATAATTTAGGATTTTTTTAGGGTTTCGCGTGAAAAATAAAAAACAGAGGGCTGTAAAAAAAAAAATCATTACTGACTGACCATCAAGTTAGTTTTACTGGCAAGTACTTTAATTTATGATTAATATCTTTGTTCTCTTTAAGTACCAAATTTTTTTGTTTGGAAATAATTAGGGATTCGTGTAAACAAATTAGAACTCATGAAATTGTGAACAAAATACGATTCGTTATCTACGATTAACCAAAACTATCCATTCGTAAAAAAAAAAAAAACAAAAGGTTCCTTACACAACTTATGTAAGATACATCTGTTTTTTGTATCTTAGGCTTCCAAATCACTGGTAAAGCCTAGGTTGGAGCCTTGCTTAAGGCTATGTTATTTTGTAGAGGTTTTAAGAAAATAAAATTACATCTTTTGCTATTGTATGAAGAATGACTGTATCACTGTAATATACGTTCCCGCAACCTACACGTTATGAAAAAGCAATTCCTTGTAAGAAAAAATAGTAATTAAAGAGAAACTATTTAATTTCAACCTTATCCAAAATGTTTTCACAAACACAGATAATAAACGGTAGGACGTGCGTTAAAACAAACAAAGATAAATATTGACCTTCACACTTTTGACTCTTGACATATATATCACGGGAATTCGAATTCGCTGTGTCACTGTTACTTGTAACTTTTGCTTGTAATAACGAAATATTATTTCCTTTAATAAGATAACAAACTTCTTTAAGAATAAAGGTTCCGTACTAAACGTAATTTTACTTGTATTGTATCTGTTTTAATTAGGACGGGACAAGTTAATCAGTTTCTGACTGTCGTATTTATAGACAAGTAATTACTAGCTTCTTAGCAATTACTTCATTGAGTAATTACTATAAACTAACGTGATCTTAGACTTACGTATCATTTTATAAACAAAGTAAAAACCTTTACTTAAGAAACTTAGAAGGAATACTTAGCGCTCACGCTGTTCTTTAAGGTGACAATATAAACGCTACAGGCGTTTTATTTCGCGTATACATTTATTTTCACAACCATTGTGAAATTGTCACAACTTAATACTAAGTAACAAATTAACAAAAAATTACCTACTCCAATAAAATAAACCTATATCTTTAAAAGTTACAAAAATAACATGAATATACTTAGTTCGGCTTCTGGATGCAATAATTCCGTATAGTTGGGCCAGACAAATTAAATCAAATCGTCATTAAAAGTTCACTATTTATTTATTATTATTATTATATTTATCTATCATGACTATGGTGGGCAAAAAACTCATTCATTGGAGAAAGATGACTTTTTGACCAAATCACATAAATGTATATCAAGAAGTTATATAGGTAGAAGGTCGAAAAAAAACGCATTGAATATAACTACGAATAACATACATCAGGCGACTTTACAGATAGATTTTTTGTTGAAAAATCTTAGGTTAAGATTATTATTAATTTGGTAAAACGGTTTTCACGACAATAATTAGTTTTAATTTAAAAAAAAAAATATTTCTTACGGATAGTTAAAAAAAAAAGATTAAATTGCCTTCAATGTTTTGGAATCAGTAGAAATGTTAACATTAGAAAATGTTTTCGAACAATAAAGTGTGTTAAATACTTAATGTGTGTTTAATGTTAATCTATTAAAAATACTCGGAATAAATAACCCATAAATTTAAAAAAATAAACAATGTAGCGTTCTATTTAAAAGAAAAATACGTGTTTGTTTTACTTAAGTAATGGCATTGGTGACTATTACTTGGTTAAGAATTCTAGCTATAGATGGTACTTAGTTCCTTGAATTTCTCAATTATAAACTAAAATTTGTTACTTTAGTTTAAGTAATTATATTGGATCAACTGTAAATACGAGGGTAAGAGCATATAAGTAAATGTAAAATAAGTAAATCGTAGTTGAGTTTTTTTATAATTATCATCAGCTTGTATCACTTGATATCGACTTCAGGGCTCTACTCTTTGACGGTGACCTCACCTCTGCCCACGAATACAGACGGTCACTCGTTTGGGAATGTAATGCGTTAATAGTGGATTAGTTATCTGAGTCATCCTCGGAAATAGAATTGTATAATAACCAGTCTCAAACTGATAATAATGTTCCAGATACATATCTATAACTTAAAATGTTTTATGAGATAATTTTTTTTATTACTAAATGGAAACTAAAAAACTATGATGATATCTTGAGAAAAAACACCCAAGAGCGTCTAATACCATTGTACAGAATGGGCAAGCGAATTGAGGCCCATTAACATTTGATGCGTCTCCCAACTGGTATGTTATAAGGGATTTCTCAACACATGGCCTCTCAGAACGCAGGCTTCCTCAATGGTAATGCGAAGAAAGTTCCTACTTCTCGGCCAAATAGGTAAACGAAGGAACAATGTGGCGTTTTACTCAGAAAGAATCTTGACACACACTTCGTTGCCCCGGTGAGGCGGTGTAAGCAATACATGCAAGATAACTTCAATTAAAAAAATTTACTTGATTGTCAGTAAGTCTAAGAATATTTTAACATGTTGCGTAACATGGTTACATGCAAACTCTAAACTTATCTAGCTTAAAAAAGGAATATGAAAACAATACTTTTAGGTGAAAAAGTCGAGATTCCTGGTATCTTTACCAAAACATGTAATCAGCAATTAATCTTTTAACTATTAACCTCGAAGTCATTGATAATAACTAACATATGTAAGTATATAAACACGGAAGGCTCTTCACTGGCTTCATTCCAAGTTTCGACAAGGAAACAGATAGATTTTTTTACATAATAATAAAGATGTACAAGTTTGTAGTGCTCTCGTTGCTTTTAGCCGTCGCTCAGGCTGACGTCGACAAATTCTTAGGTAGAGCCGTCACCATCGCTGTATCACCATTCGTTAAAGAATACGGCATTGATTGTACCTGGTATACCGTCAGTAAGGTCAGTGGATCCGATTGTACCTGCGGTGGCATAACCGGCGTACCGTTAATTTCTATGAAATTCGAATCATCCAACAATCCCGAAGAATTCTTTGCAGCTGAAGAAGTGAAAACCTCCACTGAAGTTGACGAAGCGGTGAAGGTTGAAAAATGTAAATGCGGTGATAAAGAATATCCATTTGTAGCATTCAAGGAACTAAATGACAACTATCATATTATATACTCGGCGCCGACAACCCCGAATGGACTTAGCGTGGAGATACTCAGTGTCAAGACTTTACCAACACAGGCTAACTTGGACGAAATAGTCAGTAAGACACCAGAGTTGAACGGCAGAACCGACTATAAAGTATTTTGTGGGCTGCAATGAGTTACTTAAAGCATTTTAGTAGGCGTAGTAGGTCTTGTATACTGGTCATATAACTGTTTTATTTTTTAATTTTTTGTTTTTGTTTTATATCATCTTACATTATATATCTTCAATAAAACTACACAATATGTACTTTTTTTGTTTTTTATTTAGTTTGTATTTTATTATAATTTAGTTTTTTGTCAGCCAATTTCCTTTCAGCTTCTAGGCTTGAATATTTTTTTAATACGATGAAGACTGCGTTTGGTTCTGTAAAGGTAAGACATTAATTTTCCTGAAGAAAGAGGCATCTTTTTACACATACTACTTACTTAACATACAAAATCTTTTTCGCATACTTTTCTAAAATCACAATAATTCTAGTCGTGTTCTAGAATATCTGTAAATACACTTTAACTTATTGAATACTATAGAGTAATCTATAAGAACTCCTTCTTTACTTAATTCATCATAATGAACTAACACAAACAGTTTCTGTTTTTAGTGTTACTTATAAATATGGTTAAAATCATATACATCCCATAAAAGTCCCGGATTGTTGGTTCTGGAAAAAATTGGACCTACACACTGCCATTCCATTTTCCGTTGCAATTATCCGGTACCTATTCCAATAGTTCTGTGGCAAACTCGACTCGAAACATATTGTGTAGAGAGACTATAGTTAGCTGAGTAACGAAATTATTCACAAATGCAACGACAGACATAATTATTCCATTATCACGTAATTTATTAACTTTATACCACTAATTTTTGTGTTTTCAAAGTTGTAGTGATCGTGTTTTTAAATCGTTGACATTTCATTTTGAGCCAACATCATTTTAGCTGCTTAAGGAAAGTAGAGTACTCGAGACATTAAGAGAGTTAAAGTAAAGGTTTATAGATTGATTATAAAATAATTACCTTATAGGGTATAGAGTATTCGAATGCTGTAAGACATACCGTAGATAGGTTCACTACATAGTGAATCGACAACCTGATGAAGGTTACAGGATCTGTTACTCTAGCGATTTAAGACAAAAGCCTATGTCCAGCAGCAAAATCATTCTACATAATAGACAGACGTGAAGAGATAATTTAAAACCTTCACTTGTAATTGGGTGAAATTTTCTTATTTTTTTTAATAATTAGGACAAGTTAGTATTTCTAAAAATACTGAAAAAAAATACAAAAGCAGTAATATTATACGCAAAAATAATAACATAAATAACAGATCAATTATAACCCTAGTACTTGACTCTTGACACGAGATTTCGTATTGTCACTATTACTTTAAATTTTAATTTTTGATAACAAGATATTATTTTCCTTAAACAAGATAACACGATCAATCAACAAAGGTTCCGTACAGTATAGTTAGTTTTATTTATTAGTCAATTGATTCAATAGAAAGACCTCTACTGCTGGACATAGGTCTTCACCAAAAAAGAGGGAAATGCCATAATCGCCACGCTTGGGCCTCAGTGGGTGTTTGTAGTGCTCAGAGGATGCTGCTAGGCAGCTGGCGCTATAGTACCTTATACCTACCTATCAGTCCATAATTTCCGTCAATTGTCTATTACATAACTGATATCTAATCGATATGACGATAAATATTAGGAGAAATTCTAGTGGATAGACCCTACGAAATTCACGCGATCTTCTATTACAGAATATTTGAAGTGAAACTTCTTTAGCGGCGTTGAGCTATTCTCAATAGGTCAATAACTTATAGATTCACGTTACCAATGCTATGACGTCAGTGGTCAACATGCTACAGCATGTCAAGTGTAGGATGACATTCTAGTGCTGGCGCTCAGAGATATATTATAAAGTTTATACTTACGCAGCATCCTTTAGTCGTATCTTACGACACCCATGGGAGGATATGTGGTGATACTAGTCTTAGCCGGCACCAGGCGGTATTTATTTTTTTAATTAAAACAGGCGTGCTATGTCTAGTCCACAGTGTCTGAGAATAAATTTAGGTTTCATGTTCTGAAATTAAAATAATGTAATTTTGGTGCGACGATAGCTTAGTTGGTTTTGCTATCGAATTACGCATCGATCGACGTGGGTTCGAACCTTTTTTTTTTGACGAGGGGAAATGCATTTACGCACTACCCTTACCTATTGCATTAGTGAGTGACTCCGTGCCAGTGTGGGACTCGCCCGCACAAGAAGCGTCCGGAAATACCCACTAAAACCCCCGGGGCCGTCCGCCGCATTTGATGTGGAGGCGATACGGGATGGCTTTCGCAAGCACCGCGTCACCGCAAGCACTTCGCCGACCTGGGTTCGAACCTAACTATCTAATTCTATAATGAGCCTGAACATTTGTTAAAGGAAAACATCGCGAGGAAACAATATCATGGCGATAGGGCATTATCTACTAACTCATGTCTGAGCAGCAACCACCCTCATGCCTTCAAAACCTTTCGCCAAGCACTAGTATGTGTGTTTCTGCAACATTCCTTGAATGCCACTACCTCTAGGATAACTGTATTAACAATTCTGGTCCGCATACTCACTCAGCATCAGATGAAATTATGGTCAAAGGACTGAGCCGATACGATACGATTTTCTAGATAAATTTATCTACAAAACCTATAGCTTCGTTTTGGTGTACGTTTAGTATGGATACCATTACCTTTATCAATATAAATTCTCACGAAAATGAATTGTATATTTGAAAACTTGGTTCATATTTTAAATAATAAAATTATAACCGGGACGAAAGCTTACTTACCTTTCGTCGCCGAGTTTCCGCTGAGGTCTTTATAATGATGTCACGTCTAAAATATAAGGGCATTAAACTAATATATAATTGCATCAAAACTTCTAGCTACGCCGCTGTGCGGCAAATAGCCACCCATCTATTAATTTATTATAACAGAGTAAAAATGATCATATAGAATCATTTACCGCTCTAATGATCTCAAATCATAGTCTTATTCAAATCCCAAACAAAAAAATTAAGTTATTGTTTTCATACCGAATGCTTAAGTTAGAATGACGTGTAGGTACACGTCCTTCGTTGTCCTTTTCTCCCCTAAACCTTTTATTTTAATGGTTTTATATAAAGTATATTAAAAGTGGATACTGAGTAATCCAGAATATAAGTTAATAAGTGGAACTATTCAACAACATTGTTAAAGGCCTATTCTTACACGCCATACACGAACACCGCACGGCGTCTGCGGTGGCGGCACGTGTGCTTACGGGATACCTTTTTTTTTCTTTTTTTTTTTGACGGGGGGAATTGCATTTACGCACTACCCTTATCTATTGTATTTAGGGGATCAAAGTCCCCCAATACAATAGATAAGGGGGCACGGAGTGACGAGCTCCGTGCCAGTGTGGGACTCACCCGGGCGTGAAGCGCCCGGAAATACCCACTAAAACCCCCCGGGGCCGTCCGCTGCATTTGGGATGGGGGCGACACGGTTGGGGGCGACACGGGTGCTTACGGGATACCTGCCGTGGGAGCTGAAAGCAAAGGTAATCGCCGCCGTGTATAGATTTGCGGCGGCAAGGAGGACTGGTGACGGAGTCTGCTTCAGTTTCGCAGAGGTTAAAGCCATAAGACAAAGGATGAGGGGACTCGCCTTTCAGCGCTGGGAGGTTGTAATAGTAATTAAATTTCAAATACTAGCTGTGAACATGACTCCGTCCGCGAGTAATTTCGTGTACGAAAAACAATACTATTTACTTTAAATTAAACATTTTTAAGTATTTTTTTGAAATCGACATTTAAATAACTTCGACGAAAATCAATGTTCTTTATTTCAAAATATACCTACAAATATGTTTCTAATACCATAGAAGTTTCAAAATAAACATCCCAATAATTTAGAAAATATGCAGATTAAAGTACAGACATGTCGCACTATCGCGATATCTAGCTTTGTCTACCGATTTGCGTGGTGAAAAATGACTATTGTAATTTCGTAATGAAAAATAATGTTCCAAGTAAAGAACGATTTTATTTTATACAAGCTGTGACCGCGATTTCGTGGAATTCCGATATTTATATTCTCCTGTCCCGTCAAACAGACAGATTTTTTTTTTTCAAACTATTAAAACGTTTCTTGTCCTAGAACTCTGAAGTCCTTAATACATTGATTTTTTTCTCAAAAATCTCCAATGAACAGGTTTCGTCCCGTTAGCCTTTTATTATAAGTATACATTATCTATCTCCTTGTGATGTTTCAGAACATTTCAAATTATTAAAAAATAAGTATACCGCCATCTATGAATAGTCGTCAGAAACACATATATAATTTTATTACGAGATCACACTCAACCCTCATGCTTGAGTTAAGAATGTGTTCCTGGAATGCCCAATCTCTCACGGGGAAGCGAAGACTTCTAGCTACCTTCCTCCGAGACCAAAAAGTAGATATCATGCTTTTATCGGAGACCTTCCTGCGACTAGGTGAAGAATTTAGGATCTCGAATTACTTCGCCTATAGGAAGGACGAGAAAAAGCTCAGTGACGGCAGCCCATACCGAGGATTACTTGTCCTAGTAAGAAACAACGTCGTACATCAACTAATCCCGCATAAGGAGTACCAGTCCCTATATGCACTGGGAGTAACAATAAATATCAACGGCCGCGTTTTAAGATTATTCGCGACGTATAGACCGCAATTACATCCCAAGATCACGCTAAGACAGGATTTGGCTGACATTATCGAAAATACAAATGCGTTCTCGATAATAGCCGGCGACGTGAACGCTCTAAACACCCATTGGAACTCGTCCCATACCAATTCACACGGACGACAGCTCTTAGCGGCGGTCGAGGACTGTGGGTGCGAAATACTCGGACCCGACGAACCAACGCACTACAGCCGGAGGTCACAACAAGTTCTCAATGTTGTTATCACAAACGGACTTACAAATCCATTGAAACTAACGGTATTACCGGACTTGCCCTCAGATCATAGACCCGTACTGATTGAAGTCCCTGGGCAGCCTACTCGATCCTTTTTCACAAAAACTAAGAAAAAGATCGACTGGACAATCTTCGAGAGAGAATTGGAGGCCAATACGCCAACCAGGAAGATTATGACGTCCGAGGATGTTGAATGTATGACTGGTGAAGCCACCCACATCATCCAGCAAGCACTTGAGAAAGCCACGCGAACCATTCCGATAGCTGGGTGGCTTAAACCTCTCCCTAGACGAATCCAAGACCTAATAAAAGAGAAAAAAACGCCACGAAGGGAATGGCAAGCCACCCGCTGTCCCCTCACCAAAACAAGATTAAATTCAATGGTAGATCTAGTGAAGTTAGCCCTCGACGACTATGCAGCCGAGTCATGGGAGAACCACATCGATGACGTGATCCTGGACGGTCGAGTTCCCTCCATTCACCGTCTATGTCGATCACTGTCCAAAAAGCCAGAGCCAGTTAGACCACTGCTCGACGAAGATGGGTTCCCGCAATTCCTAGCATGGAAATTCAGCATTCTCGCCGAACGCGGAGACAAACCACCAACACGTTATGGAAGTCAATAGTAAACTGGAAAGCTACTTTACAACACCTACAGCTGACGGCTCTGACGTAAATGCCCTGTACTTTAACCCGGCCGAGGTACATCGCGTGATCGGGAAACTGAAGCCCAAGAAAGCGCCCGGAGCGGATAAGATTACCGGTGCTATGCTGCGTCACTTCCCGCTGAGAACACTTGCGGCAGTGACGCGGTTATACAACGTTATTATCCGCTCCGGTCACTTTCACTTCCAATGGAAGCTCGGACTGGTCCGCATGTTACCAAAGCCGGGTAAAGACCTGCATAGACCAGAGTCGTATAGACCGATTACACTACTCAGCATTTTGTCTAAAGTATTTGAGAGACTTATACTTACAAAATTGATGCCCCACATTGAACCCAGAACCGAACAATTCGGTTTCAGGCAAGACCACTCCACAGTACTGCAGTTGACACGTGTAATCAACATGTCAGCCGAGGCAACATACAACAACGAGTACGTCGCTGCAGTGCTCTTAGATATAGAGAAAGCATTCGATAAAGTCTGGTACCAAGGGTTGTTATTCAAATTAGCAACAACCACAACACCTAAACAAATAGCTGACGTTATTAAATCATTCCTTGATAACCGCAGAATTCAAGTAGCAATCGAAGACCAGCTATCGCGAGAAGTCATAGTGCGTGCTGGAGTCCCACAGGGCAGTTGCCTGTCACCCGTACTGTACGCACTATACACGAACGACTTCCCACTCGCTGGTCGGACGGAATTAGCTTTGTTTGCCGATGACGCAGCTATTTTCGCGCGTGACGTCACTGCCGAAGCAGCCGCTCACGAATTATAAGCGACATTAGATGTAATTCCCGATTGGCTCAACAAGTGGCGTTTAAAAGCAAATGTTGAAAAACCACAAGCGTTAGTCACAAGAGCCACGGAAAGAGGCCTACCACCGAACCTGACACTCCAAGAACAACAACTACCCTGGACAAGTAAAATTAAATACTTGGGTGTCACCATTGACAGAAACATGAACTTTAAAAGTCATATACAAGACGTCATAGCAAAGACTAGAGTAGCCAGGCGAATGTTACGCCCGGTATTCGCCTCGCGACTACCTCTAAAAACCAAAATCGGTATTTATAAAACCTATATTAGATCTCGACTAACATATGCTTCCCCGGCCTGGAATAGTCGCCTGGCGGAATACAATAAGCAAAAGCTCAGATCGCAGCAAAGCATTACGCTACGGATAATCGCAGGCGCACCGAGGTACGTGAGTTATCACGTGGTAGCGCGCGACCTAAGAGTAGATAACCTCGATGAATTTATTAGTAGCTTAGCCACAAACATGTTTAATAGGGCGGATAAGTCGGCGCATGTTCACCTGCAAAATATAGCTCCTTTGCACGCAAGACTACCTGACGGACATGGCGCTACCGGAAACGGTCGCCGACCTAAACGGAAACCTCAAGCGCGTGAACTTATTCGTGCACCCTCACCAACCTGAGTAGTGAGGAGACGAAGTACCATAAAATGAGACCAGAAAAACAGAAGCTTACAACTAAAACTCAGGAAAAGCAGACCACAGAGGCAGCATATAATGCACCTCATCTAAGAGACCTGTTCGTCGTAACGAGCAGAGCAGCAGCCACCGCCATAGGGCTATGCCCTGAAGCGGTTACCCCGCTTAGCTCCCACTCTTAGGTTAGCCTAATATTAACTGACAAAAGAGCGCACCAGAGCAAAGCGAGAAGAATAGTTAGTATTACGAGATCACAATTCATAACACTTTGTCCTCCATGTCATCAAAAATAAACAAAAGAAGAACTGTTAAAATATTATTCGAATGAAATAATATTATGTTCCGCGCCATATTTATACCTATTGATATTATAATTGAAATTCAGTACACTACTTCCAAAAAAATGACTCCTTTTAACAAAATGGCTAGATGATTGAGTAAAAATTGAATATTAAAATATTGTTCTCTTATGTACTATATCTTTAGTATGTTATTTATTATGTCTTAGGTATTTATTATTTATATACTAATCATATATTTTATATTATGTCATTTTGTTCAATTTCAATCAATCCATGATTTTTTTATTCTCGAATAAGACTAAAACGCGTTTCATACTAAACTTGCTGCGTGTCATTCAAATTACTATTAGTTTTGATTGAGTGGACCTATTTTAATGAAATGAAGTTCTGATGTTACTCCGAAATATGCTTTATTGTATTTTTAAATATACACTCAATAAGTTCTAATTGATATCTCCACGAACAAACAGACAAACAAACATTTCTAAAAAATGATAGAAATATGTTTAATTACCTATTTTTAAGTCACTTGCAATAATTATTTTCACAAAAATCGGAAATGTATAGACACGTATATTTTACAATTTTATAATTAGTATAGATTTTTCACTGTTTTAAAAAGATAATTTACCACATTTTATAATGTTTTTTTTTTTAAAGATTTTTTAATAAGAACGTACAGTATTTACAATATATTTACACACTTTTTCCTATATTATATTGTTTTTTTTGTATCTCACTTTACTTATTTCACGTCACCTACCTTAAATGAATATTTGTTTATTTAACATTTTATTTAAATTTTTACTTATTATTAACAAAGTCAGGAATAGTATGATAAGAGCACGCTGTGGTTTAGTACAGGATGTAGTGAGTAAGATAGAAAAATTAATGCTTAGTTGGTTCTAGCACGTGGAGAGGATGGACGACAGAAGATTAAGGAAACAAATTTACAAGTCGAGGGTGACGGGCCCTTCGGCTTACCTAGTCGTAGCTATTTCCACCAAATTGAGCATGTCTTAAAAAAGGCCCGCTTACGGCTAATAAATTGGTGTAAATGTACGTCGCTAATTATATTCGATATTGATTAAAATTTGAGAGAAATTTTGATATTTAAGATTCTGATTGTTTCTTAAAATTACCGTAGTTCTTAGAATAACTTTATTTAAGCTTCTTTTTAGGAGGAAAATGAATCGGTGCCCAAATTGCAGTGCAAAATAACTTTGAAGAGTTTTTTGTTTTCTTTTCAACGGATTTTTTTCACGAAAAGCATGTATAAACAGCAACTACGTCGGAATACGTGCATTGATTTCATGGAACTTGAATTAACATAAATAAAAAAGATAGAAAACAATTTAATGTTATTTATTTCGTACGAAATGGCTATTTGATTGGTAAATACTTTATAAATACAGGTGACCTAGAATAAATAAAAGACTAAAAACAAAACAACGTCTGGCGCGTTCTCTTACAATTAACATAGTTCACATATAAATGTCACCTTTCTATTCATGCATCTAATAACGCCTGTTTTTCACATTTCGTAAATGGATTCGATATATTATGCATGATAGAATGATCAATAAAATAATACAATCTAAATACGTTCTTCATGTCCGCTAACAAAAGTTCGAAAATTGTATGTTAGTAAAAAACAAAAATTTTAATCTTTGCCTTTTAACTTTTGACCTATAAAGATCACAAGGCTTTGTTTTCGAAGTGATTATTACTGTAAGTTTCACTTATACAAATTGTTTTTTTCTTCTTAATTATTTAACGTCATAATGCTATAGTAACAGTGCGTAGGTCAGTTGGGGTTAATCATAACATTTGATGTAGACTTATCACCTAATTTGGAAAATGTGGATTTATATATATTTTTCCTGATAAATGACGATAATAACAAGTTCGGTAGCAACTCTTTAATATTTATTATCTGATCTACTTAGTTTCATATTTTTCTTTCCATTTGATGTTTATTATTGAATCATTAAAAACATTGCTTATGGATGATATAAGTCCCAGAAAAAGCGGTAAATTTAATTTTTCATTCAATAATAACATTTATTAAGAGCTATTTTTTCGCAATGGTAATCTTATGGATAAACTTAATATTTTCATTGTGCAAATAAGAGTCACATGGTAACATTAGAGTCAAAAGATTTTGTTTGGAACAATCAACTGTAACAAGTGACGATCTCCTTGTGGCAGGGAGGTAAACGGCGAACAGATCACGGGATTTATGACACGGGTGTTCAAATTAAAAAGAAGTCAAACACATTCATCATCATCAGCTAATCATTGCCCACTACTGAGCATAAGCCTTACTTTTTGTACGCCACTCGTTTCGGTCCTGGGCTAGCCTTATTTAGCCTTATTTATTAGTTTGACCGACGGTTTTTACTATATCGTCCATCCAACGGGCTAGTGGCCGCCCAATTCCTTTTTTATACCCACGTGGCCACCACTCTGCCAAAATTTTAGTCCTCCTACGATCACTCTGTCTAGCAATATCTCCTGCCCAACCCCATTTCAGTTTCGTGATTTTCTTACCAACGTCGCGGACCTTAATGCGACGTCGGATCGCGACATTTCTTCCTCGACCTTGTAATACCGAGCATGACACGCTCCATGTATCTCTATGCCACTTGTATTTTTTGCACAGACTCAACAGTGAATGTCCATGTCTCGGCACCATAACGTCATGTTGGGCAGGACACATTGATTGTAGGGACGAGTCTCAGACACTGTGAAACGATGGTGGACCTAAAAATGTGATGTAACTTATGGAATGTTGCCCATCACAGCTGGATTCTTGTGGAGAAATTCTTCTGAAATTGATTACCAATCAAAATCAAAAATTTCTTTATTCAATTTGGGTCCTGAAAAGGCGATTATTATGAATGTCAAAAACTACCACCGGTTCGGAAAACAACCCAGTCGAGAAGAGCCGACAAGAAACACGATCTGGTTTGTTTTACATGTTTTTTCAAGTTATTAAAATAACTTACAGTAACAATAAACGGTTTTAGTGGAAGCACAAAGAGGGTTGTCACTTCCAGACATCACTATCGTTCACGTAATGATTCACCCTGAAATAACCTTTGGATATTAAAACTTGTTTGACACAGTGCTTAAACTTATCTTCAGGTAAATCCGTAATGTGCTTTGGTACCGTGTTGTAGAACCTGACACTATTGCCTAAAACGCTTTTATTGGTCTTACTAAGCCTAAAGCAAGGGATGGCTAGTTTGTGATTGTTTCTACTATTAAAATTATAGATAAAAATAGATAGAATATGGCTAAGAATTGGGCAACGTTCTCTATTCTCTCGCTTCCAATAATTATGATCGCTCCCGAACCACCAGAGAGATTAACCAGAGAACCTTATTCATGGACTTATTAATTCTGAGACCTACTCGCATTGAAGAATGGCACAGGTCCTTAATATAACACATTAACATTGAGATATCTAGTTTCACAAAATAGCACCAGATGACATTAGAAAACATAAAAAATTGGATATTTAACATCCTAAAGATCTAATTAATCACAGTCACAAGTTTCATCAAAAAGATGAAATAAGAAATTTACGGCTATCAGGTTACATTGGCAAAATTAATTACCATAAGTGTCTATCTATATACTAATAAATAAAATTGAAGTGTCCGTTTGTAATGTCAATTTTTTTTTTAACTAAATGGACATGATGTATTCAACTTATACAAAAACGCAATTTTTAAAATATTTGTTTGTCTGTTTGTTCCGGGTAATCTCTGGAAATGCTGGACGGATTTTGGCGGACATTTTTTGTCAAATAGCTAAAGTTACTCCGGGTAACTTTGGGTACTTTTAATTTTCGAAAATAATTAGGGTTCCGTATAAAAAATTAAAAATCATAAAAAATTTAAATAAATCCGATTCGATGCACATTTTTACGGGTAAGTGCTTGAATTTATTAGAAATATTTTTACTTTATCTTAGTACTAAACATAAATTAGGGTTCCGTATAAAAAAAATCAGTGAAGAGTATATGAAACGCGGACGCAGCCGCGGGCAGCCAGTTCAAAAAAAAAAATCAAAACCAAAAAAATATTTATTCAATTTAGCCCCTAAGAAGGCGCTACCACCGGTTCGGAAAACAACCCAGTCGAGAAGAGTCGAGCTAGTTATATTGTATGAAGGGTACATGTAAAAATGTCACTATCCATGGAGCAGGAGTGCACCAATCGTATATTCAGTTCCTCTTAGTGTTTTTAATTGATCATTCGATAAGGTTTATTTTGGTTTGTTAGATGGTGTTTTTAATATAACTCTGGAATCATAATTTACGTATATCTTTACACACTACCTTGGGCATGGTTTTGTTACATTTCGGGACAGCTACGTTTTTACATGTAAACGCAGTTTTAAAGCTGGTTTTTTTTTTTACGAGAAATTTCTAATATTGCGTAGACACATTGCATATAGAAAATAATATAGCTATATTTAAGGTTTTTAAAAGATCTAGCAGATGGTAATACTAGTTGTATATGAGTAAAAAATAGACAGTGTTTTTCTTCTGTTTTCATACCTCTTCTATGCTGATTATAAATCGATTACCATTACAGTTAACGCATTTAAATTGATAATAGCTTTAAAAAATATTTAAGAATTTTTGAGAAAAAAATAAAATAATAAAAACTAAAAATTCCTAAGAAACAAAGATAAACTTTGACCCTTACGCTTTGACATATGACGCACGAAATCACAAGACTTCACTTTCGCTATGTCACTGTTACAATACAATTCTGCTAGTGATAACATAACGAACGATTTCATTTCCTTCAATAAGATAATACGACAATTTAAGAAAGGTTCCGTACCCTAAAACGGAGTGATAAAGTACAATTTACCATAATGTGCAACTTTATTTAAATATTTTAGTGTCATTTTGTACATTATTATGACAGTTGTTGTATTTTATTTTATCATATGTATCATCCAAGGAGACCTTTTTTTTTGACGGGGGAAATGCATTTACGCACTACCCTTACCTATTGTATTAGTGAGACCGAAGTCCCCCAATACAGTAGGTAAGGGGGCACGGAGTGACGAGTTCCGTGCCAGTGTGGGACTCGCCCGGGCGCTAAGCTCCCGGAAATACCCACTAAAACCCCCCGGGGCCGTCCGCTGCTTTGGGATGGGGGCGACACGGGGTGGCTTTCGCAAGCACCGCGTCGCCCCCTGCAACGAACCCACCGGGCCTCATCGTGCAATGGCCCAATGGGGATGGGGGAGAATATTTCTCAACCCCACCTCTTCACCCGCCTCTGAAAGAGGCATTACCTTCGCCCGTGGGCGCATATCTTCCCCTACTCTCATCTTGCAGAGGCAAGGCATAGAGTGGGGAAGGCGCCCTCAATCCGCCCAGCATCCCTCCTACACCTGCCCTACTGAGCAGGTGCAACCTTCGCACCAGCTGGTGCCCCTCTTGTTAAGGGAGGGCGACAGAAGACCCCCCTCCCCATGTGGTGGCCTGCCTCCCTCCCTTCTTCCGCGCACAAAGCGCACATCGGCCGCTCCGCTGTGCAGTCCACGGCCCTATGGCCGTAAACCCCACAGCAGTAGCACTGAGTCCCCCTCTCTACTGCTGAAGTGCACTTCGCTCGAGTATGGCCCAGCCCCATGCACTTGAAGCACCTCAGCGGAAGGACCTCAAGTGCCTGGACCCGGGTCGAACTCCATCCAACCCTGATAATTCCTCTTTCCACCACTCTCAAAGCTCCCTCCACCGGCAACGACACAACCAAAGTCCTAATCCCCCTTTCAGTTTCCCACACCATCCCCGCCTTCAACTCCCCCACTTGGCACCCCCCTTCTTGCACAACCCTCTCCAACGCCTCCTCTCTGGACACTGAGTCATCCAGGCCAACAAGGCGGACATCAGCCCGCTTCGTCGGTCTGAAGACCAATGCCACCTCCTCACAAACCTCCTGCAGCCGAGCTGCCAGGACATCCGCTCGCTCCCCAGTCGCAGGACCCGGGATCTCAAGGATCCGGGAACCCACTGCAGTGGGGCGACACGAGATCATCCAAGGAGACCTAAAAAGAGAGATAGAAGCGGGAAATAAAGTGGTTCTGCGATATGTTACAGGTGAGTGGTAAGGATTTAGGGGAACCAACATATACATTAAAATACATATACATGTAAACCTGTAAGGAACCTTTTTTTTCAGTAAGGAACCTTTTTTTTAATGTCAAATATAAAAAAAATGTAGGGATAGCTAGGATACAACTCGCGAAAGAGTTTGCAGACTCAGGTGACGGCTGAACCGAGGTTCGTACCATTTAGGTAACCCTTGTGCTACTTACCTTTTGCGGCTGAGTGCCTTAAGCACTCGCCCCCAAAGTCACGGTGAAGCTGTAAAGGCCCTTCCGGTAAACAGCGTTAGCTAGGTTCAATAAAAAAAAATTACATGTAATAATCTTAGTTCGATCGAGTATAATACACGTAAATATTCTGAACATAAATTCTTCATTGCGTGATTGTTAAAGTTATCTTCGAACAACTTCAGGTTTCGTTTTCAAGCACACAATGAAATAATGGAAGTACAAAAGTATATTATTTATTGACTTTTTAGTGTCTTTTTATAGTTTACTAATTTTTTTTGAAGACGGTTTTGTTTTTATTTAAAAAAGTTTTTTTTTCCACTTTTTAGTTTTTTTTTCCTATAGATGGCGGTAATTAACGCGGTGAGCTTTTTATATCGTGTCGATAATTAACATGACGTATAGTTAAATTTGTAGTCGCTAGAGTTGAAAAATAACCGTTATAACGTATTTTAGTATAAGTGGTAAAAATAACGACAGCTCCGTTTCTATATATTTAAATGTAAATTGAACCCTATAAATATCCATTAAGTTTTGATATCAAACATATATTACGTTTAATATCTATATTAATATTTAAAATTAAAGTGTCTGTTTGTAATATTAAATAGAAATTTTGTATCAAATATGTATGTAGGTATATACAATACCTATACAAAGATACAATTTTTAAAATTTGTGTCTATCTGTCTGTTTGTTCCGGGTAGTCTCCGGAACGTCTGAACTGATATTAAGTTGTTTTGTTATATAACTGAAGTTACTTCGCGTAACTAAGGGTGTTTTAGGGTTAAATAACTAGGGTTCCAAATAAAAAGTTAAAAAAACTCATGAAATTTCGAATAAAATCCAATTCAACGCGCAGTTTCACTGGCAAGTGTTTGAATTTGTGAGAAATAGATTTACTTTATCTTGGTATCGAAAAAAACGAGGGAAAATAATAAAGGTTCCGTAGAAAAAAAATTAATATACAGTAAAAAAAACATACGAAATGCGGGTGTAACCGCGGGAACACAGGTAGTATGGTATATAACAAATCCAAAAACTAAAAATCATGGCGATATCTCGTAAAAAGCATTACAATATTATTCCTCATAATTACATACAATATTTTGTTTCAATTATAGATAAAGAATGAAAGATCAAAAGTCAAATGAAAATATTGTAGTAACATCAACTTGACCCACCACATCGTTTAATTGGTTTTATAGTAATAATATTTTAATATACCTACGTAATTATAGATGTTACATTGTTTTTTTTTTTTAAAAAAACTCTTGTGTGTATTTATCACGTAATTAAATAGTTATTAATATTAATAAATATTTAATACCCAAAGTCACCTGGATCAAACATTGGCTTGTAGTTACAATTTAAAATATTCTTTTGAAATCAATGTACTTATAATTAAATATTTCATCAAATTGATATATAAAAGAAAATCATTTTAATTTTTTTCTTCTTAAAACATGAGAGCTGGTCTTCTTTTTTAAAAATTTTCCGTGCTATGCGATATTGTTAATTCTAAAATTACAGGTTTTTTAAAGTTACTTCTTATAATGTACTGGCTGTGTGTCTGCGGCTGCACCCGCGTTTCATATATTCTTCACTGCGTTTCAATTTTTTTTTATACGGAACCCTAATTATTTTCCTAAAAAATATTTACTACTAAGAAAAAAGCAAAAATATTTTTCATGAATTATTAGTACTTGCCCGTAAAAACTGTGCATTGAATCGGATTTTATTCAAATTTTTATGAGTTCTATTTTTTACGCGGGACCCTAATTATTGTAGAAAATTAAATGTAACCTTTTTTTTGACGAGGGGAATGCGTTTACGCATTTCCTCTATCGACATTCCCGGAGAGTGAAGTCTACCCGATAGGGTCGATAGAGGGGTATGCAGGACTCGCCGGAGCTGAGGACGCCGGGAATACCTACTAAGCCGCCACCCACCGCATTAATAGGGGCGATACGGGATCGGAGACGCAAGTGACGCGGCGCACCCTGCGGCAAGTCCTACTGGGCCTCGTCACTCATCATCACTCATCAGTTAGGGTGGGTGGAGTTACTGCCTGACCCACAAGCTCGAGATAATTCTCCCTCAAGAGAATATACGTCCGGGAGAGGGGGTATATAGCCTGATCCATAGGTTTTACCCCTCCCCCCAATGTAAAGAAGTATCCGGCCGCCATCTGATGATTGGTTCCTTCCCTCTTACTTGGCCTGTAAGGACAAGGCGTAGTGAGGGCAGGCATCGTGAAGAGCAAAAGATAGGTAGAAGAAAGAATAGAATGAAAAAAACAAGCTGTCGGCTCTGCTGGTCCGTTACGGTGAGGGAGTGTTCGCACAAACTTGAGGATTCCCCTCCCGTTTCCTTTCGGCTGCCTCCTTCTTTAATATTACCTGTTGGCTGAAGGAGGCGACAACATTTCAGATCTCCTCGCTGTTGAGCATGGCTTTAATCTATGGCGCGCCGTCGAATGCTAACGGTATCGGGCTGCGCATGCACACCCCACGACTTGCCGCCCGCATACCGCGCCGTCCGGCACACCGAATTCAACTAGCCACGGAGAAACACGTATCGCTCGCTCGAACCACCGACGCACTTATTTATTACGAGCATACCTACAAATCACGCCCAGCAGCGAGAGGGCCGGCGCCACAGCCGCTGCCACCTCGTGACGCGGTTCCACTCACGCAGCGCACTCAGCCAATATGTAGTGCGCTGTATCTTCAACCACGCCGCTATGGTGACACGCGGCTGACGGCTCCCTCCGGGCTATCTTGTGCAGATACCACCCGAAGCACCCATGCCCGGACAGTGTCTGAACAAATCTAAACGTCAGGGAGCCGTGCCTCCTGACTCCTGGAGGACCGGACGGACGGCATCCGCGATCGAGCGACCGTATCGCACGTCCGCCAGGTCCTCCTCCCAACTCCGGAATGCTTGCTCCCGTTTCTCTCCCCTCTCTCTATCAACGTCTGCCCTGTGGAAATTAAAGTGATAAAAAATATTAAGATATACAGACTAACTTCAGCTATCTACCAAAAACAGTCTCGTCTAAATCGGTCCAGTCGTTCCGGAAATTAGCCCTTACATACAGACAGACAGACAATAATTTTAAAAAATGTACTTTTGTATTGGTATCGTACATACATACATTAATAACTATTTAGTAAAAAAAACTTTTGACATTACAAACAGACATCTCAATTTTATTTATTAGTATAAATAAGTTACTTGTAATTGTAAGTGTAAACATTCATGACAATTTTATGTTGTTAGAATTTGTAGGAAACGTAAATATTTTTAATCAACAAAGGTAACAACAACATGGCGAATATTTTGCTTATACTATCGAAATAATTTTTATTTCATTCCAGAAATCAAGCTTCGTGTCTTTGTTTACGTTAAAATGCTACCAAAGTTACACACAATGTATGTTCAAATAATAAATGTGAAGGAATTAAAAATATGAACTATAATATTACAGGTTCCGCGAAAAGCAGACAGGGAAAAAATAAATTTTCGTACATAAAATAACAATAAAAAAATATTACAACGTAGAAACTCTAAATCTGAATTTTATCATAATTTAAACAGAATCCGTTAGTCGCTTGTTTATAGAAAAATGAACCTACTTTTTAAGTAAGTTTCATAAGTTCGTGGTTATGAGAGTCCCTTCAAACATCTCTTGTAGTGTAACAGAAATATATGACCTTGGAATTCTATTCTCATCGTGTTCAATGACGCTTCAATAAATAAGGTTTATGATAATTTATTTGTGTCGTTTTAAAATATACTTGATTTATAGTCAAACAGCTAAACTCTATACATAGTAAGCAAATGTCTTAAAAATAAACAAAATGATATCAAACTAAGTGAAGTTGGAAATTGTTGTTGAAAACACTAGCTTACTGTTCAATGGCTTTAAAAACTTACACATTTGGCAATCGTCATTCTCATCTGATATTTAATATAAATATGATATATAAATAATGAATATACGTACTGAATGTATAAATATGAGAAACCTGTTTAAAAACATGGCTACGAAAAGGTTACGGCCAAGTCTGCGTGACAGCAACCAAAACTTTCGAGTTTACGAATATTGCTATGAAGTAAAGTATTATTTATTTCAAAAACAAATGAACTAATTTTATTCGAAAAAATCAACAAATATCATTTCAATCAGAAATACTAGCGGTCATATTTTGGTAAGCGACCAGGGAAGAATATATTCCCCCGTCATAATAATATAAAAATCCATTTTGGTCATAATCTAGATGAACATAGTAATCTTGCAGGTTGCTTAGACCATAGATTTTTTTTTAAATTAAAAACAAAACCGACATCAAGAGAATAAACTATAAAAATGCACTAAAAAGTCAATAAATAATTAACTAATCTGCTTCGTTAATTTTGAAGGCGGTACCAGCTGGAGTTAACGAATGTACTCAATTACAAATGGAAATAACTGACTAAACTTTATCACAATTACATACAAGCTAAATAAAGGTTGATTTTAAAGAACAATTAATCAAATCGAATATAATAAGCGAATTACATTTACACCGCTTTGCTATCCGTAAGCTGGCACCGATTTCAAAATTAATGAAGCAGATTAATAAAGTAGTTATTTGTTGACTCTTTAGTGCATTTTTATAGTTTATTCTTTCGAAGTTGGTTTTGTTTTTAACTAAAAAAGTTCTTTCAAGCTATCATAATTCCTACTAAAATACACATTACAATGAAAACAAACTTAATTTTGACGGAGAAATAGCTCAACAAACATACAAAAAAGAACACATAACCCTCCTCCTTTTTGAAGTCGGTTAAAAAAACTTATAAATAACTGACGCAATTAAAAAAAAAAGGATATAAAAATCTATTCAATTGTCACAGACACAATATAAATATTAAAAAAACTTTAACAATTCTGTATGGCTTACGTCGTCAATTGCTTATAGTAAAATCTTCTGAAAATTGAACAGTTAATGTTCTGCACTTCTTTCTCCCTATAAAATTTAACATGACCAAATCTCACACTTCTCCGTGCACGCAATGTTCTTAAAAAGCTATCCAAAAGTTTTCGCTTCACATATAAATAATATACATAACATAACACAAGCTCACGCCCGTTATCCCCGAAGGGTTAGGCAGAGCTGAAATAGCGAACTACACCACCCAGATTTTCCTGAGCTTAGTTCCGTCCCAGATGTGACAAAGGCGAGCCTGTCGCCATATCGGGTACAAATTACAGACTCCGGAATGATACTGAGTACAAAAACCCAATATCACTTGACCCGACCCGGGGATCGAACTTGAGTCTGCGCCACCAAGGTACATATAAATACTTTTATTTGACATTGTTTTTAATGTAATATCTCTAAGTTGTATTCTAGGCGTATATATTCAGATGTCTTTGATAACCATGAAACGCTACATAAAATTTACCGTTACAAGGCCCTAAACGAATCATTTTTAATTGGTCTTTGTAAAATAGACCAACAGGTCATAAGATTTGCAACTTCGGGATGAAAAGGAAAGAAATGCTTTGTAGAATAACAATAAAACTTCATAGCTAAATGGTCTGATGATTGATATCTAGTCAATGGACATAAGTACAAATCCTATAATGAACATAAGCTTTAGGTGAAGAAAAACATGAAATCAAACAAAACATGACATGAAATCATAGATTGGTGGTAAGGTAATTACTGATGCCCACCTGATTAACTACCATCTTCAAGTTGAATCTTTATTGCCGTAGGTACTTGCTGACAGCCCATTAATCGTTGGTTAAGTTGTTACTATTTTAGCCACATTATAATTTAACATCACACGATATCGTGAATATATGCTAAACATGTAAAAAAATATATATGAAAAAACTTCAAAGTAAATAAAGTCGCAGTTATCATCAACCAATTATCTTTCATGAAACGAATAATCACCAATTAATCGTTTATCTATTAACCTCAAAGTCACTGATAACAGCTACATAAGTATATAAATGCAGAAGGCTTCTCATTGGCATCATTCCAACTTTTGTCAAGGATTGGAACAGATCTTATCCCAGTAATAAAAATGTTCAAGTTTGTAGTACTCTCTGCGCTGTTAGCCGTAGCTCAAGCCGACGTGGACAAATTCTTAGGCAAAGCCGTCACCATCGGTGTATCTCCATACGCTGAAGAATACGGTGATGGCTGTTTCTGGTATACCGTCAGCAAAGTCAATGGAGTTGAATGTAACTGCGAGGGTGGGATAAAAGTCCCGTTAATTTCTTTTAAACACGAATCAGGCAGCATTCCTGAAGAATTTTTAGCAGCCGATGAAGTTAAAACCTACGCTGAAGGTATAGAAGCCGCGAATGTTGGTAAATGTAAATGCGGTGACAAGGACTATCCTGTTCTAGCGTTCAAAGAAATAAACGACAACTATTACTTTATGTACTCAAAGATAACACCCTCGAAAGGACCTATCACAACTATGTTAAGCGTAAAAACTTTACCGACGCAGGCTGACTTGGACGAAACCGTTGGTAAGATCGACGAATTGAAGAGCAGTACCGACAGCTACAAGGTATTTTGTGGACTGCATTAAAATTGTCACGACATAATGTTCTATAACTGAGTCTTGTTGTGGTTTTCAACGACAAATACGATTTTGTATACTGGTAATTTAACTATTTCGTTTTAAATCATATACTATTCCATGTACCTTTAATAAAACGATGTGTACCGTTATTAAATAAAATTTGTGATTTTTAATTTCGTTCGTCTTTTTTGTAAGCCAATTTTCTTCCCATTTTTACGTTTTTGAATTAATTTTCAAAGAAAAAAATCATTGTACAGAACACAATATGATCCCGGTTATACTGACAACTAACTTGTTGAAACTTTTAGTTTTTGAGTATATTATAAATTAGTTGCTATGTATTCAATATATAAAATATTTTTGAGATTTTTTTAACGTAAAAATTTGTAATAGATGGTCTATACAAATATAATTCAGTGTATACACTATATCCATCATCAACGTTTCCACATACGGAGCGAGCTCTCAAAGCATTGTTTCAATTCTATTTTTTTTGTTTCAACCATAACGTTTCATTTTAATGAACTGTCCCAGTTACCGTTGGATTTCAGACAGAACACTCAATTATTTTCTTTATTATTGGAGTTAACGACCGTATGATTTAGACAGTTCAGACGGTCCAATTTACGAAAACATTTTAGTAGAAGGGATGAAAGTCTCTTTTTTTATACCGCATATAGTCGTACATAATGTTCGTGGGTATTTCTATATATTTGTTTATGCGAGTTCAATTTTATGTTCCATAGTTAGCTATTTTTAAGGTTAAGCATTTGTTGGATTTTCTGGTGCTAGCATTAACATTCGTAATATCTTTATAATAAATATGAATGTGAGTTTGTTTGTTTTCTGTTAAGCTTTTACACTTTAACTACGCAACAGATCATCGATTTCACAGTATATACCTGATATTATAGTAATAAAAGACATAGGACCCTTAATTTTCTTTTCAATTTTCATTTACCTAAATGAAACAGCAAGCAAAAGATAATAATAATAATAAAGCCTTTTATTCGGACAACAGATATACAATGTTTTTTTTTTTTTTTTTTTTTTTTTTTTTTTTTTTTTTATAATAATGCTTACATGCTTTTTACCAAAATTAAAATTATTCGTGTATTTGGTGCTTTTTAACTTTCTGTAAGTCCGTTTGCCAGTTGGCAAAGGCCTCCTCCAACCTACTCCATTCTGATCTCTCCTTGGCTACTCTAATCCATGTTATGCCTGCAACCTGCCCGATATCATCGTCCACAATAGATACCACTGATAGAGACCACAACCCTCCAAGCAAAAGATAGTCTACTGTAATTAAAAATGATATTATGAACTTACATTCTTATATGCTGTTAAGAGTCACGTCTATCTCTGTCCGTTTATAGGTATCTAAAACTACTAAGCAGATTGAAATGATGCCTTTTTAAAACCACAAATTCATTTTCTGGACAGTAAGTAAGTCTTTGAAGTAAGTTACAAGGATATTATAATATAAAGTCCCGAAAATGAGTAAATTTATCAATTTGTTCTTAATAAATATAATATAAAAGAGGTTTAAAGAATGATTATTAAGCATAATTTATTAAGTAGGTTTAAAACAATAACAATGATGGACTCCATGTTTTAAAACAAAAAATAAACAAGTCACAAGCGAGATTACTTCGTTACAATTTAAAGAAGCAATTTTAAGAAGTAGTAATAAACTGTTCTTATACAATTGTGAGGGAGATTCATGAAGTGCGCTTATCTTAGTGTTCTGTTTTGAAAGCGTTCCTACCGAGTCTATTACCCGTCCGTTTCGCAGCTGCTTCTCTAAAGTCTTTTATACTGTACGATTTTTTCATTTACATTTCAGGTTATAATTTGACTGCAATAATGCCTAATGCTGAAGGATGATTTTGGTTGACGCTGGGATTGAATGAGTTTCTGAAATGTAGCCGCCGAAATACGATTGGGAGATTTTTCAGCAGAAGTGACTAGGTAAGTCGAATATTTGATGCGAAAAGTATTAAAAAAAAAATAACTCAGCGCTTTTATTAGAATCTTAACTGATGTTAAGTAATAATGGTACCTATGACGCCATTGGGTACATCTTGACAGTAAAATGCCGTGACGGCAAACACCAAGATGCTGTCTTATGCCGTTATGTCTTTACGTAACCACTGTTGACTCCCTTGGATATGTGTCTACTCATACTGTTCAATAGGTTGCTTCTCTACCGAGTTATGTGCTGCGTGTGTGTTTCTAATCGTTTATAGTATAATTACTTGACGTGACTTTCTATATATTGTAAATATTATTTTATTTATCTCACTACATATTTTTTGAATCGATTTTTTTTTTAAATTATTTTTATCTCTATATTGTTTTTAAGAAATACCAGTCCCATCCTAACCTAAATCGAAATAATGTAAAACACAAAAAAGAAGCATAACTCTAACACTAATCTACATAAATTTTGATAAACTACGAATTAAATTTGAAAGGACTACAGAGCATTCTCCGATTGGATTTGGGGGTATTACTATTAAATTAATAGTGATAAGTCATTAAATTAAAGCCACTATCAATCTTGTAACACTTCCTATAGAATAGTGTTTCCACCACTTTGATATTTCACATCGACCCGGACCCGGTTGTCCTGTTTATAATATATATGGATAGGATTAAAAGAAATAAAAAAACAATAGACAGACGGCACATCTACAGTAGCTGCTAATGTACCGACGATCTAATTAGAAAATACAACAACACGAAGTGAGTTATTTTAACATATTCATAGTCATTTTTGGATTCCACTGACTGATCCCAGAATGCGACAAACTAACGCATAACGCTATAATAGTTATGCGTTTGTGGTACTAGCGATTCAACTGATCCAACAAATACTCACAATAAGTGAGATTAACTCGCTTTCGTTTATTTATTTTCTGGTCCTGAAGTTGAAGTTACCTTCGATAATATTCCAAAAATTGTTTGCTATAAATAACTATAAATAATACAGTTCTCCGAAAGACGGGGAAATTCTTAAAATACTGGCTGCATTACCATGTTGGATAGTATTGCTTACGCACTGTGCAAGATTTAATAAGGCCAGCCCTCTGATCGCGAGACAAGTAGTGAGTGGCTTGAAAAGGCTGTGAGCACTCGGATATAAAAAATATATCGTAATATAAAAAGGGTCTCGCTTCCACACTACAGTACAACAGTTGTAACAGCATTTTCCCGTTACGTACGAGATAGTTCAAATTTTAAACCATTTTACAACTATGAAGCCTTTAATGTGTGTTTATGGGTTAATGTTTTTTCATGTTGTCTCACACAACCAGATATATATATATATATATATACATAATCAAAGATTATTTAAAAGTACATCAAGTTTTATATTAATTATGCCTGTTTGTCTAGTGAAGAAATTATTGCGCTCAGTAATAATGTGGTAAAAAGCATACATCATGATGAAACCGTTATATGACCATATAATAATGGTTGGGCATTTTCGAATAATTAGCTAACCAAAATAAAAAAGAAATGGGAATTTTTGTTTTTTATATACCTAAATAATACACTTATTTTTACACTAAATTTTACTTATAAACGTTATTAGCGAAAGTATAGAGAGGGCCTTATTTCCAGATATCATTATCGTTCAGGTAATGAGCCTTGTTATAAACAACCATATGATATTAAAACTTTTTTTTTACACGGAATAGGCCCAGTGCTTTGACCACAATCTCACCTGACGTTAAGTGACGATGTGGTCCAGGATGATAAACACACTAAGCCTAGAGGTACTGGTTCTCGAGTGATGCTGCCGGTACACATATATTGGTATTTGGCGACAGGTTTTTCAAACTTGAGGGTGATAGCTACCCAGGCGGGCATCATTAGAAAAAGCCCTACCACCATGCTATGGTTTCCTCACGATGTTTTTCCTTCACCGAAAGCTCAAGCCGATTTCAGAGTCGGATAGGTGGGGATCGAATGCGCGTCCGGTAGCATAATCCGGTTGCACTACCCGCTGGGCCATCAACGCTTTAACTTGTTTGGTTTAGTGCTTAAACTTATTGTCCGGTAAGTCGGTAATATCGGTTGTAATACCATCACTTCCACCCATACTTAATTTACTTGCAGTAATATTTCAATGAATTAATCGGATGATGCAAAAATTCATAACTAATTTATTCAATTTAGGCTACTATAAGGAGCTTATGAAAGTCAAAACACTATCACAGTTCCGAGTGACTTGGCAGTCGTCGAGAAGAACCGGTAAAGTTTTTTTTTCATATCTGCTTATAGAATTATACAATTCACAGTTACAAGCTTTATTAGTAGATGTGCATAAAATAGTAATTAATATGAATATGGAAGGATGGAAAAGTAGAGGAAGGCCAAAGAAAGTGTGGATGGAGTGTGTAAGAAATGATATGAAAGAAAAAGGAGTGAATGAAGAGATGACGGCTGATAGGGACGTGTGGAAGAAGAAAACATACTGCGCCGACCCTAAGTGAGTTGGGAAAAGGCAGGAGAATGATGTACAGTAGGGTGGCATTTCCAGATAACACCATCGTTCATACAATGATCCAGTCTATAATAATAATAACCTTTTGAAGTTTGGAAGGGTGTAATTTGTAAAAAAAACATACTTGAAATAGTCAAATGTAACGCTTCGCTGTATCGTTATGACCCTTAATACTCTCCCTATAATGATAGATATATCGGCGGTATCTAATAGGTTTTGTTTGTCAGTTGTTCAAATAGGCAGTAATATCTGAGATTAAGGAGCACACCGAGCGAGGGAAACTTATCTCATTAGTCAGTAATCAAGAAACTGATGGTCAACTCTACCCAAAGGATAGTTTAATAAATAGAGATTATTGGGGATCTTGTACATTACGAGGGTTGTATTTGTAGAAAGGGAGCTAGCTGGCAATGATTTTGTATTTATTTTAATAATCGAACTAATTTCAAAGGATTTCTTTGGATAATCCTATTGTTCTTGACGTTAAAGCGATAATGACTTTGAATGTGGATACAAATATCACTATATAATAACCCCAGGTGTTCGGTGAAGGGCAACGCGGTGCTTTGCGATGCGGTGCTTGTTGCGACGCGGTGCTTGCGAAAGCCACCCCGTGTCGCCCCCATTACAAATGCAGCGGACGGCCCCGGGGGGTTTTAGTGGGTATTTCCGGGCGCTTCACGCCCGGGTGAGTCCCACACTGGCACGGAGCTCGTCACTCCGTGCCCCCTTATCTATTGTATTGGGGGACTCTGATCCCTTAAATACAATAGATAAGGGTAGTGCGTAAATGCATTTCCCCCCGTCAAAAAAAAAAAGAAAAAGGTGTTCGGTGAAGGAAGACGTCATGATGAAAGCATATAATGGTGGGTAGGGTATTTTTTTTAAATCTTTGGCTAACTGCCTCTTTTAACTTAAATGTTATAGTAAACGTACCACCAAGATATAGGAGGTTTATTTCGACTGCAATCCTTGAGTGGAATTCTTGTAGGGTTATCATAATAAAAGGAAATGCTGTCGACATTTATTTCATATTAACCATCCCCTGTTTCCGTCGTGGGTAATGATTTTATAGTAAATTATTTTATACCGTGTAATATATATACACCACGATGATGCTATTCTATCATACTACCCATTAATTAAATACTATAGCAATTAGGAGCCTTAAAAAATGAGAAAAAAAATTGCGATGAAAAAATAAAAAGAGCTTTAAAAAAACAAGCATAGGGAAAAATCTTTCTTATATAATAATTGAAGGAGAAATTAAAATTTGCCCAGTTTTGGAGGATAAAACAGGGGTATATACGAATTAATGATTTAGTCTATATTACAATGGTAAAATCAGATCGAACTGCAGTTGTCCCTTTTGCGCTTGGTCTGGTTCAAATTGGTTAAAACCTTTAAGTTACAACTTGTGTGAGGAACTTATATTGTAACTGAAAACTAATTAAAAACACATAAGAGATATTCCTATAAGTAGGTGTATATAAAAATAACTAAATATCACAACATACACGACACACACCCATTATTGTACAATTTAAAGAATTATCCTTAAATTAGAATATATTAAATAAATAATCCAATTGTTGCCATATTAGTTCACTGTAAAGGAGTGTCTGGTACCTAAGAGACAGGCATAGCCTAGTGTAGATAACAGAGCACCACTGAATTTTGTAAATATTTATGACCAATATAGTCATTTATTACTATTATTTTTCTTTATTTTGTAGTAAAATGGCAAAATAATTCGATTTATAATATAATATAACTAAAATGATCCTATAAAGTATATAAAGCATCTGTACGCACCAGAATTGATTGCTCTTAGACAAAAAAGGGAAAAGTAAATGATCGAACTTTTTCGCTTGCGATCCAGAGTATAAGAAGTAATTTGCTTTGTGGCACAGATAAGCGATACTCTACTATATTTATTAATTATATTAGTACGGACGATTTTGTGATTATATGTAGTAATATAGCTTTTATTTTCTTTTTATTTATCTAGTGACATTATATTCCTTTCACGTTCAAACTCGTTTCTCTTGAAAAATTACCAAACTTATTCAAGTAATTCAGATGTAGTTTTTTTATTAATACAGAAATTCTCTTTAGCTGTTCCTCTGGAGGTGTTTATAGCTATGGGATATAAAATTTATTTAGTTGAACCTGAGCAAATCTTATTGTCTTTTATTTCAAGATTTCTGTGTTTCATGAATGTGCAGATGACCCAATGATCCGAAAGTGACGATTTCAAATACCTCGGGATTAATTTCACTATACAAATATATAACTATGGTGTTTAACAGTTTGTCAGTCATCTATAAATATGGTGTCTTTCTTTGATAATATTTTGATAACAGATGCTAATATAAAAACGATGATTAACAGGCTTGTTGAGAGAATTATGTTAATTATATTGTAGGGAACAAGTGCTTGCTATTCAATGAATTAAACTTCTCTATTGCCTAGTAGGCCGGAGCAGCCTTGAGATATGAGACCAAAGTTGTGGGGTTTCTACCTGTAGGTATTAGTACACATCTTAGCTGGTCACTCTTACTCCCTATCTTGACCAGATCTGGTAAGATCTTACTAATACTACTCGGGATACTTTTTCCAACAATGATCTTTTAACACCGTGTTTTTTTTCACACGATATAGTCTCAGTGCTTTGACCAAAGTCTTACCTGCTGTTAAGTGTCCATATAGTCAAGGATGGTAAACAAACTAAGCCTATAGGTACTGGTTCTCAAGTGATGCTGCCGGAACAAACCTATTGGTTTTTGGTAACAGGTTTTCAAACTTGAGAGTGACAGCTACCAAGGGCATTATTAGAAAATGCCCTACAAACATGCGATGGTTTCCTCACTAGGTTCTTTTTCACAGCAAGCTCAGAGTGATTTTTATATAGTTGGATAAGGTGGCCTCGAACCCGCATCCATTGACTCGGATCCGGCCGCACTATCCATTGCGCTATAATCGCTTCAAATAGTATATAGTTGGAAGATTTCTATCAATGGGCATCATTACTCTGCTTAGTCGCCTGCTCTTACCTCCCTATCCTACTCAATGTGATAATCCTACTAATATAAGTTGTATAAGGATTTTAATGATATGCGTCTAACTTAACTGTTAACGTATATTATAAAATTAGAACCAGCTGCCGTCTGAACGAGATGTAACCAAAGTTTACTCTGCAAATACTCGTGACAAACAAAGTGTAGGTAAATAATTATATTAAACTGTAACCTACGTTTTAGGGTTATCGCACAAATGAATATTAATGTACGTATAAAAACTATGAAATATTGTACTAATTACGAAACTACACAATTCTTTAAAAAAATCAACATTTCTTTATCATACCACCAAACTTACAACATATTTGATTATCGATTAGTATCCGACCGAAGGTCGATTTTTGGCCGAAGCTGGAACCGAAGCCGATTAATAGGCCATCGCCATAACCTTCGGCCGGAACCGAAAACCGAAGCCGAAGGTTTAATAAGCCTAATAATATGATCCATGATTGGATTTAAAAAAGTTATGCTGACTATATTAGCTTAATGTCTTGAGTACCCGTAAAAAGGAAACAATAGAAAGACAATAGGAAAACAATGGAAAGCTGGCGTAAACGCCAGAAAGGTGCTCAAGAGGTTAACAAGATGATTAAAATTACCTATGATTACAAATAATAACACTAAAGTAATATAATTTATGTTATTTATTTACTTAAAAGTAATTAATTTAACAATCACTATCAGTCCCAGTTCCGTCTCAGTCTCACTTTTTTCGGCTAGTACCAAACAAGAGTAGCAAATATATTCTCAAATCACAATTTAATAAAGTTTGGTCAATTAAAAATTATGAATCATTGGGTGTTTTACTGACAAGTTTAAGTAATTTAAGTAAAACTTTAATAAAATTATGTAAAGTTCACTAAACGGACCAATCGATAGCCTTTAACGGAGCTCCCTTGTGGGCTGATGATCTGACGGTTTTTGCAACATCGTAGGTCTGCAGAGCGATGACAGTCGAGATAATCAGGGAATACCGCACGGTAACTTTGGAGACCGCAACAGTCTTGTCTGCCTCCCCACCCTTGGACTTGGAGGCGAGAGCTCTCGCTACCCTGTAGCAGTGGCAGATCGAGGTACTAAAAAAAAGAGCTCGCTCTGCGCTACGAGAAATCGAAGCGCGGAGGCTTGAGCTCCGCTCACTAATTGTGAGCACAAGGGCACTAGGCAATAGGGTAGGGCACAAGTGGATATATATTTTATATTTATTTTTAGTTTTCTCAATCAAATAATAATTTTCACAATCACAACAATAAAATATAAAAGCATATAATCTATTATGCGCGTAGGAACTTGTTTTGTTTTGGTTATTTACTGACTTTTTTTTTTATCTCTACTGATAATAGCGGATGACCGTCGGCCGTTGATGCAATATAATTCCTATATAATATTCCTATATAATATATAATATTCCTCCCTCCCACGTTTGACTTCTTCAAAGCACTCTCGCGTATTCCTATCATTATATATCGTTTAATTAAGATACTTGCTTCGGCTAAAACTTCTGCGCATTTTGGCCGAAGGTGGCCGAAGCCGAAGCCGGAACTGAAGGTTCGGTAGAACACTATTATCGCTATAATCATAGACGTTAGAGTAGTTACATCATAACAAAAGTAAAGAAAATATACGCGATAGAACGATTGTATTGTTATCAAAACTTGAATGAATTATAGGTAATGATGATTTCTCGAATAATTAGTTTAATTAGCAGCATCAAAACCTCAAATTTTTGGCTATCGTACACATTAATGTTAGTATTTTTAAATGTTAGTATTTAAAAGCATTTTTGGGTCTACCCAGGTAGCAGAAAGTTATCTCTCCTATCTTGGTGGTGCATATGCTACACAGATAGTGTAAATAAATTTTAAGTTAGAAAGCAAAAAAAAACATTCAGAAGCAATTGTTTCCTACGGTGGGAACCAGATCCCTTCAGTATTAGACAGTAAGATCCGTGCTATTAAATCCAAGCGTCTTTATAGTTTCAGTGGTCTCGTATAACGAATGTTAATGACAAGAATGGTTAACGATATAATGACATCATGTTAGTACGGAACTTGGCTTAGGCCTGCCTGATACTTGGCTTGCATTGTGTGCAATTCCAAGGAATTATGCTTTCTAAGCCTTTCCATCATGTAGGCGTGAAATACACTGTGATGTACCATTGTACTAATGAGTAATAGAGTATATCCCTCCATCTCGCTTTCGTAACAGAACCACGTGGCCTGATTTATATAACTGTAAATATATAGTAGATTCCATCTTAGCACAAGCGCAAACTCTTACCGTATCGTGCTGATTAGGAATATACTCCCTACCTGCGCGTATCCTCCTTCCTACGACATCGGGTTCTTAGAGAGGTGTGAAGGCATCTTAGCAGACCAGCATGATGGTGACGACGATGGTGATGATTTCACGATTACCATCATCTTCTGTACAGTCACTTTGCGGAGCTAACATAAAAAAAGTATCGTCATGTAAACGACCTCTAATCCAGAAAATTACACCTAGATGATATGATTATTTTGGTCTTATAGACTAAATTGATTTTAATGTTACTATTATTGTCTATTTTGTTACTGTAACGGTGTTATAATATCGCTTATATGAATTTATTCGCAAAAGTAAAAGGTGGATAATTGTTTTATATCAATTTTTTTACATATCTTTAAGTTTTGCGCGAAATTAAGATGAATAGCAAAAAAAGATGCGCTTTTTTTAGCATAAAATCCTATTAATACCGCCGTGTTACGTTATTTTTGCATTTGGCACGCGATTTTTTGTGCGATACAGTTTTATGTCCTGTCTACGTGACCGCTCACGACTCATTGCATTGTATCTACGTCTTGTAAATGAGTTTTTTACTTATCTATGTGTACTGTGTATCCTTTTCTAGTTGATTGTAGTACACTTGACTCATTTTCCAATCTTACACTTTATTTTTCTTTGAAATATTATTTTACTCCATATTTATGTATACACCAATCATAAATTATACAAAAAACTTTGATTTTTTTCATGTTGATGTTTGAACATCACATTTATACTGCTTTCCGTGATGACCGATATATATATTTCTTAAATTTATACGTGCATTATATGACAGCCCTATATAGAGCCCTTTATAACGTCGACCTGATATAAGCAAACAGTCAAATTGCGTAAATATTACCATTTTGCGGTATTAATATCCTTTTTTATATTCATTGCGTGTCTCGGTAACGTGTGTACACTAACCTCTCTGTGTATTTGTCGTCAATATAATAAAATATAAGTAAAGAATGTCGGCAGGTGTCTAAAAGAATATACGAACAGTATTATCAGGGAGATGGTGTTTATTTACTTTGTTTATACTTTGAACATTTATTGATATCCTAGTGTGTGTAAAAAAAAATATGTCAGAATTATGGGTATTTTCTGAAGTAAAACATATTTTAGCACTAGCTGTACCCGTGACTTCGCTCGCGTGAAATTCAGGCGTACCGTCCCGTTCCGTTTTTCATATAAGTTGAATGTACAGATTTCGTCCCGTTAGCCTTTTATTATAAGTATAGATTTATTTATTTATGTCATTGTAATGATTCAGAACAGTCCGAGTTAGTAAAAAATAATTATAGCGCCATCTATGAATAATTATCCGAAATCCATTTATAATCACTTACGTAATGACCATTCATAACACATGGTCATGTCACCCATGTCACCAAAAGTAAACCAATCATGAAACGTACAATTATTACAATGGAATAATATTATGTTCCGCGCCATATTTATACCTGTTGACATTATAATTGAAATTTAGTATACTACTTCCATAAAATGACTCCTACAACGCCTAAAATGCCTAGATAATTGTGTGAAAATTGAATATAAACTATTGTTTTTTTACAAAGTATCTCTTAGATATTTATTATTAATTTTATATTATGTCATTTTATTCAATTTCAATAATTTTATCAAGTTTTTGTTCTAGAATAAGACTAAAACATATTTAGTTACCATCTCTTCCTTTATAAAAAAGACGCCGCGTGTCATTCAAATTACTATAACTTTTGATTGAGTGGACCAATTTTAATGAAATGAAGCTTTAATATTACTCCGAAAAATATTATATAGTTAGCTTTTCGAATTTTTAAAATATACTTGGTACTTTCTAATTGATACCAGCACAAACAAACAGACAGACATTTCTAAAAATGATAGAAATGTGCTTAATTACCCATTAGTCCCTTGCACAAAAATCAAAAATGTAAAGACACGTGAAACATGCTCGTAAGTCCATCCTTCTATATTATACATGGCAATGTATCTCTCTCTCTCTCTTCCTGTTTGTTAGTATACTAATCACTACAAGAACTACTGAATCAAATTATATGATTATTTGTTTTAATGATAGGTTCATTCGAGAGAGTAGATTGCTGTGGTAAGCTCCGTAGTGAACAGACGTGTCTGTTCGCTGCGCCCCCGCTCGCACAAATACGTTAGCGCCAACCGTCTTCGCTTTCGCTGCCTTCATCGATCGACCGTTAGCTTGCGTAGCAACGGCCGTTGGATTTTTCAACGGCTGAGGTGACGCAAGCGCGCGTGCCGCGTCGTGTACCCGGTGTGGGATTCCCGCACTGCGGTATTTTTGCGAGCGAAAAATACTCGATTTTATAAATCTCATTTATAACTTCGTGTATTTTTTCGAAAAACGTACTTTTCAGTACGCGCGCGTCTTACGTATACTCACCCTTAAGGTGAGGATACGTGTCGCTTCACGACTTAGATAAAACCCACTCTCTCTTGATTGTGGTCATCACCGGAGACCTAACGGTGCCAACGTAAGGTGGTGCAGGGTTTAGCAGGTTCCCAGGGGACCCCCTTCTGGGGTCACCGAATACCGGAATCTGGTGTGTGATCACACCGGGTTTCCCTCTTTCTTACCCGATTTCCGCTCCTGCTACAGATCCATCCCCTGGGTGCTGTTTGGGCGTCTGACCCACGTCCTCGGCCCTAGGGCTTGTTAGGGCCTCCCCCTAGGCTCCGTAGGTTCCCACTTACCTTGAGTCATTGCACTTTGACTCAACGGTCACTTGCGAGACTCGCGTAGTCTCATAGAGATTTTTGGCGCGCCCCCCCCTGCCCCTCAGGCAGGGAGGTAGTTCACCCCCCCCTGCCCTCTTGCCATCGCGGGATGGCCGACGCAAATGTTGTGGAGCGAAAGCTCCTTAGGTTCGCGCAATTGTTGCTCGATAAATCTCCCGTTCTCGCTCGGGAATTTAGGAATTTCAGCGAAAATGATTCTTCGCCGGCCGCGCCCCAATTACGAGTTAGGGTAAGGAAGCCGGTTCCGAATATTAACGCTCCGGAGCGTTCCCGCGCAATTACACCGCCCGAAATTAGGTCGCGCGACGTAACTCGTCATTTTCGGATTGTCGATCGCGGTCTAGGTCTCGTTCGCGATCCCCTTATCGCCCGCACTCGGCGGAGCAGATAAACGTAGCGGTTGGAAATAGGTTCTCACCGTTATCTCCGCAAAGCCAGGCAGACAGGCATCCGAGCCTGATGCCGAAGTTCGCCGCGCCCGCAGTCCACTCTTCGTCCGGTTCAGAATCGGACGGGATGGACACCGCGTTTCCCCCGCTAGGGGGTGATGATTTCGTCACCCCCAAGCGGAAAAAAACAAAAGGAAGGCGCCGGCCTCCCCGCCGCCCTCCGAGTCAGTACCGAAAGTCCTCGCTGTTGGGGACTCGTCTAAACAGTCCACTCCGGTGCCTGTAGCGGCACCGCGAGTTCCCAAACCCGTAGGTAACTCTTCCCAGGCGCAGCCTAAGAAGGTGCGTCCCCCCCCCCCCCCCCTGTCACGATTCAGGACAAAGCGTCCTGGACAAAAATCTCAGCGGCGTTAGCGAGCCGCAAAATTCACTTCTCCACCGCGACGAACGTTCGCGATGGAATCATGGTGAAGGTGTCGACCACGGACACCTTCCGCGACCTCACGCGGTTCCTTCGTGAGGCGCGTTATGCCTTTTTCACGCACGCGCTGGAGGAGGAGAAGTCCCTCCGCGTCGTGATCAAGAGAGTTCCCAGGGAGCTCTCTTGTGAAGATATAGCTGCCTCCCTTAGGGAGCAGGGTTTCCCCGACGCTGAAGTGCATCGGATGCACGATCAGCGAGGCAGGAGGCCATATAACATGGTCCTTGTATCACTCCCCGCCAACGAGGTTAGCAAGAAGGTCTTCGGTCTGAAGACCCTCTGCGGCCTCTCCCGCATCTGTGTGGAAGTCCCACACAAGAAGTCTTACCCCTCGCAGTGTCACCGCTGCCAGGGGTACGGGCACAGTTCTCGGAGCTGCTTTATGGCTCCGAGATGTGTCAAGTGTCTCGGGGATCATCTCACCCCCGACTGTCCCCGTCCCAAGGACACTACCGACCCTCCGAGCTGCGTTTTTTGTGCAGGCAGGAGGGTCATCCCGCCAATTACCGAGGGTGCCCGTGTGCGCCCAAGGTAAGACGCAACCAGCCTAACAAAGGCGGTAGACGCGTTCCTCAGAGGAACGCTGCCCCCCTCCTCCTCCAACCTCAAGTGCCGCCTATGACACTGAGGTCTTTCCCGTGCCTCCCAGGCACGTCGGCGTCGCCTTCCGCGGTGCCGACCCGTCCCGCCGCCCCCCGCCCCGCAGCCCCTCTGGCTCCGTGGGCACCTAGGCCCCAAGCCAAGGCGCAGCCGCGCCTGGCTACCCCCCCCCCCAGGCCCCTCAGGCCAACTCCACCGGCTTAGACCGGGTTTTATTTCTCCTGCGCATCCATGATGTGCAGGAAGTAGTCGCGTTCAACGCATTGTTGAACAGCGGCTCGGGAAACGCGGAGCTCGAGGCTATCGTGCGTTTCCCTGCCATCGCCATGACCCTTCAAGGTCTGGCACGCGTCTCTCTTCACCCGTAATCGATGGCTAAGTTCAAGCCTCGCGGTCTCTCCCTCTCATTCTTTAACGCGCGGAAATTAGCTCCGCAGCGTGAATTAGTCGCTAACTTTCTCCGCGATCGTCAAATAGACGTATTTCTCGTCCAGGAAACCTTTTTGAAGCCTAGTGATCGCAATCCCGGGATTGCGAATTATAGCATAGTACGAAACGATAGGACCCCTGAAAGGGGCGGTGGTACCCTTATTTATTGTAAACGGTCACTCTATTGCTCGCCGTTACAAGCTCCGGAGCTTACCAATATGGAAGTTTCGGTATGTAGAATAGGTATGACTGGCCATCCGTCAATCGTACTCGTGTCTGCATACCTCCCCCCCCCAGCAAACGACCCTTAAGGTCAGACCTAGAGAAGCTTTTCGCATTAGGCGACTCTGTCATTATCGCCGGCGATCTCAATTGCGGGCATACCTTCTGGAACAGCTCGTGCGTTACGCCCAACGGGGCGGAACTCATGCGCTTAGTACGGAAGCTCGATTTTGAGGTCGTCGCGCCCTTAGAGCCCACCCATTTTCAACCGAACTGTCGCCCGTCGGTTCTAGATTTCGCTGTTTTGAAAGGAGTCTCGCTTCCTGTGCGTCTTATACAAGTCGTACACGAACTCGACTCCGACCACCGCCCAGTAGTTTTGATGTTAGGTCACACGGATGACTCTAATTCTAGCCCGCCAGTTGTAAAAGTCGCGGACTATTACAAGCTCGGCCGTTATTTAAAGGACCATCCGTCCACCCCCTCTCTCGATAGGATCCCAGATGTACTGGATACGTCTGCGGACGCGGACCTCGCGATCGATGCTCTGGTTGAGCACCTCAAGATCGGCATCGAGGAGACCTCGAAAGAGGTGCAAGCGGTGAACGATCGCCGCTTTGTACTCCCCGATGACGTGAGAGCTCTGCTCACCCAGAAAATCGCCGCGACCCGCGCCCACGGCACGTATCCGACTGAGGAGAATCGTGCGCGCTTGCGTTCTTTGCGTAGAGCGGTGAAAAGCCGCATAGATCAGATCCGTAATGAAAGGTGGGACAGCCTCTTAGGAGAGCTGAAACCTTCCCACCTCGCGTACTGGAAGCTCGCACGATCTATGAAGATGGACCGTACCATCGTTAACATGCCCCCCCTGGACAGAAATACGCAGGGTCTTCAACCCGCATTTGACGATATCGAAAAAGCCGAGTGCTTAGCCGATAGCCTCGAGCATCAATGCGCTCCCGTCACCGACAACATTGATATCGAACACATCTCTGTTGTCGAATCCTCTGTGAAGGACTCCCTCGCTCTTACTCCGGTTGTCCCCCTCTCACCTGTCACCTGTGACGAGGTTACGACTGCCATCAAGGGCCTTAAGCCCAGAAAGTCCCCCGGTCCCGACGGAATCAGGAACGAAGTCATCAAACTTCTTCCTCCGTCTCTGGTCGCGTTGCTGGTCTGCATCTTCAATGCGGCCATCAAAAACAACCACTTTCCAGCCGCCTGGAAAGCAGCAATAGTTATAGGGATACACAAACCTGGCAAAGACGCCAGGCAACCCGATAGCTACCGTCCAATTAGCCTGCTTAACACCTTAGGCAAACTCTATGAGCGGATCCTTATGAACCGTCTCATAGAGGTGATAGAGGACAAAAATCTCTTGCCTCCCCAACAGTTTGGTTTCCGATCCAGACACTCCTGTGCGCATCAGGTGCTCCGCCTCACGGAGTACGTACTCACCAATATTAATCACCCTCAGTTTAATAAATCCTGGCATACGCTCGCAGTTTTCTTCGACGTTGCCAAAGCATTCGACAAGGTCTGGCACACGGGCCTCGTCTACAAGCTCACTAGATTAGGTATCCCCGACACCCTAGTTAGAATCATACACGATTACCTCACCGATCGTAGTTTCCGCTACAGAGTAGAGAGCGCTCTCTCTATAGCCCACCCCATACGCGCAGGAGTCCCCCAAGGTTCCATTCTGGCGCCTGTCCTCTTTAACCTATACTTAGCGGACCTCCCTGATCTCGGAAGAGTTCAGTTAGGTCTATACGCGGACGACACCGTCATATATTTCGCTTTTCGTAAGAAAAGAGTTTTACGTAAATACGTCCAAGACGCTGTCGACCAACTCAGCGCTTGGTATTTCAAATGGCGTCTCGCGATAAACCCGAGTAAGAGCGCCGCGTTATTATTCACTAGAAGTAGTAAACTCCGAAAAGACCCCCCCAAGCCCATACAGTACGCGGGTACTGAAATCCCATATAGCTCCGAAGTCAGGTACCTAGGAGTTCAGTTAGATGACAGACTCTCTTTCAAATCTCACATTAAGAAAGTGAAGCGCCAGACCTCCATGGTGCTAGGTCGTCTCTATCCGCTCTATAACAGCAAGAGCAAAATGGCACTCCGCCATAAGATTACCCTATACAAGATGGTGGTCAGACCCATCATCACGTATTGCGCACCTGTCTTCGGTCACATCACTCGGTCACGTATGCACGCCTTACAAAGGATTCAGAATCGCTTTGTAAGGAAGGCAGTAGGAGCCCAATGGTTCGAGAGAACTGTGGATTTACACAGGGATCTCAACCTGCCCTCCATTAGGTCCGTTTTTTAAGACCCAGAGTCGCGCATTCTTCGAACGCGCAGAGACACACTCGAACCCCCTCATCGTGCGAGCCGTCTCGTACTTGCCAGGTCGCAAGCTGCGTCGTATACGTCGGCCGCAGAGAATCTTATCGTGCCGCGACGATACCATAACCCGTAGTAATAGGATCTTCCCTCCTTTACCTCGTACGAATGCGTGCCAGCGCCCACGTCCGCGAAACCGCCGTTCCCGCCGCCGGGGACAGGCGGCTAACTTTGCTCCCGCACACACTCCGGGTCCCCCTCAGGCGGCGACCCAAGACGTGTCTCGTTCCCCAACTGGGGAGGCTCTTGACGTCGCCGCCAGCGCGATCAGTAACACTGCCCACGCATTGAGCAATTACACGCACAACACTCCATACACACTCATGCATTACATGCAAGGTACATAGGTCCTGTAAGGAACCTTTTTTTTTTTTTTTTTATGTAAATAAAAATAAAGATTAGCTAGGATACAACTCGCGAGTGAGTCTTGAGTACTCAGGTGACGGCCAAGCCGAGGTTCGTACCACTTTGGTAGCCCTTGAGCTAGTCACCTTATTGCGGCGAGTGCCTTCAGCACTCGCCCCCAAAGTTCGGTGAAGCTGTAAAGGCCCTTCCGGTCAACAGCATTAGCTAGGTCAAAAAAAAAAAAAAAAAAAAAAAAAAAAAAAAAAAAAAAAAAAAAAAAAAAAAAAAAAAAAAAAAAAAAAAAAAAAAAAAAAAAAAATTTCATTCGTCAATTTTTTGTATATGTTTGGTTAAATTAGATAATATGGATAGGGCAATCTATAAGGATTAAGTCAAAAGGCAAAGGCTAATAATAGTAGCACTCCATATCTCCCGAGGTTGTTGTAAAAGGTGATTAAGAGATAAACCGCGAGATGGGCACCACCATTCTCTGAGAAACACAAACATCTACTGCAGTCGCCAACCCGCCTGCCAAGCGTAGTAATTATGGCAATCCAAAGCCCATTAGGCGAAGACCTGTGTCCTGCAGTGGAGGTCTTTCGATTGAGCCAAACAATTAAACTGATGAGAAGCATTCATTAAATAAAGTAATAACATCGTTATAAATTTCTAGAATAGTTGTAGGAAATTTTTGTTACTCGCTTAAATAGTATACCATCTTCAAATTTGTCGTCATTAATGTCTATGTTTCCGGTAGATACACTCAAAAGAATTGGAATAACAGAGTTGGTCTTTTAAGCTTAGTTTGTCACCGTCTTTAAACCCATCGTTACCTTAGATTATGAGAAAATGTAACTAAATTTTAAACTTTGTACATTTAAAAAAATATGAAAAATAGAAATGCTTCTGTGAGAACTGAGACGCGGCTACAGCTAATTTGTAAATATAACAAATCTATACATATAATAAAAATGTAACGGATCGCTGTCTGTACATGGAAGATATATGAGAAAAAATATTATTAGGACCTTTATAAACGCAAACAGGACCCACAACTATGATTTTTTAAATTTTTGTCTGTTTGTCTGTGCGTTTGTGCACGCTAATCTCAGAAACGGCTTATCCGATTTAGATGCAGTTTTTACTAATATATTGTAGTAAGCTTCACTTAACATTCAGTGTTTGCTTCATGTCAATCGGTACATAAATAAAAAAGTTACGCCAATTTAAAGAATCACGTTGAACATTTATTCTACCTAAATTCTTTTTCTGTTCAGATGCATTGTATGAAACTTTACTAAGCTCCATAATGGTCTATATAAAAGTATGATTATATATTTTATTAATAATAATATGATAATAAATAGAAGTTAAAAATGATCAGTTTCGGAAATGTTATTTTTCCAATTTAAGTTGATCTCAGACATATATCATCATTCATATGAAATAGGGTTCAGGTTAAGCTGGAAATTCAGGTTGTTTATATATGTAAGTTAAACTGTGTAATAATCTGTAAGTATTTAATTTTTTTGTTTATGATGAGTATGTGTTCACTAAATAACGCTGAATTAGTAATAATTACTACTTCTTATAAGAATGCCTCGAAAAAGATCCAACCTCCCCCGGTGCAGCAGAAATGCTATAAGGATGAGATTAGTTCTCATTAGTTCACTGCATTTCAGTAACGTCAGGCCAGGTTTCATATTACAGAAACTTCAGCTCAGCGAAAATCTCGATTGAGTTCACATCGTTCTCGAATGATGGCCACTTGAGTTAGGATGAACAGGGACCAGCGTGAAGCACGTTTGTCCACCGATCGCAAGGCTCATGCAATATCGCGTGAGTCTGAGACCTTTACTGATAGGGAAACTCGCTTGAGCTCTCAAAAAGTACGAACTTTGCAGTCTAGAAAGCTGGAAAGTAGCTTAGATCGTGAATCTCGATTAACAGCTGATCGTTAAGAAGAAAGAAACTGCAGAACAACGTCAGTCACGACTAAATGCCGATCGACTTCGGCATATACTCAATAAAATGTTATCAAATTTGATAGAAGACCCAGAAACTGGAGAGGAAATTGATATCCTTCCATGGATTACCAAAGAGAAAACAGGTTATTTGTATTCGCCCAGAATTTATTACTCTGAATTCGCATCTATAGTAGGTATGGTGGTATGTTGTCAGTTTTGTAATGCTCAAAAATAGAGAAAAGAACCAAATGGAATATGCTATTAAGGTGGCAAAATGTTCATTTAAACTTATCATGAGCCCCTTTATAAAAGTTTTACTAAATAGTGAGCATCCTCAGTGTAAACATTTTTAGACTATATCCGTTTATATAATAGTGTATTCCAAATGACATCTTTTGGGGTCAAACATATCACATCCAACTTTTAAGATGTAGGACCAATTTATCACTTGATTGGATCTTTGCTTCTCCAAAATGAGCCAAAATTTCTTTAAATTTATTTTGTATCAAATAACAATGAACAGGCCCATATACGACATCATAACTTTCCTCAGCTGAACATCAACTTTATATTTCAACTTGAGAATATGTTACATCAAGTAAATCCGTATGTCAGAAGTTTCAAAGCCGCAATAGATTCCATCCTACAAGGCCAAAATAACAATGATAAAGTTATAAATAAGGCTGATAGACGTCCTGCGGAAGAACATCGTGAAAAGTACAATCTCCCCGTTGCAGACGAAGTTGCAGTAATATTAGTCAATCAGGAATGTAATAGACATGACATCGTGCAGCGCACTCATGATGATCGCTTACAACGTATTTATGAAACACACCGAGCATATGATGCCCTTTTTTTTTTTTTTTTTTTTTGACGGGGGGGGAAATGCATTTACGCACTACCCTTATCCATTGTACTTAGGAGATCGAAGTCCCCCAGTACAATAGATAAGGGGCACGGAGTGACGAGCTCCGTGCAGTGTGGGACTCACCCGGGCGAGAGTCGCCCGGAAATACCCACTAAAACCCCCCGGGGCCGTCCGCTGCATTTGGGATGGGGGCGATACGGGGTTGCTAGGCATGTCGCCGCGTCGCCCCCTGCAGCGAACCCACCGGGCCTCGTCGGGCAATGGCCCAATGGGGATGGGGGAGGATATTCCTCGACCCCATCTCTTCACCCGCCCCCCCGAAGGGAGGCCTGACCCAACGGTCAACATTCCGGGGACAGGATGTACTCCTGTCCCCATAAGTAGAAATGGGAAGAAGGGGACAGAACGGAGACGGGCCAAGAGAAAAGAGAGGAAAGAACCCGCCTCCGTTATAGAAGAAGGAAAGAGATAGGTCCCTCTCCTTTACTCGTCTTGTTTAAACAACAAGACGAGATAAGGAGAGGGATGCCTAGGAAGAAGAAGAAGCCCTCACTTCATTTGTTCCACCCGCAGGGCGCCCACCTTGATAAGAGGGGAAGCAGAACGCTCCCCCCATCATATGACCAGCCTCCTTTCCCTCATCAGCACACCTCGCACACCTGGGTTTCTCCACCGTACAATCACCCGCCTTATGGCCATGTGCACCACACCGGAAACACTGACCCGCCCTGTCCACCTCCGCCGTGCACATGGCCCGAGTGTGCCCCAGGCCCATGCACTTGTAACACCTCATTGGTTTGACCCTAAGTACATGTACCTGAGTCACACTCCACCCCATCTTAATTCCCCCCTTGTCCTCAATCCTCCTGGCCGCCTCCAACGGAAGCGACACAAATAGGGTCCTCACTCCTCTCCCCGACACCTGAATTGGCCCCGCCCTCACCTCCTCCACACTACAGATCCCCTCCTGCGCAACCCTGGCCACCGCCTCATCTTTCCCCACTGAGTCCTCCAGACCAACAAGGCGGACATCAGCCCGCTTCATTGGTTTGGAGACCACCGCCACCTCTTCAACCACCCTCTGCAACCTTGCCGCCAAAATGTCCGCCTTCTCTTTTCCCTCCGGACCCGCCACCTCCAACATGCTTGAGCCCGCAGCAGTGGGGCGACAGGAAACACTATCGATTCCCATCGCCTCCAACCCCACCTTGTTCCTCACCTCTGCAAGCACCTGCCCGTAGGTGAGCCCCCTCGCCACCGCGTCCGGCCGCAGTGTAATGACCACCGCCGCCGTTCGCGGCGGCGACGGGAGCCTCACCCTTGGTCTACCAACTCCCGCCGGCACATCCTCCTGAGGCTCAGAAGGGGCCACCACTGCACCCCTCCTCACCACCTTCTTCCTTTTCCCCCTCCCCTCAACCACAGACCACTCCTCTTCCGTATTTCCCCCACTGATCTTATCTCCCACTCCCTCAACATTACTTCCGCCGGGAAGTGGAGCCCAGTCCATCCCCAGAGGCGACAGATCAGGACCACCCTTCTCCACCACTTTCTTCCTCCTCTGAGGCCCCTGCTTCGCACAAACAACCTCACCCTCCTCTTTCACAATTCCAGGCAAACGCCCAGCCATCCCTGCTACCTGACCCTCCAAAATCTCCAACTTCTTGTTCACTCCCTCTAACACCCCCTCCAGCTTCCCCATAACCGCCGTCACAACTTCCGCAGCCATGTCCTTTCCAGGCCGACCCTCCTCCTTCCGCCTCTGTTCCTCCTTCTCAGAGTTCTCCCTCTTCAACCTTTCAACCTCATTTACAAGCGCCTCCACTTTCCTCTCCAACGCCTCTTTCTTCCAATACACCTCCCTAGCGTGCTCCGTCATATCAACGGCATATATTGCAGTCCTCCACAAAAAACACCGCCATGCGTCTCAACCTCTTATTCGTGGAAGAATTCTTTCCCTCCAGCTCCACTAACCATCCAATCATTGCATCAGCCCTATCCACGACCTCCTTTGGCGTCATAGCACCAATCATCGGATCCATCTTCCTCACCTTCTTTAACCTCTCAACCTTAGACATCACCTCCTCCACAGATCCCCCTTGCTTATCAAAATGCCCCGCGTATATCTTCCACGGGAAAACCCGTTCCTCAAGCTCCTCATACTTCGCCTCATCATTCAACCCCCTACTCTGATGTATCTCTTCCTCCCTCATCCCAAACTCGTCCTCCGTGTCACACTCCATATCAGCCCAACAACCCTTAAACCACCAGTGTTAACAAAAACCCAACCAATTGCCTTAGTACACCTCGCTTCCTAGCCTTAGTACACCTCGCTTCCTTAGTACACCTCCCGCTTCCTTAGTACACCTCCCTTCCTTAGTACACCTCCCTTCCTTAGTACACCTCCCTTCCTTAGTACACCTCCCTTCCTTAGTACACCTCCCTTCCTTAGTACACCTCTCTTCCTTAGTACACCTCCCTACCTTAGTACACCTCCCTACCTGAGCGTACCTGTTTGTCAGGACCTAGCATATGATGCCCTGCAATATCCTTTGATATATTTCCATGGTTAGGATGGATTTCAGACTCTACCAAGTTAATCCAAGCACTAGCATAACAAATTATAATAAAAAATATCAGCCTTACAGTTTTATTCATACCAGATACAAATTAGATGAAATTATTGTATCTATTGCTACTATATTTTCTCTATAGTAACTTGAGATCGGTAACGGTGTGTATCCGCAGGAACAAGCAAAATTTGTTCTAAACGCAAACCTATGCTGCGAAGTTTCGTGAACGCGAGATCTCATATCATCCGTGTATGGAAACGCAATGCAAATACCAACTTGCGAAAATTCATGGCTTTGCGAAAGAGCTATTTTAAGTCCACGAAACGACCAAGCAGCAGCAATAAATGCTGAAGTTTTGAGCTTTGTTTCGGAGGATAATGTAGAGTATATCTCCATTAACAGAGTTATGAAAGATGAAGAATTTACCAATTACCCAGTAGTAATTTTTAGAATCCCTCAGTGCTCCTGGACTACCAGCTCATAAAATAAATTTAAAGTCGGCGTACCCATAATGCTGCTAAGAAATTTAAGACCGCCAAAACTTTGCAATAATACTAGATTAAAAGTTAATTTTTCTCTTTTAAATTTCTGGTTCTGCGAAACCTGATAGAAGCAGAGATTTTAACAGGTGGTAGTGTTTTTATGCCTCGGGTTCCTCTCATCCCAAACAATTTTCCGTTCAGTTTTAAACAAGTTCAGTTTCCAGTGAGCTTATGACCAGTTTCGCGATGACAACTAATAAAGCCTATGGTCAGACGCTAAAAGTTGTGGATGTGGATCTAAGTATTAGCTGTTTTTCGCACGGTCAGCTTTATGTGGCTTTATCACGTGTTAAACAAGTTCAGTTTCCAGTGAGCTTATGACCAGTTTCACGATGACAATTAATAAAGCCTATGGTCAGACGCTAAAAGTTGTGGATGTGGGTCTAAGTATTAGCTGTTTATCGCACGGTCAGCTTTATGTGGCTTTATCACGTGTTAAACAAGTTCAGTTTCCAGTGAGCTTATGACCAGTTTCGCGATGACAATTAATAAAGCCTATGATGGTCAGACGCTAAAAGTTGTGGATGTGGATGTGGATCTAAGTATTAGCTGTTTTTCGCACGGTCAGCTTTATGTGGCTTTATCACGTGTTAATAATTCTAGCAGCCTGTATGCTTTGTTCCCCGATGGCTATACGATGTAACGACGGTGATTATAATCCAGAATAAACCAAAATCCGAAAAATGCTGCCCAAAGTCACTATTCCACGCAGACGACGTTGCGGGCACAGCTAGTGTGAATATAACATTTTAGTCACTATATTTACCTATACACTATCTTGGTTGCAATTTAATGAGTGTTGTTGTTTTTTTAACATGGAACTCTAATTACTTTCTTAATTTTTTTAAATACTTTAAACAGAAAGCAAGCAAATACTTCTCACACATTCAAATACGGGAGGAAATAAAATAAAAGTAGCAACGCGGAGTAACTTCAGCTATTTGCCTATTAAAGTCCCGTTTAGCCACTCCTAAGATTAGCCAGAACAAACACAGACAGACAGGCGGATAGACAGATAATAATTTAAAAAAATGTTTTTATTTAGGTATCATATATCCATATACATTCGTATGTGTTTAGTAAAAAAATATTGTTTTGATATTACAAACGCTTTAATTTTATTTATTAACTCCTTGAGCATTAACCTGGCGTTTACGCCAGCTTTTCATTGTTTTCCTATTGTCTTACAATTGTCTCATTTTTACGGGTAAACGACTTATTTGCGACGGTATGCGACTAAAATATATAGGTAACTTTAAATCTATAACATTGCATCCCTGGTATGTATGTATTCTGTAACTTTGTATCTATATGCAGTCTCAAAGTCAACCGGAACGCTCGCCAAACCCAAATCCACTCGACTTGTCTACCTAAATCCGACTGATTTCGCAAAGTCAAACTAATATTAACCATTCAAAGAACACCCTTATTGTGACAGTAATAGAGTTCTTGTAAACCGAAACGATAACATTGCAGGACGTTCTCACAGAGGCGTTTGGCGTATCAGTGATTAGGGCATGCACATATCGAGTGTCGATTATCGATTATCGAATCAAGAGAGAGGAGAGATGATTATTTACGGCAAAAGCGCTCGTGCGTTACGCCACAGATATCTAGGTGTGTCGAATGTTCTAATCTGTCGAAGATTTCTGTTAGTTCTACTGCAGGAATTGTCAACGTAGTTACATGATAATAGGGATGTGTCGGTTTTAGCGGTGGCAAATTAAGTCTGCCTTATTTTAGCAATTTTTTGTAATTAAAAAAATCTGAGAAATTTTATTTGTATTCACATAACATTGTGTTTCCCATAGTATATGATTATACAGCGTACACGTTTTTCTTAAAATTAAGTATTTATATAATAACATATATAATATAATAGCTAAAAAGAATCGAGATTATTACTGAAGAAATATAACAAAATACTCAAACAAACAGTTGATTTTTTGCATATAGATACTAATGACGTATATCAATGTGTGCCACTAAGATAAATCAAATGATACAACACAACGCGTTTTACATTATTTATATTCCATACAACCAATTATAGGCAATCTGTATCTTATTTACACAAACATTAAAGGCGAATTTATTATCCAATACTATATTACTATAAATAAATTAGTTTCCAAGAGACGTGATAGCTGAAAATCATTTGAAGAGAAGTTAGCAAAGTAAAAAATCAACCATATTATTTCGGTGAAATTGGATAGCCCCTAGCGGTCAACAGCATAAGCTAGGTTAGAAAAAAAAAAACAATAACCTAACATGTTTTAATGCCACTAAAATACATAATATAGAATCATATACTGCAAGCTAATGAAATAAAACAAGGATTACTACTAAAGACTATATTAATTCTAATCGATACGGCTTATATTATCGACACGGTCACAACACTAAAATAGAAACGGTTAGACTGTGTTCGCATTCAGTTTCCCGCATATCTTGATTGTGCTCTCAAACACTCCGATATACATTTGCGTTAACTGTAATATTCATTTAAATATATTCAGTTATGTTATACACAAATTTAACTTAAAATATGGGCATAAAATTATTCTCCTCAATAAATTCCTAAAGAGCCGGTAGTAGCAGAGGGTAATAGTGATATAAGTCTATATAGAACAAATCATGGTTTAGTTGTTCTAGAGTTATTAGATTCACATGTATGTATCTCTTTCCCATACATAATTATTATGATAACTGACGTCTCTCTGTCCGTCTTTTTCTTAGTTGGTCTATAACTCGAAAACCACTAGACCGTTTTACATGATTCCTTTTTTAGTTGATAAATGTATCCTTTAACCACGTTTTAGTAATTATTTTATTACTTTTAGTAATATATAGGAATAGGTTTGAACATAATAGTGAGTTGGGACGACAAAAAAAAATATCAACGGTATCATTTTATTTTAACCATTGAAACCATTGAATACAAATTAAAGAAGTAAAATTTGGTAGATAGCTGAAGTTACTCTGGGTAACTTAAAATGCTTTTAATTTTCGAAAATAGTTATGTTACCACGTAAAAAATAAAAACTCATAAAAAATTGAATAAAATCCGATTTAGTGAACAGTTTTACGGGCAAGTGCTTGGATATATTAGACATATTTTTACTTTATCTTTTTACAAAAAAACCTGTTAGGGTTCCGTATAAAAAAAATAAAATGCAGTAAAGAACATATGAAATGCGGGTGTAGCCGCGGGCACACAGCAAATTAATAATAAAAGTCTAACGAAACGACATCTGTACATCGAATATATTTAATCTTCAGAATCGACTAGAGAACACATTTCGATAGTTTAATTTTTTTTTGTCTGTCTGTTTATTAATTTATCACGCAAAAACTACTAAGCCGAATTCGATCAAAGTTGGAATGATATGTGTCGCATCCAGTCCGAAAACATAGCCAAATTTGAAATTGTATGAATTCCTAGCGTGTAAATCTGCGGGCACAGCTAGTGTTTATATAACTTATAATTTGCTTCATTATATTATGTCTATTCAAATGTTGCCCGAACGTAATTACTCTAGTATCACTATTTTATTGAAATTTTAACAGAATGCATAGTTAATGTCATTAAAGCAATTTTCAATAACGATCTAATGTTTATCATTGTTTAAAAAAAATGTGTAGTATCAAAAATATTAAATTTTTATTTTTAATGTTCATTGAAAAAAAAAACGCGACAAATCGGATTTTTCCAAGAACTATAGAATTGTAAAGGACTTAACTTCCCTGAACAGCGAGCGACGTTACTTTCATTTTGATGAAATTGATAATATTTACTCATAATTTCGACTTAAAACATAAAGAATAGAAGAAGAACAAGAATCCTTTAAAACCTATGATTTTAAGGAATAATAATTTTGTTTAAAATTAACGTGTTTTTTTTGTGTTATATTCGGTCGAATAACAATGTTGCAGACATTTGAAACACCTCATAGCGCCATCTGCCGACGGACTGTCGAATGAGAATTATATAGGCCGTAGAAAATGTTGTTGCCTTTATAATCCCAATACAGCTAACACCATCTTACGGGATACGTTTTAAAATTGTTTAAGTACTTGGTCGAGTTGGAAAGTTACATTTTAATTTTACACACAATTGTTTTTTTATGAAATAACGTAAATTTCTTAGAGACAGGTTTTGATTATTCCGTTACTATTTCTTGAATCTTCTTACATTTGTTCTTACTACACTTTTAATGGAGTTATTCGGAGATAAGGTTTGCCTCTACTTCATGATTTATTATATGAGTGCTAAAAATGTTGCTCTCTTAAAGGGGGTGAAAGAGTCCGGTGACTGCTTCATCACGCGGATAATATGCACGTTTGTCACCTACATAACTTCAACAAAAAATCCAAACGATTTCTTAGATGGTTGCCTTTGTTAACACAAAAGAAGATTTTATTTTTTGCACTAGTATGACTTTTTTCCATAGCGTATTTGCTCAGTTATTTGGCTATAACCTTACCTGTAAGTGACGCTGAGGCTTAAAATCGTTAACACGCTAAACCAAGTAAGACTGGTTCGCAAGTGATGCTTTAAGAAAATACCTATAGTTGATTGACGACTGATTTAAAAACTTGAGAGTGTCATCTAGGAAAGTGGACATTAGAAAATCCCCTACCTGTATGCTACGATTGTATTATGTTTTCTTTCACTTAAAATCAGGTTCATTATAGAATATGAACCTACATTCGATCGTTTCATCCCTATATTGCACGTAGTAATAGTTGCGTCTGATCCCGACCCGATTCCCACACTCAATAAAGTGCCTAATTGCAATTTTGCTTTTCGAAGATTATAAGAATGAGTTCCAATTTCTAGTCAGTTAACCATTTAAAATCGCACAAAGTATATAATTTGTAAAATGTTAATAAAAGTGACGTATATTTTTGTGTGAGTGTTTTTTTTAAGGCCTGCCGAATATACGTCGATGCAATATTCGACCACACGACCAGTGACTGATCTTCGCTTCAAACGCGGCCTAACTATTTAATACTTTCTTTAATGGATATTAGATAAAGTACACTCTGATAACGATGTCGAATGTAAATAGATTAATCGACAGTTGCCATCATCATCTCCGCCTACATTTACCAAGGTTCAAGCCTGGATATGTACATACGGATTGTAGAATATAACGGTGGACACCATCCAGTCTGCACTGTAATACTATTGCCCTACCACTTACGAAAGCTCTACCACCCTGTCTGTTCCCCAGAACTCGTCAAAACTAAACCTATATGTTCAGAAAGCATGCATAAAAAGTTAGATACCGAATTTTTTCTTTATAATATTTTTGTTTTATGTTGGGCAAAACGCATCACGGATACCCGCCCATCACAAAGGTCAGCAGACGGGTTATGTACGACCACACCCACTAAAGGTCCCATGTGATTCCTCGAAGCCAACTGCCAAGGACCACGGTAGTCGCTTTCGCATTCGACCGTGACTGTGATAGAGTCGTCCCTGTAAGGTGTTCATCGCCTCTCGTAACCTCAATTTCTGTTGTAAATTTTTAACGAGGTTTTCTTCTTCAAGTTCCGGGCTCATGCTTTCCAAAACCTAGCACAGTATTTTTGAACTTATATTTCTTTGGGTGCGTTAGGGAAAAATGATGAGAGTAAATATTTACGATGCTCACGCAACCGTCACGAAAAAAACGACATCCCTGAAGTTAGCTAGTCAACATACGATGCGCGCGTACACCGACACGAAAAACCAACACCCTGTAGTTAGCTCTCAGCGTTTTAGTTTTTTTTTTGTTAAATTTATTGAGACCATGAATACAAGTTTTTTTTCTATTATTACGGTTAATAAGTATAACTTACATAAATGAGTACACACACGCTTTTTTTAAAAAGTGCTTTAAACTTGTCTGTGCTTGCATCATTCTTATAAATTGTCCGTATGTATAGTATTAAATGACAACTACCCACTTTAACGGAGTCTCTGATTCATTCTACATCGGCTGTCGATGTGTGCGGACGTTTGAACGTAAGGCGTCCGTGCGGTCTGGTATCATATATTATTCTTTATAATTCACTCATTAATCCGTGTAAAATTTTTCCTTTAATTCTCACGAGTCACCTAATAATAGATTATTTATAAATGCTGTATGGATATAATTATATTTTATTGATACTTATAAATATCCCGGCCCAATTCCAAATCGTTTCGTGTCACGGACGTTTTCTATTACGTCGTAGCGTGACAATAGAGACGTCCTATTGTCCTTTTTATATATTTTCGTCGCCTCAATTTAATTGGCGAAAGTGCTCGCGGCTTCCGATATTGGATCGTTGAGTAAAAAAACATATCTATTGTGATGCTCCGTTCATTGTTCCGTATTTTTATTGAATTGTTTTGATTAATTGATTTAAACGAAATTGTTTAAAGAATTCAATAAAAAAACTTAAAATATATTTAGTAATGTTTGTCGAGCATTAAATTAATATTGTTAACATCTTTTTGCACTATCTGTAGTATTCATAGACCGCGGTTGGTAAGTAGTAGGTACTAATTTTTTATGGCATGATGGATGATAAACTCACTAAGCCTGGAGGTACTGGTTTTCAAGTGATGCTGCCGGAACACATATAATGGTATTTGACGACAGGTTTTTCAAACTTGAGGGTGATCGCTACCCAGGCAGGCATCATTGGAAAATGCCTTACCACCATGCTAAGGTTTCCTCAAGATGATTTCCTTCACCGAAAGCTTAGGCCGATTTTAGAGTTGGACAGGTGGGATCGAACCCGCGTCGATTGACGCGGAATCCGGTCGCACTACCCATTGTGGCATCATGTAGTTATATTTTCTTATAAAACGGATATTTTCTGTGACGAACCGACTTTACTGTGTCTTTTAGTTTGTAATATTTTCCGTTTTCGGTTTCGTATATATCAATACGTCTGAAAAATGTACGAAATGAAATCGGGTATTTTATATTAAAAGAAAAAAACTATCCGTTAACTAATTTTTGATATTAATTAAATGTTGTAGTGTACTACAAAACCTTCACAAAATATATCTGTACACAAAATTTCTTGATATACTGCAGTAGCACCTGGCGGCGATTACAACAAAATGGATAGCATAAAAACCTTTCATATAAAACAAATACATTGCAATTTTTATGGTGATCAGTCCTCAGTGAGTTTATCGTAAATAAATTAATGTATAATAAAATAATTACGTTCTATTTAATTGATACGAATAAATTTGTAAATAATTAACATTAAATACGGTTCATTGAACAAAATCGAACAGCTATCGGCAGCTCAGCTGTAACGGTCACAGTCGTCTATCATTTCCATTTGAGAACTTTCGAAGCGAGTCAGTTTACAATACTAAACAACAGACCGTTTTAAGGCTCGGTTTATACCGAGCGATCGAACCGTCAGAAATAAACTTTTGCAATTCAGTAACGTTTATTTAAACGTCTAACGAAATATTACTGTCATTTATTTTTCTTTTTTTGTTTTCTTTCAATAAGTGAATGAAGTCACTCCGAAGTCAATGAGACTTTTCCTAAATATTTATTTGTCCAGAGGATGATAGAAAAATATGTAACTAGTTTAAACTATGTTCTTTTAGTCTTTATAAGTACACCGATCTGACTATAATCTCACTTATTATCATACTAAGCTTAAGGTCTCTCAAGTAACACTTTTAAAACATACGGATAAGTATTTGGCGAGAGATTTCCTTGAAAATTAAATTGATTTAGTTTGATGGCAGTAAGTAGCCGGTGGGTTAGCTCTACTGCCATGTTATGGTTTCACCACCATGTTTTCCTTCACAAAAAGCTCAGGTTCATTGTAAGATAATACATACATACATATGCTCACGCCTGTTATCCCCGAAGGGTTAGGCAGAGGTGAAGTAGCGAACTACACCACCCACATTTCGCCGAGCTTAGTTCCGTCCCAGATGTGACAGGGGGTGAGCCTGTCGCCATATCGGGCACAAATTCCAAACTCCGGGATGATACTGAGTAGAAAAAACCCAATATCACTTGACCCGACCCGGGGATCGAACCCGAGACCTCAGAACGGCAGTCGTATGTAATACAACTGCGCTACCGAGGCAGTTAATACATTTAATTAATTAATTTAAATATAATACGTTTAACTATTGACGTCTTTATACTACTATATACTACAGCTACTTAGCTCTTATTACTTCAAAATGGTGCGAAACATAAGTTATAGAATTTATTTTAACTTAACTAACGTACCTATAATACATATTTATGACATTTATGCATTGATGTATTCTTAGATTAATGACATTTGTTTACAAATATTTCGCAAACGTACTAAGCGTGTACGTATTGTAAAATTTCTTTGCAACTATCAGCTGTTACTATTCCGCACTCTCTTTGGATGACTGCAGATTTTACACGCGGTGTATGCGATGCGCCTAACCGTGCCTTGTTGTTGAGGACACCGCTCCCTAAATCTCATTAAGCCGATCTCATAAATTTTATTCGGGGACAGGCTCCGAGTGGATTACAAACAATCTCATTACACTGTTTAGATAATACTGATAGTGTTTCGGCCTTTGTTCGACTCCTTATTCATTTCCGAAGTTGATTTGTTAATGAGTATCGAATTGAATTTTGTTAATCATAAATGTATGTGTGGTTGTAAAATGATGAATAAAAATAAATTCTTTTGTCACTTAATATAGGGTCTAGAGTTAACTATTAGCATTTTTAAAAAGCCCGAGGTAAAATCTCTGGTTTTCGTTGCATTTTAAGTTTATTTTTATTTCTTTGAGATTTTTTTTACACAGAATAGGCTCAGTGCTGTGACCACAATCTCACCTGATGTTAAGTAACGATGTGGTCCAAGATGGTAAACACACACTTCTCAAGTGACGCTGCCGGAACACACCTACTGATATTTGGCTACAGGTTTTCAAACTTGAGGGTGGTAGCTACCCAGACGGGCATCATTAGAAAATGCCCTACCACCATGCTATGGTTTCCTCACGATGTTTTCCTTCACCGAAAGCTCAGACCGATTTTAAAGTCGGATAGGTGGGGATCGAACCCGCGTCGATCGACGAGGAATCTGCTCGCACCACCCGCTGTGCCATCATCGCTTCATAATTCTCTAAATGTTCTGTCATGGAATCGAGAAAACTTTAGCAAAGTTGTGTAATATGCGTAGTTTATTCATTGGGCTTACTAAAAATAATGGCATGGAACATGAATTCTAAAATGCCACAATGCTTCACTGAAATTTTTAACAAAGATTTATCACTCACTAAAAAAATCTCGCTGTTGGCTTCATTTTGCTTCTAGAAATTTGTACAAGTTATTTGTAAATTAATTTAATAGACGTTAGGATTACATACAGTGGGAGCAAACTGTATATTTTTAACGGAACAACATCTTAATTTGCGTAGAATGGTCTCGTGTTAACTGAGCATTGTGGTGGTTGCAGGCAGCCCGCCAACTACCGGAGTTGAGTACATTGGGCGCGTGTCCGTGCCCGAGGCGTCTGCGAGACGTGTTTATGGGACCGCAAATTTACAACTTGCAGCTGGTAACTTTGAAATTTGCACCTATTGCAACTAAGAAACAATTTTCACTTGCAAACATTATTTTATACAACCATTTTCCAAAATTTAATGAATTTGTGCATTTGTTAATTAAATTGTTAAAACAAATGTTTACTTTAAAACCTTATATATTAAACAGAACGTGGAGAATTAAATAAAAAGAAATATAAATATTTTAATTCGATACCATATTATGTAAAGAGGGAAAATTCTTTTTTGTGTCCTATAGAAAAACTACTTAACCGATTTTAAAAATTCTTTCACGTGTAGGAAGCTACAATGTCAGTTACTCAACACAATATACTCAACATACCCAATGAAAACTGGAGTCGGTAGTTCGAGCTCTTCGACCTGATCCCCTCCTCTCCATTCCATAACAGAACCACACGGGCGGGACTTCGGTGTCACGGTTTCACGGTGACACCCATAACTTCAAGAACCAAAAAGTTTGCTGACTCTTACTTTTGTCGCACTGTGAGGTTATGGAACCGTCTTCCTGTCAGCGTGTTCCCTCCTTCATACGATATTGGGTCCTTCAAAAGAGGCGTGAAGAGGTACTTAAGCAGGCCAGCATGACAGCGGTGAGACTGGCATTGAATTCTGTTCAGTGTCAGTCGCCGCTGTTTTGGATTGTATTGTACTTACCATCAGGTCCAGTACAGTCACTATGCTGTGCATTATAAAAAAAAAAAGCTAAAACTTAAAAAAAGATTTTCTTAGTTTTTTTTTATTTAGTAACGATTGAAGAATGTTGATGTTAACAATAAGAAAATTGGAAACAGTTTCAATGATGATTTTGAAAGAATTTCGATTTTTATAAAAATACGTATAGACTATTGTTCAATGAAAGCATACTTTCACTACATAGTTCAACAAAATACCTCTCAACGCAGCAGGAGACGCCGCGCATCGCCAGTCAGCCCGTGATCACGGTTGATCCATCCCAGCCGAAACGTCGGGATAGATAAGATAGAATAGAGGAAAAGCGTGAAGACCCGTTTAAAAAAAAATGAAAAACGTACATATCATGACCTTTTTCTAAAGCCTACACAGTTAGCTACTACTTTTCCGCAAAGCATGACATCCGGTAGCACCACATGTGTCAGTTATTCTTAGTTTAAACTGCAGATTTTTTCGCTCACGAAGATTTAACATCGCTAGAATACAGATAGCCAGTATGTTTTCTATCTACCTTTAGAATTTGAGAAGAAGAATTCTCGCTGTCGTGTCATCGATTTAAAGACATTTAAGTATAATTAAGAGAAATAATTCCAATGGTGAAAACGTTTACGCGAATCATTAAGGGAATTCCTTTGAACGATCGCTCTCATCTAGTCCGTTTTAACAAACACTGGCATTCGATCTCCGTTTGTAATTGGAATGTCAATTTTAATTTAACCGCTCGATTTAGAACGTCCCTATTTCCAGATATTACAAGACTAAATAAGTCACGATAGTGATAAATTCAGTTCCCAGACGAGAAGCAAAAAATGGCATCGTGTTTTAAAGAACTACGTATATTGATTTTTCTTTAGTTCAAAGATCTGTTTATGAGAAAGTTTCCGAGAAAGCACATAGTTAATTGTCTTGTAATTTTAAACTCTGATAATTCTGCTTCGTATTTTGTGTTTTTTTTTTTTTGTTTCAATTTTGTCTTTACTGACGTAATAATTTTGAAGCTTCTTTAAACCTTGCCATATTCAATTTCAGCAACAGAAAAAATTCGCAACCGATTTTATTAGTTGTAGTATTACTAGAAATTTATAAATAACTAGCTGTGTGCCCGTGGCTGCACCCGCGTTTCAATTTTTTTATACGGAATGTTAATTATTTTCCTAAAAAAATTATATTACTAAGATAAAGTAAATATATTTCTCATAAATTCAAGCACTTGCCCGTAAAACTGTATTAAATCGGCTTTCATTAATTTTTTTTATATTTTTACACTGAAGCTTATTATTGTATGCAATGAAGATGTGCAAGTTCTCCCTTCTGATCCCATATCTGCATTCAACCGAAAGACGTCCACTGCTGGACATAGGTCTCCCCTAAAGATCTCCACGACGACCGGTCTTGCGTCACCCGCATCCAGCGGATTCCCGCGACCTTCACCAGGTCGTCAGTCCAACTTGTGGGGACCCTACCCACGTCTTCCGGAACGTGGTAGCCATTCGAGAACCTGCTGGCCCATCAGGCATCGGTTCTGCGAGCAATGCGCCCAGCCCACTGCCTAAATTTAGCAATTTTTCGGCCAAGGTCGTTTACTTTGGTTCTTCTGCCATAAATTCTAAAAACAATTATACTAATAATAACATTATATTCCACATGATCTGTGTTTATTTCAATTGATCAGAATTTCGTATGTTGTTCTTTATTTTATTTATGAATTTTCACATAATTTATTGTCCCACTAAACTCATAAAAGTACAAAGGCCTAATAATCTCCTATTTTACATCACAATTTGTAGTAATTTTAAAGTACATTTGGATAGTTAATTCTTTTTAACAAGCTAATAGAAGTAGCTTTATAATTTTTATAGTTTAGCAGTCATCCTCTTTTCCAATACAATTCATGCAGGTTATGTTGGTTGCTAAACCATTACCTACCTTAATCAATGAGAATTATATTTTATATTTAGACTGCATATTATCAAGATATTATGTACCCATATTAAATTATAATCCCGGAAGGTGTAAAAGTGTGTATTAATGAGGAACTATGACTGGTCTTTTAACAAGTGCACGGTATTTGCGATCCAATCGGAAACAATTGCCCTACCGCTCGAATTATGTTTAGATGACTATTGTAAGGAAGTATTATCTACATTAGTTGAGGCATGTTTTTTTGTTGTAAGCTTTTTAAATGTAAAAACCAACTAGCTGTGTGACCGCAGCAGCGATCGCGTTTCATATGTTCTTCGCTGCGTTTTAATTTTTGTTATAACGAACCCTAATAATAGTTTTGTATAATAAGGTAAAGTAAAAATTATAGCGCTTCTCCGTAATACTGTGTACTGAATCGGATGTTATTGAAATTTTTATGTGTTTTATTTTGTTTACGCGGAACTCTAATTATTTTCGATAATTAAATGTACCCTAAGTTACGCCGGGTAACTTCAGCTATGTACTAAAAAAGTCCTGTCGAAATACGTCGAGCCGTTCTGGGGATTAGCCGGAACAAATCGACAGACAAACATTTTAAAAATTGTATTTTTGGTATACGTATAGTATAAACATTCATATTTATTACTACATAGATTTGACACTACAAACAGACACTTCACATTTTATCACATTTTATTTATTAGTTTTACTAGTATAGATGCTAACTCTTTGACAATCCTCCAAGAATATGTACAGGTCGGCGTCTTAGCACAAACTCATATAAGGTTTTCGAGGGCTTTATTATATAAACTACTTAATTTCAGAGTTATAATTAAGTTGGTGGACATTAGAAAATACACTAAAACCAACCAAAGGCTATGTATTACGATGTTTCCCTTCATGGATAGCTTAGGTCAATAGTGGGACTTTCCAATCACACTATCATAGAGCCATATAGTTAGTTGTTCCACGACATAAAACCGTAGCCTTTCGCGGTGCTTTGAAAAACATTTTATTATTATCGTAAGAATCGCACTAAATGAAACATGTGTATAATCTAATCGTAAGTCTACATTCATGTTAATTCGGTAGGTTTTTTAATTGTTGTATTCAACTGGCTGTCTGTTAAGAAGAACACGTTGTTTTGAAGAAGATATTTATTGTATTATATTTACTCAGCGCATATTTATTACAACACCTTTGTTATTATTAATTATAGTATAGTATTAATTATAATAGTACGTTTTAGACAAGCTCGATTTAGTGAATGATCGTCATAATTTTAATATTAGAAATAAAGACAAGTTTGGCCGGAACCACGCTTTAGGCTAAGTAAGTGTAATAAAAGATTTATAGGTTATATTCGGTTTTCCAATAAGACCCCAAGTAACATTACCGATTTACCTGACAATAAGTTCAAGTATTATCTCAAGGAAGTTTTAATATCAAAAGGTTATTACAGGGTGGATTATTACGTGAAAGATAGTGTGTCTGGAATTAACCCACATCTCTGTGCTTGCGCTAACATTAGTTAAGATTATGATTTGTACCATTTTTTATATTAAAAAAATGATAAATATTATATTTATAAAAAAAAAGAACCAGACCGAGTTTATTGATGGCTCTTCTCGACTGGGTTTTTTTTCCGAACCGGTGGTAGTGTTTTAGACGTTCATAAGCGCCTTCTTAGGGCCTAAATTGAATAAAGATTTTTTATTTTTTTTATTTTATATGTATTGTTATTACTGTAATTATCAATGTGTGATAGTCCGGCCGTGAGGGTGAACGTACCACAAGGCCCTTTCAGAATATCAGCATTGTAGTGCTTCCGATTGTAGGCCTGCAGCCTCATGTCAAGACAGGGACCTTTTCGACCCCATGCAACACTTTTTTTTTAACTTTGTTGTATTATAAAATAATATGATGTATTGTATGTATGTCGAATAAATATGTTCTTTCTTTCATATATGCATAAAAATGCCAATTTAGATTAATACTTAGATTATACTATTTTATAATCGTAAAAGCAAGGTTGAAAAAATTTTCAAAATAAAAGTAAATCGACATTCCACATTTAATCAAGAGACACGTAGACCAAGTTGTTTACACCCGCTAGTTTTAAATAAAGTTGGTATTGACCGGACGCGGTGTGAAGTAAAACCGAACTTCCGCTAACAACAGCTTCCGTTCGTCGAGTGTCCTAGCCGTTCGTGTTTATCTGTGGCGCGCAGTTAATTCACAAATCCTCTGAAATCTTCTTTGGGTGTTCGAATTAAATTTATAGCGTCAGTTTAATTCGCTGCTCTAAAACGAGATTTGCTTAGTTGACGAGGCGGGCTACCGGCATAAATCTTGGGATCTTGTCATGTTTTAGAATATATCAAGGATTAGTTTAACCTTAGTCAAGTTAAAAGATAAGTTAGTAAGTTAAACGAACATTAAGTTAAATAGTGTATAACTCTCCCAATAACCGGAAGGCAGGCTTGGTTTAGAACCGAGGAGAGGTGGAACCTATATAGGATTCGAGTGCAGAGTTGTTTCTTGATACAACTCCAGCGCTTTGATAAAATTTGATTTTAAGTAAAAGGTATGCAACAAGCTGGTAAACAAATTAAACTTTGAGATATTTACTTACAAGTGAAACTATCTGAATATTCATATCAGCGATTGAGTTGGTTTTTCAATCTTAAAAGATGGTAGCTTGCTAAGCAAATATTAGAATCGTTCTGCCACCAGAAATAATACATTAGCCTTTTTTGATATTTCAGGTATAGGAAATATAATTACTGACCAACAACCACTGACCCTTGAAGCGATAAACATGAATAAGCATAGGTTAGAATTTACCTGCCTTATTCTATAATGAACCTGAGCTTCCAGTCAAAGAAAACATCGTGATAAAAACATAACAAGGTCGTAGGGCATAGTGAGTTAACAGTCTTCGACTACGTCATTATTTAATATCAGATGAGAGTGAAGTCAAAACACCGAGTCTATATAGTTTTGAAAAACCTCACCATTACTGTTATCGTGGTTATAAATAATTACAGGCTGCAGTAATTATTACAGATGGTTTTTCTGCGTTATTTTTTTTTTCATACATACACATAATACGTAACGTATATCCGTCGCTTTAATTTATAAAAGCCGCTGATATCGTGACAAGAACATTTTTAATACTATATACCCTTTTTAGATTCAATATTTGATATTGATTGAGTATTCTCTGATACTCTGTTGGTTAATTACTACAATGAAATACTAAATACATTTACAGGTATATGTTTCAAGAGTGCTTTATTTGAAATCTTTTTGGAATTAACTTGATATTATATTTTAACGTTAGCTGTTTGTCCGCGACTGCGCCCGCGTCTCGTATATTCTTCACTACGTTTTAATTTTTTTTATATACAGAACCGTTATTTTCTTTAAAAAATTTAGTAATAAGATAAAGCAAAAATATATTTGTCAAAACTTCAAGTACTTGCCCGTATAACTGTGCACTGAATCGGATTTTATGCAAATTTTTATGTGTTTTATTTTTTTACGCTGAACCCGAATTAACACTATTTTCGAAAATTAAAAGTAACTTAAGTTACCCGTAGGTAGTTGCTACCAAAAAAGTCACGTTAAAATAGGTCCAGCCTTTCTGGAGATTACTCATTAAATACAGACAGACAAAAATTTCAAAACTGTATTTTATTACAGGTATTGTATATACCTATACCATTTCTATTAAGTAAAAAAAAATAACATTACAAACAGATACTTCAATTTTGTTTTATTAGTGTAGATATCGTCAATTAAAACTAGATGAATTTGTGTTTTTCAGAAGTACTTTAAAATGTATAATATATTTATATTGGGCACCACTAGAACTTGTGTGGTAATATATTTAAAAAACTGCTTTGAGGCGCCACGCCTTGCTTTTGCGGGATATATTGTCGCGCAGAACGGTAACAATGAAATATTTCACGACGCCATCGCTATCCCCCCGCACTTCCCTCACTTCACGCTACCAACGACTTTATCCTTCTTGGGTCGAGTTATGTGACGCGTTTCATCTATGCCCTTTAATATAACCGTCTATTATATATTGACTAACCTTAATTAGGAGCACAGTTTTTTTGTAACTTTGTAGGCTGCAACCACCATTTAACATTGAATGTTAATATAGAATTCTACTTACTACATTGATTTAATAAAGGGTCGAATAAAACAAAAGTTCATAGAAAAATTTACACCATTATTTTTTTAATTTTATTATTCATACAAAAAATGCCTTGTCAAAAAACTTTATACAAATGTCACACATAAATAATACACAGTGTGAAACATGTTATTACTATGCTACCATATCACCCGATTGCCAATTGAAATGTGAGCATTTTGGATTATGTTATAAAGAGTTTAATATAAAATGGATTACATATGACCATACTTTAACATTATTCCATTTTTATATTGATGATATTAAACGTTAAGTGGCATTTATCCCATACAAACGTAGTCCCCTGTTTCCTCCCCGGATAATAGCATTACGGTAAATATTTTTACACCAAATAATATTTATCCACCACCGCCATGCCCCTACATTGATTTTGTATTTATTTTTATTACTTCTTTTGGTGCGTTAGGCGAAAATGATGATCCGCAGATGCCGAGAGGAGTTGGAGTTGGGAGGGGGGAGTGGTGGCTTCTGGATGTCAGGACAAGCCCTCTCCCCTCCATGAATGAATCTTCTCAGTTGAGTCATCCCCAACCGGGCTAAAGAAGTGGACGAGGCCCAGTTGGATCTGCCGCAGGGAGCGACGTGGAGCAATGCTAACACAATCCCGTATCGTCCCCATCCCAAATGCGGCGGGCGGCTCCGGGGGGTTTAGTGGGTATTTCCAACGCTTCTCGTCGGGTGAGTCCCACACTGGTGTGGAGACGTCCCTCCGCACCCCCCTACCAATTGCATTGGAGGACTTCCGTTCTACTAATGCAATTGGTAAGGGTAGTGAGTAAATGCATTCCACTCGTAAAAAAAAAGGTGACAGTAAATTTTTACGATGCGCGCGCAACCGTAACGAAAAAAAAACGACACCCTAAAGTTAGCTAGTAACATCCGATTCGCGCGCACACCATTACGAAAAACAAACAACCTGAAGTTTTTCCATAATTTAGTTACTGTAGAAACTAGGAGCCTTAGTAAATGAAAAAAATGCTCGATTTTTACCATCATATTCATACATTCGTCAAATAAATTTGATGGATAATAATAAAAAAAAACAAAACGTACATACATAGCCAAAGTCTAAAACTGAAACATGAAAAATCGGTTAAGTATTCGAGGAAGAAACAGGGTACTACGAAGTGATGTTTTCGTCTATTTTGCATAGTTAAATCAGTGCGAGCTTCAGTTGTCCATTTCTTGTTTTATAATTCTATCTTTGAGGCGCAACGCGATAGCAATAGATTTCTGAAATATCTACTTTTCTGACCGCGTGTCCTCTTAACAGGCACTAGACAACAAAGAACCGCTTGACAAACCGACGAGATTATAGTAGGTACTGAAACGTTTTACCTTTACCTATACATAAACTAGTAATTCGCCCCGGCTTCGCACGAATGTATAGAAATCTTTCATTTAAAATAAAACAGCCGTTATTGAATAATAGTATAGATTTCTACAGTTGAAAGAATTTTTTAAATCGGCTAAGTAGTTCTTGAGTTTATCTTCTTGATTATATTAATTATAACTTCGAACAGTTAGTCACTTAGAATAGTGTCACGAATTTAAAACTGTTATTAGTACACAAGCGGAGCCGCGCGCGCACGTCTAGTCAAGGCATCTAAAGCGCCACAATTTAACGTACACATCTGGGTAATTAACATTTCCATCGATTTATTTCGTATTTCCTAAATATTTCCTAATTCCTATTTCCTAAATATCCAATAGCCGAACGAAAAATTTAGATTAGACAAAAGTAATTATATCATCGAGAACAAAAGGAAAAACCTTGTTTAAGATAAGCCAAGTATCAAACTTTAATCGCTTGTGAGAGGGATCTTAATTTTGTTATTTCGATCGCATTTCACCTCTCGGTCATGCAACTGTCAGACTGCATAAGACCGTCCCTTTCACCTTGCCCACACCCCTAATGTAATAAATAATCCTTAATAGTAGTAAAAGTGTCGTTACTCCGAAATCCTTAATTAGATGTGGATTTAAGGATCTTTTATATATTTATTGGCCGTGCAGATTTTTTTATTACCTTTAAGCACTTTTTTTATGTTTGCTCTGTAAAACTCTCTTGTGTTGTTATTGAAAAACCATTTTGACTTGACAATTATTTACCTAAAAAGATTTTTTTTCCTGAATTACAGGTCAGTACTTTATATCACCTGATTTGAAATTACATTGTGTCTAAAAAGGGTTTTTGAAGACGTTTCAACCTCATTATAAAACCTCATAGTCAACGCTGTTGATAAAGCCCCAAACTATAGAGTCAATATCGCTTGTAAATATTTTATTATTTCTATAAATTAAAAATATATTATTAATTTAGTACATAGTACATAAATCTAATTCAATTAAAATTTTTTTCATCAAAAAAATCAAAAATATCTTTATTCAATGTAAGCCCTAAGAAGGCGCTTATGAACGTCTAAAACACTACCACCGGTTTGGAAAACAACCCAGTCGAGAAGAGTTCTTAAAGTCCATCCTTAGTTTTTACCTAGACCAATATTTTAAAAATCACAAAAAGATGCAATAACAGTCAGACTATTAAATCATGAAGTAACACAAGTTTCAAAGAATCATCTATGATTATAATATCATCTATTTTCGAGTATATTTATGCAATTTCTTTAAAATAAATAAGCGTACATTATTGAACGTCTATATGTGTTATTAGAATGTTTAAAAAAAAAATTCTACACCACATTTTAAACATTTTAAAAGTTAACAATTTAATTCCAGTTCATGTTAATTTGGACTATAATTAATAATTACATGTTTGTTTCCCTAATTGCATTGAACTAAATTTAATGTTAATGTGACAACACATATTATATTTTAGTTCAAAAATACTGGTCATCTAGTCCGTGAAATCTTTTCGAACTATAGTCTTGGTAAAACTAACACGAAAGAATAAACATATGTCTAAGGTTAAATAGTTGAAATATACTCACATAATAGAGTTAAATAATATATATATACACAATAGTTGATATTTTAACAAAGAATATCACAGATAATGCTCACATCTCAATCAGGCGAACGTGATGTTTCGAATTAAAATTATAGTGAGATCAATTACGTATTAAACCTATTTAACATTATTTAATATACAACATCCATATTGTGAGTATAAAGATATTGATGTATTATAATATTAAAGTGCTCAAATAAATTATTCATATATTATCCAGAAAACATTGTGGTTTACTTCGACTTTACGAATAAATAAATGTATGTATATTGCTGGCCGTATATCGAATCAAGTGTTCACAGTGCTAAAGAACGAATTCAAGCAAACGCGTTTTGAAAATAAATTCTGTGCACATAAAATTACCATATTTTTTTTTACAGTTATTTTAAAAATATTACTTGAAAAGAAAATTCTTGAGGCAAATGAAATGAAAGTGTATATTGTACAAAACGTTTCCATGATAATACTACATAATTTCAGATATGAACAAGCGATTTCTGCAACGCAGAACTGCATATAAATTTTGCAATACCCAACCCTTATCAACGAAATTCATCACGCGTGACACACTCTATCTAAACAACGATGAAAACAGTTTCGTGGTAAATTTTGCATTCGCCCCGTATTTACAGAAATGTCAATTATATTTCGATTATTTGTGTTCATACGCTGCGCATTCGACCTTTCTGTGAAACGTTAGTAGTAAATAAACAATAATTTCCATATGCAGCCATCAATACCCAGCCTTTATAGTCTGTATCTCCATTGATTACTAAGAGCCAATTTTTTGATCCGTAGTCAAAGTTACTATATCTATTTGTCAAATTTACTATTACTATTACACAAACCAATGGTTATAATCACAATGCGTTTTTTGATGACAAAATCTACTATGGTTAAATTTAGCAATAGTTATTTATGTTGCCAGTAAAATGAACTGTATAATAGAATACTTTTGATTCCGGTAATTTTTTTTTTGTATGATCATTCCGAGTAAAATGTGTCATGGTCCATAATTCGAGTTGTCGAACAAACATTACAAAAAACAAAGGGTCGAGCTACTCTCGAACATCTGTGTCCATTATTATTTCTTGTGATAGTTTTGTAATGATATTACCTTTTTTTTTTATTTCGTCTTGTCTAAAATATTCTTTGATTTTATAATTTAATTCTTGGATTTAATATATTTTACGAGCCAAATAAATATTTGTACGAACTTGATATACTATACATAATGGAATACTGAATTCTTATGAAAAACAAAATTCGTAAACAAATATATTACGAAAAAGATAATAAATAGCAATTTATTAATACGTTGTAATTATTTAACAAACTATTTTATATAAATTAATGTTACATAATGAAACTTCAAATTATCTACTTCAAATGTTACACAAAAGCAATGAAACAGCTGTTCGCACTGGAGTTAACCATTCGCCATCTTGCTAACCCGACTGAGTTGAATGGTTAAATTTTGTAACAAATAGTCACATTTTTGACAAATGGTTAGCTTAACTATGTTTCAAAAAACGCACCAGGGCAGTATTTTAACCATTTGTTACAAATCTGACCATTTCTCGAGTTGACTACGGATCAAAAAATTGGCCCTAAGTTTCTGAATTGACATTTGATAATCTAAGTAAAGAAAAAAGCAAAACACACACTCCATAATACGACTATGCTAAATCTAATACAAAGTGTAGACCCAGAATTCATTTCGTGAAATCTGTACGTTTTCATTTCATTCTGTATCGGTATGACTGGGTCTATCACAAACGGTATGGGAGATGTTGTTTTGATCACCTCTCGTGGACAAGGTAATGTTTCAGGCGGTATCTTTAATACGTTCCTTTTGACACCCTTTTTAACTATATCATTGCTTACATCTACTATGGTTTTAATGTCTTCAGTGTTTTTATCAGTCACGTTAATTATATCATTTATTGTTTCAATTGTTAAACCAACATGAAGAATCTCATCACTATATACGGGTTTATTTGGATCAGGCATTTTATTATACGCTGAACTGACGATCGGTGGATCTGATTTGCAAGTTACGCTCTCCAAAGAATCCCTGGTGTTTTGACTCTTCGTTTCGTTGCGAAGAGCGTGCATCCATTTCAAATTACAGTCACACACGAAGTTATTTTCTGAAATGAAATAGAGGTTGACTTTTAATTTTTTATTTACATAATAAATATATGTGAATAAAGTTATCAACTACGTTAAGTTCCCAAATGTATAATTCTGAATTACATGATATTATAATAAAACCTATTATACATAATTTTCTACTCCTATGCCTTATTCCATCTCAAGTAAGAAGACCCTGAGGGTATATAAAAGAGCAAAGTTTGTAAGTGCTCTAAAGTTAACAGCATAGCTGTTTCAACATGACTTAATTTTGAACGTGTGTTAACATTAACATAAGGGAAGTGTTATAAACGGGCTTGTTCCATATACTTACATGTATTAAATACTAAATATAAACGAAATAAAATGTATATAGTAAATGGTGTGAAGTCATAGCTTTTATGAATTAAATTTCTATGCAATTAAATATACAGAATTTCAAACGATGTAATAATTCAAACCGAACAATATATAAATATATTGTTTTTTTTTTTTATTTGGAGTTAATTCGATTCAGTTAGGTGAAGATGTTTTCCCCCCTTACCTATTGCATTGGGGGACTCCGGTCTCACTAATGCAATAGGTAAGGGTAGTGCGTAAATGCATTTCCCCCGTCAAAAAAAAAATCAATAAAGGACTAAGCATTTTTATTAGAATCGGCTAATATGTATTTTTGTGACTCTGATTTTAATCTGAAATAATTAGCAAAATTTGAAATTTAAATACCGAAATAATAATTTTAACATCATGAATCTACTTACATGGTATGTAATCTATACTTATAATAAAAATTTACCGAAACTAAATCTGTACAAGATATTTGAGAAAAAATACTATGCGGGTCTTCAGAATCGAGTACAGCTCACATTTCGATGGTTTTTCTAATTTTTCTGACTGTCTGTTGGTTGTCTGTCTGTTTGTTAATTTGTTCCCCAACTTAAACTGAATACAATGAAATTTGGTATAGTAGTAATTTATACTATATCTATAGGGTAGTACTCATTATAAACAGTTGAAGTCACCGGCTAGCTCTGTATGTCTGTCTGCTACTGTTTCAGACCTAAATCTTTGAATATATTTGAAAAAATTTGGTTATGAAATAGATTAAATTAAGAGAGATTATAGACTCAAAATTAACTGTAATTCACACGGGTTAAACTGCGGGCATAGCTAGTTAAAAATATAAAGCAATATTGATTATGATATTATGACGAATTTTATGTGTAGTTGAGAAAATAATCTAGGCAAAAATACCTTCTATAAGCAAATTGCTGTTTTGCGGTTTTAAATTATCTAGTATTGGTTTGATGTTATCGTAAGTTAAAGCGTGGAGCTCATTGGAACTCAAATCTAGTGAGTTCAATCCCCTGACACCTTCAAACAAACCCGACGGAAGTGCTACTAGCTTATTATCGTCCAGAGATAATTTTTTTAACTGAGACAGACCATCAAATGCCCTCTCGGAAATATATCTCAATTCGTTCTTGCCTAATAGCAACTCCTGTAAATTCCACAATTCAGCAAACGTGAATTCTGTCAAATTATGAATACGGTTCCTCCTTAAATCTAATCTCTTTAAATTAGCCAGTCCATCGAATGTCCGACGGTTCAAATAGTAAATGTTGTTTTTATTCAAATCCAGTTCCAGTAGGTTGAAAGTGTGCTGAAAGGTTCCATTCTTTATTGTCGATATATTATTCTTCGTAAATACGAGTTTCTGTAACTTTGGCACGTCATAAAATGCCTCAGCATCGATATAGATAATCATGTTGTCTTCTAAATTTATCGACGTTATATTGGGTAAATGCGCAAACGCGTATTGCTGTAAGTTCTCAATTTGATTCTGCGATAATCCAGCCTCTTTTAGATTTGTCAGATTTGCAAAAGCGAATGGAGTTACGTCTATTATATTACCGTATTTTATATTGATTGATTTCAATCGCTGCAAGTAGTATAGGGCTTTTGTCGGCACATATCCGAGCGCACCCTCAACTCTCACGTTGAAGGACAAAGTTAGCAAAATCGGTTGGGAGGCGAAACTCTGCCATATTTGGTCGTCGCGCGGTATACCTCCATTGAACACCCAGCATTCAGCTTTAGTTGCATTCCTAGGCTCTCTAGTATTCTCGCAGTAACAATGCACTTTTGAATCTCTGTCTGTGATATCACATATATTATTTTGAAAGCCTCCTGATTTTTCTTTGGCACGCCTTTTATTATTGTCCCTTGCTTGTACATTTATAGACATTTCATTGACTAAAGCAAAGGTGATGAGAATGTAGATTATTCCAGCGATACGCCTTTCCATCATTATTATCTGTAACAAAACAAAAAATATAAAGTTAGCAATGTCTTTTACAGTTGACATTTATTTACTACTGATTCAAGGTAAGTTTAACACTTTGTTAGAAAAGTTATAAGCTCTTATTTATTATGTACTATTATTACTATAATAATTTTACCAAATAGAATTTTTTACAGATCGAGGTATAACTTCTTGTTGTTACATAAAACATTAGTACATGCTATATATTTAAAATTCGTTTAAATAAAATATAGTAAAAATACTTTTGTTCAGAATATACCGCAACGTAATTTTTAAATCCTGATTGGACAATAAAAATAAAATTTCCCTTCAACTAATCATGAAATATTAATTAAACAATAAATGTGAAAATACAATTTTCAATTATGCATTACTGACAAAAATTGCCGCTGCATAAATAAATAGCAGACGTACCGCAAACACTGATCCCTTTGAGGGATTACAACACGCTGTGGCGACGGCTTCCGGACGTAATTTAATGAATCAAAAGTTCGTTCATATTAAACGAGACGTGGCGTATCAGTAACGACTTAAATGTTTCGCTATAGAGGTGGTAGAACGTTTCTTTAAAATACTGTGAAAGTCAAAAAATTGTTTTGAAAATTGATAACATAAATAAAATATAATATATAAATACACTTCTTTATCTCCGAGAAAGAAAAATATATTTATTTAATTTAACTCAATTATTAATGCAATTTAAAATAAAGAGTAAATATTTTTGTATCGTGCAGTGACAGCTAAGAATAGTACTAGCCCATATCTTCCCGTAAAAGAGGATAAACCAGGGGATGTGCAACAGTGTCCTCTGGTTGCCAACTCACCTGTCAAGCGTGGTGATTATGACAATACCCACACCCCCGTACCTCAAATGAACGACATAATGAAATCTAAATCTAAGTCCAGTAGCGCACGACTTTCGTTTGATTATAATGGTAATTATGATTTTTCTGTGACCAAAAAATAAAAATTGTCAAAGTGATAACTTTAAAAATCGTATCGTTAACGTTACGTGACTCGTCAGATGTATATGAATCGTAGTCAGAACATACGGCACGTAAACCAAATAGGTTTCAAATAATTAACGACTCAAATATATCGCGCGTGTGTCGGATTTAATACGTTTCATTATATGTCCATTAATTAAAGCGCACAATTAATCATTGAATTGAACGATGACATCCAGCGTGTTATTATTAGTGATCTACGGAGTCCAAATTTTATATAATGACTTTATAATAAAACTAATTAAGCATTTTAATATTTCTTGTGTAGCGAAAATATTGAGGTTCAGAGGCTTAAGAAGGAAATAACGAGGTCACTAAGGTTACTAAAGCATGTAGTATATTTCGACTAGATCCAGTAAGAAATGTAGATTACAGAATCGTAAATTACAAGACAGGAAGTTAAGCATTTATCTTTTAATCCTTTTTCAAATGAGAGTAAAATCATAGTAACCATATTACTACTATTTTTTTTTAATACAAAATTGTAAATAAATAAAATTAAGAAATAAGACTTCAACTGGGGCGAAATTATTCCACGTTGCAAATGTTGCTGAGGCTTTTAAAATAATCTTCTATATATATGAAAAATGGAGTTATTTTGACGCACCATTACCTCAAAACTACTGAACAAATTGAACCGGACTACTTCCATTTGACGCATAATTTTTCGTAGATGGTTATAAGCTATTTATTTTTGGATTCCATCGACTCTTTCTAATTTTTTTTCTTCGATTTACTCTTATGTACGTTATTCCGCTAATAAAACAAAAGACTCACATTTTTCTTCAATCATTTGTTTTTTTAGCATAGGTATAAATCAAATGTTTTTTATGCATTTTTTCACTAACACCTAAAGAACATTTGAACCGAGGCCGGAGCCGCGGGCACCAGCTAGTCATTAATAAAGAGAAAAGAGTTTACTTTAGGTCCTTAAATAAATGCACGTACATGGAAAGATTATAAAATTATGTTCCGGTAATATTAAAAACTAGCTGTATGCCCGCGGCTGCGTCCGCGTTTCGTGCGTTCCTCACTGCGTTTTATTTTTTTATACGGAACCCCAATTACATTCCTAATTAGTTTTAGTACTAAGATACAGTAGAAATGTTTCTTGTTAATTCAAACATTTGCCTGTAAAACTGTGCGTTGAATGAAATATTCCAATTTTTTACGAGTTTTAATTTTTTACTTGGAACCCTAATCATTTTCGAATAAATAAACTAGCCTAAGTTACGCGGAATAATTTCAGCTATCTACCAAAAAGAGTCGGTCCAAATCGGTCCTGCCGTTCCGGAGATTAGTCGGAACAAATAGATAAAAATTTATGAAATATTTTTGGTATAGGTATCGTCTATTATACATTCATATGTATTTAGTAAAAAAATTGTTATTTTGACATTATAAACACACACTTCAATTTTATTTATTAGTAAAGATATAGATAAATAACACTTATGTAGCTATTATTTCATTGCTGTCAAATCTTATTGTCTAACCAGTTTCTTTATAATAAAACAATCATAAAGGTTATTATTTTTATTACTTTTACAATACCTTTTGTAACTTTAACAACTTCAGTATTGAGTTCAAATATTAATATTGACAGAGATATGGTCCTTAAAATTTCATTTTTGTACGAAATATGCTTATCTATGGAATAATTAAAATGTGTAGAACTCTTAGAGATTATCATAAATACCAAAAAGTCGTTCTATTAGGAATTTGCTGCGGCAATAAATTGCTATAATGTAAACTACGTACATAATCCAACAATGAATTTATTACATTAGATTCAGAACATAGAGTAATTAACGGATGCAATTTGACGTCAAATTGAGCGTGGATAGGAAATTTCATACAATTATAACCATTATCATTATTAGTGCCGTGATAATATCAAATTTGTGCATAGTTTCACAATATCTAATGACACTGGTCAGATCTTTATAATACAGGCTTTATAATATTATGTTGATTACAGATATCTTAATAAAAGCCTTTAGGAAAAGTGAGTAGCTAGCAAATTTAAGTCTACCATGATTAATATTAAAATAAAAAATATTTCATTCTATCTATCAAAATTTTTAATCTATTCTAAATAAATAAAATTGAAGTGTGTTGGTGATGTTAAAATTATTTTTTACTAAATAGATATGAATGAATATACCTCACCTATACCAAAAATACAATTTTTAAAATTGTGTCTGTTTATAATGGTTTCGGAACGGCTGGACCGATTTGACCGGACGTTTTTTTTTTTCGGTAAATAGCTGAATTTACTCCGGGTAACTAAGGGTAGTTTTAATTTTCGAAAATAATTAAGGTTTCGAGTTAAAAAAAACTCACAAAGTTTGAATAAAATCTGACTCAATGCACAGGTTTACGGAAAAGTGCTATAATTTATGAGAATTATTTTTACTTTATGTCAGTACTAAATTTTTTTAAGAAAATAATTAGGGTTCCGGTCGTCGTGGAGATCTTTGGGGGAGACCTATGTCCAGCAGTGGACGTGTTTCAGTTGAATTGATGATGGATGAATGGACGGATAAAAAAATTAAAACACAGTAAATAATATATGAAACGCGGGCGCAGCCGCGGGTACTCAGTTAGTTAAATAATAATTATGCCGATCACTTCTATAAAAAAAATTAATGTGTAAATTAATTCAGACGTGAAGTAGAACCTTCAAAAAACGTATAATACATACACATATGCAAAACACCATGGTTATTATGATGCCTTTTCTCAAGCTTTGTAGTACGCATGCGGGCACAAATACGAAATTGTCGCTTTTTCGTTTCATCGACTTTCAAATCAAAACGATGCTTAACAAGTTTTCACTTCCATAACCAGAAACCTTGTTAAATGTCTTTTACTGTAACTTAAAAAAGATGTTCTAAGTGCTTAACTCGAAATGGTGATCGCGTAGGTTGTGACAGCATTGTTTATTTTCGTCCAGTTGGGATTACAATTTAACAGAATCTATCTCAACATTTTAGCGATTTCAACGCGTACGTAATAATGGATAAAGAATAAATTACGTCTAACCCATTATTTACACGTCATTAAATAATTTAATATCGAAAATCTCACAGAGGATATAAAGAGAGAACAATTCCCATGAGCGTCCGGGGACCCAATAACTCAAACAATATCGCTGTGCAATCGTCCGTCTCCCCTCTAAATGCCCCTCAGGAGGGTAACGGGTTGAGACAAAAACCCAACGGTTTGAAGCTGCGATCGGAGATAAAAAAAAAAACAAACGCGAAGCCTCTCTTTCTCTTGATACAGAGAGATTTATTGCTCCGAATCTCTGGTGAACAACGGATACCTATATTCTTTTGAACGTGTACGTTTTAGGATTTGTCATACCGAAGCGTAGTGCGTTCAGAATAACAGATCTCCCTAGAAATCGTTAATAACCTATGTAGATTATAAAAAAAAAAACATTATTCTGTTCAAATACAAACAAGTAGATATTGTACGATCATATAAAAGTTAATTTGTTTTCATATTAATGCAACCAAGTTCAACCTATATTTTTATCGTGAAATTTTACGACTTTTGACAGTAACACAAAATTATAATAACTTAACATATATTAGGTAATTCAAAGAAAAACGAAATTAATCTTGTTAAAATGACATTTTAAGGAAGTTTGTTCGTGGTTTTGTATTCCTCAAATATTCAATGGTTTCGTTACAATTTAACACAAGAAAAAAAAATTAATTTTGGTCGCCTGTTATTTTTATAACTATTTCTATATATTATTTTTACTTAATACTTAATAACATTTTTTACACGGTATAGGCTCAGTGTTTTGACGTGATTTTAAGTGACGATGTGGACTATAATGGTAAATACACTAAGCCTAGTGATACTGGTTCTCAAATTATGTTACCGGAGCACACCTATTGCTATTTGGCAACAGGTTTACAAACTGGAGGGCGGTAGCTACTCAGACGGGTTTTTTTTTAGAAAATACCCTAACATCATACTATGGTTTCCTGACGATGTTTTCCTTCACCGAAAGCTCAGGCTGATTTTAGAATCTATTACACTATCCTTCTATCTATTTACTACACTATCCACTGAGCCATCATTGCTTTAATATAGGTCTACGATATTTAAAAAAAATCACGTAAATCGGTTTAGTAGTACCTCAAATAGACAATTTTCAATATTTCTTTAAATTTAAATATTTCATGTATTTCTAATTTAATTTAGAAAGGTTTATATGTTTGGACATTATGTGAACGAAGGTAATATCTGAAAATGACACACTTCTCTGCGTAGTTTCATAAAAAAAGCTCGATCATATTTCTTGATGACTGTGTTGTTTTCCGTATAATAAGGTACAGCCTTATTAAGGCCTTAATTTTATAAAGTAAATTCGAATTTGAATTTATTCTAAACAAAAAGTACCTCTGATTGTTTTTACACCATCCAATATAAAGTTACAAAAGAAACAATTGACTTTCCACTACTGTGAACTTCTTTGGCTTTGAAATTTAAATTTATGAACTCACACGCTTTATGAAGCTCGCCTGCCGATCTAAATTCTCTTTGTAAAGTTGGCGTGACGTGATCACAACCCAGCGCATTTCTCATTTACCTCTCCTCAAGTTTAAATGTATGTGCATTCTATTTGATTATCTTTCCATGTACCGACATGTACATGTAGATTTTTTTTGTTGTAAATGTAGATTAAGATCTTATGTAACTAGTACACCTATGGCAGGAATTACAAAAAAGTATTCGTTTAATTTTATTGTATGTACAGTCTAATAATTGACTTTAAGCGATTGCAATTATAAGAAAAAGTTTATATATCCTCATTGCAATGTTTTTGTTTTTGAAATTTTTTCATTATTCATTATTAATCTTTATTATCACTTGTTTCTCCTGTGGTAATCGATCTTATGTAGCAAGTTTCATACATAATAATTACTTTAATTGACGATCTTCTTTCGAAGGTTTTATGATACAGAATACTAAGAAATTCGAAAAATAAACTTACGTCTATAAGTTTTGAGTTTCATACCTTCGTAAATATTGTTTTTTATCACGCACCGCTATTGGCTCGTTTCCATGCGGTTGGTGCAATAAACCATTCGAAACGTAGTAACCAAAAAGTAAATAAATACATATCTCGCGTTACTACCCACGCTTAATTCTTTTGCATAAACATCTTTTTTTAAATGAGCGTACTTAAAAAATCCAATTAATATAGTTCACAATTAAACAAACAACACATGAAATCCTGCTTTAGATACATAGAGAGGTTAATAACTAATATCTAGACATGTCTTATACCATCGATTTCTCCTGGGAGACTGGCATAGTCACCCAAGATGCACTGAAGCCTCGTTAATTGTATAAATTTAAAAAAGCTACATAAAAATGTAAATAATACTGAGTATAATTAAATATCGAACAGTATATATCCGACTGCTGCCTAGAAGTACTTAATGTAACGTAGTTTTAACTTTTATTTCATATTTGAAGCCGATTAAATCAAAAAATACTTTTCAAATCCTGATATCAAATTTACAACTACACCGAATAATATTATCATCACAAAAGCCCTAATCGTTCAGCAAAAAACTTTGTCGAATCATAAAACGTAATAATACAGTTTAATAATTTAACATATCTCGAAACACAATAAAATCCTACAATTCGTAAAAGTAATAAAAAGATAAGTAAAATCATCATATTCATAAAACAATTTAGACACGAATCGTGTGGTATAAAGTTACAATAAAATCATATACAAAAAAAAATTATAACATAAAAAAAATGATAACGTGTACTCGCAAAGATACCTTGTCTACGTGACTATAATGCGAAATTATTGGGTATCATTCGAATTAAAAGGTCGTAGTGATGGGAAAAACATATCGATTGTTACTTTACACCGAATATAGCATTAGTAAATCGTTATATTATTTAAAGCGATGATGGCTGATTGATAGTGACTTAGATTCAAATGCAAGCCGAATTTTTTGGAGAAATTATGAAATCATGTGGTACGGTAGGATATCTTTAATAACTGCCTGGTGTTCCAGGAACACTACTTGAGTGCTGATTCTCTCATTACCTGAGAGTCGTCAAACGGTCATCATTACATTTAAAAAAAAAACTAGGCAGCCATCGGGACTGGAGATAGAAGTGAAAACTCGTAATTTTAGAAACACTGTTTATAAATATTTTTTAAACATTTAAATTGTCTGGTTTGTAAATATATTTGCGATCCGAGCAATAATCTTGTACATTCTGATATAGTTTATTCGTAAACAAAACATACGATGGACAGTGTAAGTATACATTGTATTATTTATCTCTTAGCGGCCAGTACTTAAACGCATCTTATATTGAGATAATCTGGCAAGTAAACGGTTGACGTCATAACATTGGTAACGCAAATCTATTCGTTTTTCTCCTACCGAAAATGGCTTAACGCCGCTAAAAAAGTCTTAACTTCAAAAACTATTATAAATGTCTGAAATATGTTTTGTTTTAACTAAATCATCGAGTTGAATTACGAGACTGCCTCACAACTGATTCGCTCTGGCTCGCGCCATGTCACGTCTGGGACGGAACTAAGCTCAGCGAAATGTGGGTGGTGTAGTTCGCTACTTCACCTCTGCCTAACCCTTCGGGGATAACAGGCGTGAGCTTATGTTATATTACGAATTATATTAAACTAGCTGTTACAACACAATTATTTATTCTATTATACGCATATATTAAAATATTTAACGATTCAGCCGAAATATTCCACGAGAAAGTCCTGCCGGTAATTTTTTTGGTATACTTCTTCACTATTGTCCTACAATCTACTTCAACGTATAATTTTTTTTAATGTGGTTCTTGACGTTTAACAGAACTAAAGAAAAGATTAATAACATTAAACTCACGATTGAAATTGACGAACAAAAATCTAATAACTCGTTCAGCTATAAGTTATTTCCCATCACTAAATAGCTCTTTATTGGAAAATGCTTACTTTGTCTACGGTAAGCACTCTTACGATAACCGCTCCCTCCCCCCTTTCCCCCCACCTCTAATTTAGAACCGTTTGCATTCAGTTCGTGTAAATGACGTAAATTTTCACAAAAGTTATTCTAGTGTTATTCCGGTTTGTCCCCACAACTCAACTCTATTCCTAATAGATTAGAGCAAAGTTACTTAATAAACCATCTATGTATAAGTGTACCAACTTATATTTTGAAAAATTCTAGATTATCTGTTTTTCTAATAATATAGTGAACTGCGAGTTAACATGAAAAGGTTACTTAATTATAAACCTCTTTAAAAGTTAACATAACAATTACGAATAATTACACGCACAAATAGCAAAGGTCCCAACTCATTGGACCTACATCATTAAAACTGTATAGGGTGTTGTCAATTTGTTTTCATACCTACTGGATTTACGGCAATGTAGTAAATAAAATTGAAAAGTACAAAACGCTTATTATATCTTCCTTATTATTATTATTCATTGAGGCAATTGATGTATTTTTCGGGATATTAAACCCTAAAAAATAAAGTTATAATTCAATGATGACTCGTTTGTAACAATGCTCGGAAATTATTTCATTCAATGTGGGACGAAATTCCACAATGAGACTGAGCTTTCAGTAAAGAAAAACATCGTGATAAAAATACACACATATCGACATTTTATGGCAAATTTGAAAATGTTTTGTCAAGCACCCATGTCACTTAAGAGCCCATGCCTTTTTTAATGTGGGTAACTTCTTACATATGGTATTCACTCTTAACGGGCATGGGTAGGAATTCTTCCAGACTAAAATCTCATGGTGGAGTCCATCCTCTACATATATGACCAAGGAGTAAGAAATGCTTATGCATTACCGCTACTCCCCAGCAGTTGCAAGCCCTCATTATTGAGGGCCTCTTTCTGAGGTTTGGGAGGTCGGGTGTTGAAGACTTCTCTGATAAAACAATCGAAAACTAATGCGCGTCAATTCTCTTGTGTATTTATTTCAAAGGACGTGCCTCCATTCATCGCCTCTAGGGCTTCTGTTCTGTTCTTACTCTCGACCATTGCCTTGGTGATGATCGACAGCGAGAGGTCAGGTCTAATCGAGTCAGGTCACGACATGACGAGTCCCATTCGAGATAGATGGCACTCGTGTGCTATGTAGTATCTTCTGCATAGTCACAATGACGGCACCCTGGTATGGCTTATGCAACAAAGGTAAGATCCATACCCAGAGAGTACCTGAGTCAGCTTGAATGTCATGGTACCATGCCGCCTCGTCCAAAGCATACCTATTATAGAGCACATAGTTACTAAAGATCACTTAAAATTGTGGTAAAAAAAGTCCCTCTAAAGTATAAAAATCAGACGGTATTTTCATGACAAATTAAGTTCTCTAGACTCTCGTTAGCGCATCAAATTAGCACTAAAATTTATAAACCTGTCTCAATCCTAACGTAAATTTGACGTATATATGAAATAACACCATGTCAAAGTTAAATCAACGGACGGTCATGTTAGTAATTGCTTTTCTCCGAAAGGTTGAAAGTCAAAACATTATTATTTGTTGTTTAGCGATGAAGGTCACATAATCCGGTCGGCTTTTAATGCCATTAAATTTGATACCAAACTACTCTGAACTCTGAAGCTTTACATCAATGTTTTGAGAGAAATAATTTACTAGGAACATCATTATTTATTTCTAAATTGAATTGTTTTTTTTTAATAATTACTTTGACATTACTTAATGATTTGATTTATATATATTATTACATCTGAGTGTCATTTCTAATATAAACTATTATGTTTCAATAATATGAAAGAAAATCCTTTACATAATACATCATCGAAAAAGCACGTATCCTTAACAGTGACCGCAAATATAATATCGAACACGACCACAAATTTCTATTGTCCTGCCAACGGTTATTGTATCCTGACCTTTATCTCCAATACAAAGTTGGTTCGTTCACATCTTAAGTACGTATTTAAATTAATCCAAGTTATATTTAGTTGTTTTTTTTATAAATGTATAAATATTTAATTTGAATAACTTAAATAATGAAAGTGAATAGTTTGCTGGATTTAATTTTTTTCCATCTATGTTCGACTTTTGCGCCACTGTGTCACCCATTTTTATTGCAATATGCTGCTTTATTCCGGTCAGAAAAGTATGCTTGACAACGCACACTCAGTCTTCCAGACAAACTATTTTTTTACTAGCGTCTATTGAGATAACATAACCTTTAGTAGCCACATAACGGGAAATGTTTTACAGATTTATGTACGTCGCTAATTATTATATTCGATGTTTATTAACTGTTATGGATTATATGTAATTGTGATGAGGTTTAAGGAATGATTTCCATTTATAAATGAGTACATTCGTTAACTGTAACTGGTACCTACTCTGATATTATTAATGGTATTTAAACAAAAAATATACCTAAGTTTGCAGAAGTAAATTAATAAAGTAATTATTTATTTACTTTTTAGTGCATACTTTATAGTTATATAAAACATGTGTATAGGATAGGTTCTTGTATATCTATAGAATTCGAGAGCTTTTGTCGATTACCCTGAGATCCACTAATAATATCTAGACTTAATGACAATGGGAACATCTCGAGAATGTACTTCTTCGAATAAAACAATTTACAAATCGGTTCACAATTGACGGAGAAATCGGGTAATAAACTTACAAACAAAAAAACATATAGCTGAATTGAGAACCTCCTCCTTTTTGAAGCCGGTCAATGAAAATTCTATATGATAAATATTTTTATCTTTGTTGCGTAGTAAATTTACCTCGACGAAATAGATATTAATTTAAAAAAAGATTATGTCTACAGAGTACACGTGTTAGAAGTGGAACTTTCTTGACAGGTCTTTAGTCTATATCTATAATACAAATTGTTTTAGGGATATTAGCCTTTTTAAAACACGTGCAATCTTTCTCGAGAACGAATATAGTACAGAGATAAGAATATAATACTTCTTCAGACAAAAATAGTATACTTAATATTTAGTATCTCTCTTTCTGTTTCTCTTACGTACTACATACTTACATATATTCATCCTTCAGTGTTCAAAATCATAACGGTAGTACTATTCTTACAACTATAACTTTTAACTATTCTATTTTTATAAAGCTTAGCTCTTTAAGTATATTTTGACGCTAAAACACGACCTTGAAATATTACTGTTATCGCGTGCCAAAGAAGTTTCACCTAAAAAGCTACAAATTATAATTTTTTGATTAACACAAGTCTATAATAACAGACATGAACGCATAAAATATAAAATTTATTGTCGTATTATTTTTTTTCCCGGTTGTGTCGTGTACGTATGAACGAACCTAACACGCTTCGTATTGTAACACCGACCTTTATCCTCATTATATCGTTATCTATTGGGATTACGCTCCGCTAATAAAATTGACGTTGATTGGTAAAAGTGATGATGGATCGAATGTTCGGTTTTTCGGGATAATGTAATAAGTTTGCTTGATATAAATAAGAAATATAGTACTAATTATAATAGTAATTCGCCGATCTCGTTTAATTATGAGTTGGGTGGTTTTAGTTTTGCGCTACTTTAGGGCTTCAGTGGTTTCTATAGTGATTAGTAAAGTTTATAGTATGACGACTACGGTCTTCTATTGATCCCTTCACCAAGAGGTAACTTCCTTCTCTTGAACTTTATATTAGAACTTCGATATTGGAGCTTCAAGCATGGTGGTAAGGTATTTTTAATGTCTTCTTGGCTTGCTATCACCATAAAGTTAATCTATTTTTCTTAGTTAGCACCCATACGACGTGTAATCTGGCAGCAGCACTTATATAGTATGCGTATTTTAACTGTGCCGCTTTGAAACTGGATCAGAAAGGCGGTTGTGCGGGTTCGTTTATGAAAAAAAATTAACATAACAAAAACTGTCCTAAGACGTAGAGTGAACGAGATGTGAACATATATCAAATGTAAAGAGTAACTGAAAAAGCAAAGCGTATGCACAAAACTGTTTTGATAATACCTCATAATTTGCACCCATTTGTAGAATACTTCAAAGCGGCATAGTAACAATGTGCGTTTTTTTTTTTTATAATGCACAGCACAGTGACTGTACTGGACCTGATGGTAAGTACAGTACAATCCAAAACAGCGGCGACTGACACTGAACAGAATTCAATGCCAGTTACCACTGTCATGCTGGCCTGCTTAAGTACCTCTTCACGCCTCTTTTGAAGGACCCAATATCGTATGAAGGAGGGAACACGCTGACAGGAAGACGGTTCCATAACCTCACAGTGCGACAAAAGTAAGAGTCAGCAAACTTTTTGGTTGTTGAAGTTATGGGCGGGAAGTCCCGCCCGCGTGGTTCTGTTATGGTATGGAGAGGAGGGGATTAGGTCAAAGAGCTCTTCGTGCGTGCTATTATAAGCCAGTAATTCAAGTATACTCTAATTCAGTATTTTAGCGTTTTTACCATAATGAATCGCTTGATCCAACGCTGTTTCCTGGTAAGCGTAACAGTGTTGGCTAACATCAGGCAAGGTTGTGATCAAAGCCCTAAGTCTGTACAATGTATAATAGTATATTAGGTAAGGAGGAAATTTCATAAAAAAGTTTACATTGAACTATGAAAATGAGCTGCTGTGTGTTACAGCCTCCCGTACTGGGCAACATTAGTTAACGATAGAGAGAATTAGTCAGCTTAGAAATTCAAAAGATCTTTAGTAATAAAAGCATATTACGAAGCCCAGTTGATCGTCGGATACCGCATCGATGGACTAAGGTTCGTACCCACCTATCCAATTCTATAATGGGCCTGAGCTTTCAGTGAAAGAAAATATCTTGAGGAAAACATAGCAATTAAAGGCCAGGAACGCACCTACGATTCCTCTGGTGTTGTGGGTGTCCATGGACGGCCGTGATTACTTACTATCAGGTAATCAGCTTGCTTATTTACCTCTTTTTCCATAAAAAAATACGTTCCAGTAGCATCACTTGAGTGCTAATACTTCTAGGCTTAGTGGGTTTATAATAATTATGGATCTCATCATCACTTCACATTATGTAAAATTTCCTTCTCTTCTGGCATATACAAGTTTTTATCTTTTATAAATATTCACTGCAATATATCTATACAACGTTTAATGGAAGATGAATGCGACGATGGCCAATTATCTGACCATTTATTACTATTATCCTAATTGTTTTTTCCTTACAATTTCCAAATACAACAAAATACAGACTAAAACTTGACCAGAAAATGAATTTATGATTAAAAAAACAGTATGAAATAAATCGGCTTAGTGATTTTCGAGCTGTCTGTTATTTAATACGTAGAGATGATAAGCATTTAACACAATTATTATAACGTGAGTGATTAAACAAAGCCGCAAAGGTTGCATACGAATTCCCTTGTAAAATTAATTTCGAGCTTTAACATTAAAAGCATCGTAATTTCACTAACATCAGTATGTTCGAAACAAATTTATTAATCGCTTTTGCGTATAAAATTTCATGCATTATTGCTAAATTGTAATTATTTTATAACTATTAATAATAAAGTACAATATTCATGTAGATAACCACGGAAGACATGTCATGTTAAATATTATATTCGCGAGGAATAAGAAAAATATTGCAAGTTTAAAATTTTGCCGTCCGTTGGATATGAGCGTTTAACTTCGTTCCCACAAACTCGGCGTTACCTCGCAGTGATTCTAGCCTCAGGCCGATTATCAGAAAAAGAGCCCGAATTTCTGCTACATCGTGACACTGGCACTCATTAGTCAAGAACACATCACACACATGCATACATTAGGAACCTCCTACATATTAGGAACATATATAGGTTTTACAAGAGATCTTTTCTGCAGGCTAGTTCGACGTGATACGATCTAGTGAATGATCGTCATAATTTTAATATTAGAAATAAAGACAAGTTGCCGTCCCAAGTTAGGCTAAGTTAGTCTAATAAAATCTTTATAGGTATTCGGTTTTACAATAATGTCCCAAGTAACATTACCGATTTACCTGACAATAAGTTCAAGTATTATGTCAAGCAAGTTTTAATCTCAAAAGGTTATTACAGGGTGGATCATTACGTGAACGATAGTGATGTCTGGAAATAACCCACATCTCTGTGCTTCCACTAACATTAGTTAAGAGTATGATTTGTATAGTTTTTAATTTGAAAAAAAAAAAAAAAAATATATATATATTATTGTTATTAAAAAAAAAGAACCAGATTGAGTTTCTTGCCGGCTCTTTTCGACTGGGTTGTTTTCAGAACCGGTGGTAGTATTTTAGAAGTTCATAAGCGCCGTCTTAGGGCCTAAATTGAATAAAGATTTTTGTTCATTTTGATATAAGCTATATACAAACCTAAGCTAAGCGTAGATTCAAACTAATCTAGTGCTATTGTGCGCTTATTGGCACTCTCGAATATGTGCCCTTAGGTTAAAAGTGGTTTGGCACGGAGTCGTTCCTCCGTGCTCCCTTACCTATTGCATTGGGGGACTCCAGTTTCACTAATGCGATGGGTAAGGGTAGTGCGTAAATGCATTCCTCTGGTCAAAAAAAAAAAAAGGTTAAATTTGGTTAAATCGGGAAAAAGATGCAAAAACTTTAACACCTATGAAATATGTTACCCGTACTACAAAGAATTTTAGGTATAAAGTAAAAATATATACTTTACTAGCATATTGTCTATTCCGCCGAATTATTCAATGTGTAATATAAATATTTAAAATCTAAATAATAATTGCAAAAGACTAGATCTTTTTTTTGTACAGTCCCTGAATTTTTATTGGTACTAATAAAAACAAAGATATTTCCCACAAATGCAAACACTCGGCAGTAAAAGTGACCATTGAATGGGTTTTAATTTTGTATTCTAATCCTATAAAGAGTCCTAATTACTTTATACAACTAAAAGGAGAATACACCATATAACTTAACTAGTCGGAACAAACAGGCGGACGAACAGATAGACAGACAAAACTTTTAAAAGTTATGTTTTTTGGTAAAAATATTTATTCAAATCAAATAAAGCACATTCATTTATATAATACGTTATAATTAAATAACAAAAAACTAAATAAAAGTACCCTAATTATTACTATAACCTCTATAAATAATGAATGGCGTCCAGCTCGCTGCCAGACGGGAAGGTTCCCAGAAGGCTGGCCATATTACCACGTTGGATGGCAATGCTAATTCGTTGTACCAAATATTGGTTTGCCCTCAAGTCGCGAGACATGTCGACTAGACGACTCGCGAGCTCCTAAAAAAACCTATGAGCACTCGGACCCCACGCTCCCAGAGTCTCGAGTCCAAACGGGACAAAAAGTTGGTATAATGACCCTATATACATATGTATATATATATATATATATATATATGTACTTGGGTAAAATCTGTTATCACAAACGGACACATCAATTCTATTTACTTGTCCAAAAAATTTTGTAATTTTTATATGAACCTGCATATGATGATATAATGACACAACAAAGTTTTTGAGGATCATATTAAATTTTATACAGAAATAAATATAAATTTACAATACAAGGGAAATAATTTAGAACGCTTAACTCACTTCAGAGTAGTTATTTGAAACGTGGAATATCACTGTGAGGTTTATTAGCTCACCAGCGCATCCTTTGTGGAATTCATTTCCACGGTCTGCAAATTTATACATGTGTTTATACATGCAGTTTGGACGTTGCTATAAATTCGAGAAATTTTTGCACGCGATTTGTTAAATTTTAAGTAAAATTTGTTCATAGCTCGTAAAATTTATTACTGTATGATATTATAAAGTTCCTCTTACATACTTATAAATTTGAAATCTATCTCGGTAAACATCATTAAAGAGACAAGTCCTCTAGGATTGGCGTGATACTATTTTTGGTGACATGGTGTTTTTTACGTGAGGAAATCTTACGTAAGTGTTAATAATATTTTCGCCACACATCCTTAGCGCCTTAGCATATTATCCGCCTACATCCGGAAGGACCGTCTTTCACCTGCCAAATGTCACTTTGCATGGAATGACTATATAAGGCTCTGTAGAGCCAACACAGGGATAATCAAGTTCTACCTGCTTAAGTGAATGTTCCTGATATAATAAAGTGGTGACGTGGAAATAATACATAGTGAGAGTGTTTAATAATAATATAGCGACAGTATTTTAACATAAGATACCCACCTTCTCTAGGTAGGATTAAGCCCTCGTTATTATATCATATTCTTACTGACTAAAATCCCAAGGTGATTCTTCGTTCGTCTATATGACGGAGGAGTAGAAATAACTTCCGCATTCTATTTTACAAAAAAAAAAACACACAAGTAGTTAGTTCTTTTAGTATATTTGTTTTTATCATCAGTTCATATTTTTACCAAATGATATTTGTCACTCTTTGTCACGAATGCAGTAGAATTTATTTGTGTAAAACATTACGTTAAACTTAAATGATATTCTACAGATTGCTTATTTTATGTACAGACTTTACAAAATGATCTTTTAAAACTTAGTTAGTACTTCGTGAAACAAGCATATGAACCGAAGCTGACACTCATTTTCGCTAATTATTAATCAGAAAATAATCCAATTCAAATAATAATATAGTTTTGTCATGCAATCGTTCCTAGAAAGTTCTGGATTCCTCACATTACTGAAGCAAATTAGTTAATCTGTAGACGAATGTTTTATTTTAACGTTTATTTACAAGCATTTAACATATTTGAGCACAATTATCACGGAACGGTGTTTATAGTGTGACGGCCGATCGACACTGGCGCAGGCGCTTGGACTCGGAACCGGTTTCCTCAGCTGCACCCCGCGCGTCTTCTTCTAACCGCTCTCGCCTGGACCGGTTTCACAATAGCGTTGGGGGGGGGGGACACCCTGATGCGGTTTCCCCGTGTCCCCTATTAATTCGTAGTCTAGTGAGTAAGTGTAGTATGTGTAGTTTTCAACTGTCTTGTTATTTTCTAATTTTATTATAATTTGTGAATTGTTTGTATTCTACCAATTGTAATTTTTTATAAAATAAAAAAAATGGTTAGGGAGACACACGCTGCACTGCTGTTGGATTGCTTGAGCTAAAAAGAGAACGCGCGAGAAGATTGCTCATCAATAGTGTTGGGGCAGTATGACAAGTGATGTGTTGCCACAAATCTATTTAATATGGCTTAACTAGTTAGCATTAACAATTTTCGAGCTATTGCTAAAATGTAAAAAATATGAAGTGACGAGGCTCCGTTGCTAGTGTGGTCAAATCCTGCGTTCATGGACGTTGATTTGAATCCATATATCCAATTGTGTAACGAGCCTGATCTTTCGGTTAAGATATAAAAATAGTGAGGAAATCTTGGCATGATGGAGCAATATATTCTAATAATTTCCGCCTGAATAGCTACTATCCTTAAGTTGGAAAACCTATCAAGAAACACCACTAAATTCCGGTAGCATTACTTGAGAGATCGTTCATCGTCACTTAAAATCAGGTGAAATTGTAGTCAAAGCACAGAGCCTATATAGTGTAAACAAAAAATTTATCCAAGCTTAAAGTAGCGTACCTTCATCAGATTCGATTACCATGGAAATAATCTATAACACAATCTAATTCCCTTGACCCCTGCTTCAATAAAAACGACATTTCAACATTTAAACCGTACACCATTTTTATTATAAAATTCAATTACCAACTGTGACTTTCATGATAACCATGTAGTTAGAAATGACTCAGCGATACATATTAAGTTCAATAAACGTGCTTCCGCATGTATACAGGAAGTTGGCAAAGCGACCGGAGCAGCTTGCCAAACAAGGCCTAAACATTGATAGAGGGGAATCAATTCTGTCGGTAAATGCGAGACTATTCACGTTGTATATTGTTACTTTGGTTTAATTATAAATTTAAATGATGTAGCTATCGTAGTAGGTAATAGGTCATGATCTGTTTTATATTGTTTCAATTTATATGAGGGTTCTCATTTATATTCTTTTTCATTATTCTCTCCCCTGGGCTTAAGCAAATGTTACGTACTTTCACTTGTTGCAATCTTGACGCTGGTGCGTTGAGGCGTCAATCAATATTGAATATTTAAAAAACAAAAAAAATCTTTATTCAATTTAGGCTCTGAGAAGGCACTTACGAACGTCTAAAACACTACCACCGGTTCGGAAACAACCCAGTCGAGAAGAGCCGGCAAGAAACTCGATTAAGAGGCGGTCGTTTATCCTGGTATGGACATGTGATGCGCAGGGAGAAAGAGAATGTTGTAAGAAAGGTATTGGATATGAATGTGGACGGTCACATGGGAAGGGGAAGACCAAAGAAAATATGGATGGACTGTGTGAAAGATGATATGTTTAAAAAAGGAGTGAATGCGGAGATGACAACAAATAGAGAGGAATGGAAGAGGAAGACATGTTGCGCCGACCCCAAATAAAAATGGGAAAAGGGTAGGGAGATGATGATGAATTATATCATATATATATATATTAAAAAAACTATACAAATCATAGTCTTAACCAATGTTAGCGGGTGCGCACAGAAATGTGGGTTAATTCCAGACATCACCATCGTTCACGTAATGATCCAGCCTGTAATAACCTTTTGATTATTTACATTTTTCATATCTACATATATTTTACATATTTAGGTTTACATATTTCATAAAAAGATGGCGCCATAACGTTTTCGAACTTGTTATTAAATTGTGTAGTGCAAAGATAGTAGTTTTTAATTGTTTATACTAATAAAAAGACAACACCGATCCAAACGCCCCGCAATCGCTACGGAGGCCGCGCAACGTTCTCACCGACCCCGATGGCGAAATCACTCGTATGAGTAGGATCTTTCCATATCAAACGTGACAACTTGAGTACCAGCACCCACGCCCGGGAAATCGCCGTTGCCGCCGCCGGGGACAGGCGGTTAACTTTGCTCCTAAGATTATTATAATTTTTCTCTGAAAACAGCGTCAAATATCTAAACAAATTTAAAAATGCGCGTAATAAAAACACTTCAGTAAGCAACAACAATTAGTGGCAGTGGGTTCCTTAATATTTTATTAATAAATTTATGGTCCCATATGACTTATATTGTAAAAGTACCAAAAAGTTATCATATCTTTGTGGTAGGGTATTTTTAATACTCGACTTGAGTAACAACGAATATGGAAATACATAGATGACAAAATATTATGGAAGTTTGTGATTAATATCAAGTAATATTTGTAACTTTATGTACAGGTTAAGATCGAATAACATGTTCTTACTGAATTCAAATAAGTATGTAAATTAATCTATAACTAAATAAAACTTTCAGCCGACACCGATTGGTGTGTTCTAACAGTCACTTGAAGCAACACCTCTAGAGTGTTGTTTATCCAAGCACAACAAAATAACTTAACAGCAAGTTCAGTATGATCCTTAAAGAGCGCCAACAATGCAAAGTTTAAAACTCCATCATGGTTCACCGTTCCATAAACCGTTTACCGGCCACATCGTCACATACATGAGATTACAAGCTTACTTTTCCCACTGAACATTTATCTTTCGGTAAAATGCGTATAATTTTTGTAAGAAACAAAACAAATGTTTTGACATTTGAAACAGCAAACAAAAGGTTAGAGTGCCCAATCATGATGCAAGTGAATACATTTATTATCTGTATAAAAGTTATTAATACAATCTCGGATATTATAATTTTTTTATACGAAAGTCTGTAGTATCAATCAACTTGCGTTCATATTACGAGCCGTGTCGACGGGTGGTCACTACAACGAGTTCTATGTTACACTAGAAGCGTTATTAGTAATAGTGATAGTTCTCTGATCCGAATTATATAAAATATTTGAAGCAATAATGGCGCAGCGGGTAGTGCGACCGGATTCCGTGTCAATCGACGCGGGTTCGATCCCCACCTATCCGACTCTAAAATCGGCCTGAGCTTTCGGCGAAGGAAAACATCATGAGGAAACCATAGCATGGTGGTAGGGCATTTTCCAATGATACCCGCCTGGGTAGCTACCACCCTCAAGTTTGAAAACCTGTCGCCTAATACTAATAGGTGTGTTTCAGCAGCATCACTTGAGAACCAGTACCTCTAGACTTAGTGTGTTACCATCCTGGGCCACATCGTCACTTAACATCAGGTGAGATTCTGGTCAAAAGCACTGAGCCTATGCCGTGTAATATACTCAATTTCACGTTTATTTTAATTGTCCCATGTTTTTCGTTTAAATATGACAAAAAATTCTATAATTATACATTACCTACTAATTTCCTAGGTTTTTATTTCTGTACAAGCTGTGCCCACAGTTTCAACCGCTCAGAATTCAGAAAATTCAGCCTATGTTCAGATGCAATATATCTCAATACCTAATTTCATTCAAATCGGTTCAGACGTTTTTACGTGACTGGCGAACAAATGAATTAACAGATAGATCTTTTTTTTTAACTATAAAATATGGTCTGAAGTCGATTTTGAAGAATCGGATAGTATTTTCTTAAATATCTTCAATGTACGGATTTCTTCCCGTTAGCCTTTTATTATAAGTAGAAATAAGTCTGAAAACTTTACTCAAATCAGTTTAGTAGATTTGAAGTGACGCGGCCACGGCCACGAAAACTTTCAGATTGTATCATATTATATATATTTTTACGTTTAGGTATTTAAAAAAAATTTGAAATTATCATGCGTAGCTATATGTATTAGAATTGTTTGAAAAATATCATATGTTGTTAATAAAAGTACATATCCATCACAGTATGTTTATTATCATTACTCTTAAATAAAATTACATAAATAATTTAAATTTAAATAATTTAACATATAGATATAAAAAATTTAATAGAAGTAGATTTAAGCTCTCATATGCGAAAGATTACTAACTGCATAACTGCTTAAATTGCCATTATAGGCATTTTTTTTCGGACGCAAGTCGATTTAAATCTCCAATATAAAAAAGGTGCGGACCCAGAGTCTGCAGATAGTTTAATTTCAATAATAAAAAAATAAAATAAAATAAAATTACATGATTACAAAAAATATCATCCGTATACTTTATAATTTCCCACGAACTGCGCTTCAAATCTGATATTTGGTATTAAAATAATAATATTTCAAATTCTCAGTCCCGTCTAGTATTCATAGAGTGGCTGTGTTACGTAATTTCTTTTTGCAGGAGGGTCGAACGCAGAAATTCAATCCGGCACCCGAGGTGCAGACTGACACACTCGTAACTTACCAATATTTATAATTTATCAGACTATCAGTGTAAGAATAGATTTATTTTTATTAAAACACAAGTATGTTATACAAAAAAATAAGTTATACGCTAAACACGTAGATTTATCTGGGGGGCCGTTGAACGTGTTTACCAGCCTTTAACCCAATAGTTCTAAAACTTTTTTTATAACAATAGTTGAGCTATAAGACCTGTACAAGATTCAACCGCGACCTCTCCAACTGCGGATGCTCCTGCACATGAAAAAGCAGGTACATAGGTCAAAATACCGCCCAATTTTTTACACTCAGGTAAGGCTCAAGCCGAGGTTGGTATCACTTACGTAACCCTTGTACAAGTTACCTTTTTGCAGCTGAGGGCCTTCAGCACTCGCCCACAAAGCAACGGTGAAATGCCCTTCTGGCCAACATTGGTAGGATTTTAGCTAGTTAGAAGAAAAAGATCCAACTGCGGACTACCGCAGTAAAAACTATTTACCGGTACTTTTATTTCTGCAACAAACTAATAATATTCCAAACGCAGTTTTCCAACACAAAAGGCTTTACAACACACGCTATCACGCGAGCAGTTCCAACTCTGTTCTCTGTCTTATAAAGATTTAACCGAGCTTTATTATAAGCTAGCTGTGTACCCGCGGCTGCACCCGCGTTTCATATATTTTTCGTTGTGTAATATTGTTTTTAATTTTTTTATCCGGAAACTTAATTATTTTCCAAATTTTATTTTTGCATGTAAGCAAAGATATTTCATTCAAATACCTACTAGTAAAACTGTGCATTGAATGAGATTTTATTCATTATTTCACGAGTTTTAACTTTATTAAGCGGAACCCTAATTACTATCTTAAAATTAAAGTAGCCTAACTTACGCGGAGTAACTTCAGCTAAGACGAACGTATCTCGACCAGTTCGAGGACTTTCTGCAGAAAGACCAGGTCAAAAGAACCCGTAATCGAAGACCACGTATGAAGGTGGTTGTAAAAGTAGAAGAAACAAAAGATGTGTGTCAGGATTTTAGCAAGTGGAAATATTTAGTCTCTGGCAACTCTTATGGGAGAAAGGCGTGATGTTATGTACGTATTGTATTATAAAAGGAGAAGTGAATCCCTTCCTCCGGATCAGGGTTATTCCCTCACTCTTACTCAAAACCATCAGTTTTGCAATAGAGTGGTCCATCATCATTGCTCCCCCTGTTATCGCACGGATTCAAGGCTAAATTGTTCAGAAAGACAGAATCAAACTCTAACGAGTCTAATACCTCACAGATAAATACTATAGTTAAAGTTCGAAAGAATATTTAATAGTAGAGGTCTTAATGATCGTATTGTTGCCAGAATTATCGAATAGGCTAGTTTATTTTATCGAAAACCAGTTAGTTTCAGGTTGCTCTATATCATCCTGTGATGCAACGGAGTAGACGGAATGCTCTAGAGCTATTTCTTCTCCTTAATACAGTTATTTATAATTATCTTCTTGCCGTAAACGATTACTGTGAACACGTTAATAAAAAAGAAGGTAACAATAATTGAATAGGTTTACATAACTAATAACAGAGACAATCCCGTTTCGAGATCCCCTTCGCTGCGGTTAATATTAAAATTATTTGTATATAACATGAACAGTAGGCGTATTCGCTTATAAAAGTATACACAAATGTGACAATACCGTCGTGTCTTGAATACAGAATATAATAACTTTTCGATTATATGACGCCAGGGTCGTACTTGAAACTTAGTGACGGGGACCAATTTTAAGATTTTTTTTTAAATTACAAACATAAACATAAGCTCACGCCTGTTATCCCCGAAGGGTTAGGCAGAGGTGAAATAGCGAACTACACCACTCACATTTCGCCGAGCATAGTTCCGTCCCAGATGTGACAGGGGGCGAGCCTGTCGCCATATCGGGCACAAACTCCAAACTCCGGGATGATATTGAGTAGAAAAACCCAATACCACTTGACCCGACCCGGGGATCGAACCCGAGACCTCAGAACGGCTGTCGCACTATAATACAACTGCGCCACCGAGGCAGTTGTAATTATACTTGTCCTTTATTGTATACGTATAATAGTCTTATCTGATTTTACGTATCAATGTAACTGAGACCTAGACGATCTCAAGAGAAGCTACCGAAATATGTAGGCACTTAGCGATTAATTTCTATCTTTTTAACTTATGAATATATAGACTATTTTTGTAAATACTATTTATTAGATTCATGTTCTTATAAAATTGAACTATAATAGTCATGAAAAATATTACACATGGCGTTAGATACTCACAGAATCATTACAAGTTGTGCTTGTAATTCTGTTCGCATTAATAAAGTTTTTTTATGTCTCTTATAACATATCTTAACCACATAATAAATAAATTACCTTATGATATATACTATAAAAATAATAAATATATAAATAAACAAAAAAAATGGTGTAGATTAGTTTAGTATTCGAGTTATAAACGCGCATAAAGCGACAAACAGAATGACTTTTTTTATTTTATAATATGTAAATCTATAAAACCGTAAAACAACATGAAAATTAGATAATTATGGTTTTACAAGAATTTTAAAATAGATGAATGTTGTGTTGTGTCCGATGTAGTGATAGAAATAAAGAAAAGAATGGTTAATTAGTTTGGGCACATGAAGAGGATGGATGAAAGAAGATTGATAAATCAAATTTACAAGGCAAGGTTGACTAGGCAAGCCGATAACGGTCGACTTAGGCGAATATATCTCGACCAAAGAGTCAAAAGTATTCGTAACCGCAGAACATGTATGAAAGCGCTCATGAAAGTAGAGAAGTTAAAGATATGAGTCAGGATCGTAGCAGGTAGAAGGATGTTGTCCCTGTCTACCCTTATGGGAGAAAAGTGTTGTTTATATATGTATAAACTAATTACCTCATTGGCGTAGTTGTTTTACGGTACGACTATTGTTCTGAGATTTCGAGTTCGATCCCCGGGTCGGGCCAAGTGATATTGGGTTTTTCTACTCAGTATCATCCCGGAGTCGGCAATTTGTGCCCGATGTGGCGACAGGCTTGCCCCTTGTCACATCTGGGACGGAGCCTAGCTCGGCAAAATATGGATGGTGTAGTTCGCTATTTCACATCTGCCTAACCTTTCGGGGATAACAGGCGTGAGCTTATGTATGTATAAACTAATTATTTTATGTTTTATTCCATGTGGGAGGTCGGACCCTCACTAGCGTGCTGGTTTCATATCTGCGCAAAGCCGACTTTGTTACAAAACAAAATTGTCGTATAATTTCAAGCATGTAGTTCGTGAGAATATATTAAGTGATGCGGAAGCGCTTTGTTCAAGATCCCTATAATATTACACTTGTGACGTATGATTGGCGTTTTGCCAATATTTCCGGGTCCGAAACTAGGAACGTGTAGGAATAACAAAAATAATTTATTTCACTACGTATCTATTGGGTTTTTTTTATTTCGTTGAGCACACAGAGAAAAATATCGCTTCATTACAATAATAATATAAGTATGAAAATATGTGATACTTCTGTCTAGATAAGAGTAAGTTTCTTAAGAAAGGCGGGTTCATCCACCACGTCAGCTCGTTCTAAGTTTAGCGTACTTTTATCTACTTTACCATAAATTCTGCTGTTCGCAAGAGAAACTACGAGTGCTCGAACTTTCTCGAAGGTACACAAAATTATAATATTAGCAAACATATGTAAGTTTATCGAAGATTGTTTTGTATAATACAAAAACGTGCAGTTCGAGTCATTTACATTATGGAACCTCGCGAAATACTAAAGAATATGTTTAAGGAACATAATATGTTAACTTTGCCTTCCCAATACATCTATGATTATTTAATGTACGTCCGTAAAAATTTAAACAAGTTTGATATAGCAAATGACCAGAACAATTTCATATCAGAAGTAATCATAAATTAGCCTTCCCATACTTTGGGTTAAGTAAGTTCAATAAAGCCTCTTTAGTTAATAGTGCCAGGTTCTACAACATTGGTTCCAAAGCACATTATCCACATTACCATTAATTTACCTAACAATAAGTTTAAGCACTATGTCAAACAGGTTTTAATGCCCAAAGGTGGATCATAACATACACGATAGTTATGTCTGAAAATGGCACATCTTTACGTGCTTACACCAAAACCGTTTATTGTTGTGAATTGCATAATTTATATTATAATAAACATTTAACTTTAATAAACATTTAAAAAAAAAAATCATGTTTCTTGCTGGCTCCTCATGACTGGGTTGTTGTCCGAATCGGTTGTAGTTTTTTTGACTTTCAAAAGCACCTTTTAGGGACCAAGAATGAATAAAAAAAATCGATTTTGATTTGATTAAAGTTTCAATAAAAGTCGTGCATATAATATACATACATAGCGTCACACCTCTCTCCCCATAAGGATAGACCACATCCTTCCACTTGTTACAATCTTGAAATACATGTTTTACGGTTACGGGCTCTTTTAACCTGGCCTTTTTCCAGAACGTTCTCTATGTGATCGAGATATGTTCGCCTAGGACGACCCTTACCACGGGGGCTGGGAGTATACCCTGCCCCCCGGACTGCTGACCATCTATGTTATACTTCTCTCTGAGAAGTGGGCGAAGAGGTGGGTGGGGGAGTCCCCCCCCCCAACCCCGCTGGGCCATTGCACGGACGAGGCCCGGTGGGTTTGCCGCAGGGGCGACGCGGTGCTTGCGAAAGCCATCCCGTATCGCCCCCATCCCAAATGCGGCGGACGGCCCCGGGGGGTTTTAGTGGGTATTTCCGGACGCTTCACGTCCGGGCGTGTCCCACACTGGCACGGAGTCATCCCTCCGTGCCTCCTTACCTATTGTATTGGGGTACTTCGGTCTCACTAATGCAATAGGTAAGGGTAGTGCGTAAAAAAGCATTCCCCTCGTCAAAAAAAAAAAGGACGACCCGTACCAGCTTTCCCATTCACACTCGCTTTGTAAATTTGTTTCGTCAATTTTCTTCCATCCGTCCTCTCTACATGTCCACACCAATTAAGGATTCTCATCCCAGCTAAAGTTCATTTGTTTATAAATTGATGGCATTAAAGCTATAATAACATTCTTACATTCTTAATACTTTATGTATATACGGTTTTTTTTGTTTATTATTTATACTGTAAATGATTATCAATAAATTTTAGTCTAAACTTCAATATCACGTATTTATTATATATTTAATATTACCTTTTTTTTTTTTTTTTTGACGAGGGGAAATGCATTTACGCACTACCCTTATCTATTATATTTGCGGGATCAGAGTCCCCCAATACAATAGATAAGGGGGCACGGAGTGACGAGCTCCGCGCCAGTGTGGGACTCACCCGGGCGAGAGTCGCCCGGAAATACCCACTAAAACCCCCCGGGGCCGTCCGCTGCATTTGGGATGGAGGCGACACGGGGTGGCTTTCGCAGGCACCGCGTCGCATGTTTAATATTACCTAGTGTTTTCTGTTTTCTGTAATGATTATACAATGTTTCTAAAGAAATCTCATTTAAAACCAGACTGAAATCTTAATGAATAAATTTAATAAAAATGCATGAATTTGCTTCAATAATGAACGTGGAATTGTTAGTTTACATACTTGATCTGCATTTATTAATTATAATAACGGGGTATATTACAAGTAAACGTAATGGGAAGATACAAACTAAAGAAATTGTATAAGAGTTTTAGCGTTATAGCATTGTAGGCAGAATTCTCTCTGTCACAAAGAAGCAATGTTTGCGTTGTTGCATTCCAATCTGAAGGGTTTGGACCGTCGCACGAATTTCCACTTGAGGTATCCACTTCCGATTTAAATAACATAAAATACATTTGCTTCTTTGACTTGGAATTTAATTATGTAATATCAAATTAGCGTTTCGTAGACAGCAATACAAATTTTATAGTGATTCGAATGACCTACGAAAATATCTATGATGATTTTGCGCTATATCGATGGGTATAAAAGTGTTCTAAGGTTACAGTTCGAGCTCAAATAATACATATATAATGACTTTCGTATTTTAGTATGAATATTTTTTACATCATTTCAGTTCATTCATCAAAATTTTGGTGGTAACTGAAGGAAAGAAAATCGTTTTTTTTTGGCCCATCCATACGCGTAATGTGTATAAATCTGCCGTTTTCTTTACTTCAAAAATCAAGTAACGACTCCTTTTACACATGAATTGTATTCAAAGAAAAATGATATAAAATATAGATTATCTCCAATAGATCTGTATTGAATAACGTCGCTTTTATAGCTCATAAAGCCATCGTAAAATTGCTCCAGTGAGAATATGAAGTAATTTTTCACCAAGTATCATTTAATAATTACTTTCACGGGGCGCCATAAAACGAACACTACAGGTGCGGTCTGCAAGAAATTCTGAACTTAGAGATGATTATATTTTTATGACTTTCTTTTTCTGTGGATGTTTTTATGCTTCAGTAAATATTCTGTACGCTGTTACTCAGCAGAAGAAACGAAATAGGTTAAAAGGATATCGCACACATTTAACTTTCCTTCTTCGTTTTCATAATATTGAGGAATGTGACTCTTGTAAATTTGACATAAATTTTTACAATTTAAGTAGAGATGACACAAGATATTTTCTTTTTCCACTATAATATTTGTCATCTCAATATTCCCACCTTTTATCATCATTCTCCTACCTTTTCCCAACTCACTTGGGGTCGGCGCAGTATGTTTTCTTCTTCCATACGTCCCTATCAGCCGCCATCTCGTCATTCACTCCTTTTTCTTTCATGTCATTTCTTAGACACTCCATCCACACTTTTTTTGGCCTTCCTCTACTTTTCCATCCTTCCACATTCATATTCATTACTATTTTACCCACATCCGCTTCCTCTCTTCTCATAACGTGTCCATACTACGACAAACGAGAACCTTTCAACTTTTCTACCATTGACGCAACTTTCAAACTCCCTCTAATATATTCATTTCTTATTTTATCCATTCTTGTAACACCACACATCTATCTCAACATTCGCATCTCAGCTACATGCAGTCGCTTCTCATCCATCTTACTAGCCCAGAATTCTGATCCATACAATATGACAGGTCTTATGATGGACTTATATATCCTCCCCTTCAATTTAAGGGGCATCCTGGAGTCACAAATCACACCAGAGACCTGTCGCCATTTCGTCCAACCTGAGTTGATTCTATGCCTTTTATACCTTTTCACACCTTTTATACATATATAATTTACTCTTCATACAATCTATACATACGATATTCGGTCTTCATTTAACTTTAAACCCACCCGTCTATGCCTCTTAAATAGTTTGTAAGAAACTGATGCTTCCATTTGTCAAACTCGGAATTCGTAGAATTTGCCAGAAGAAACCTGGTCAATAATTACCGACAAAGGTAATGCTTAGTTTGTTGAGAATCAAGTTATTAGTCCGCATAAATGTCCAAGGCATTCGCAACTACTACACTACATTTCAAAATCAAAAATTCGATTAAAGCACATTCTTAACAGGTTTTAAAACTATAATTACCTCTTATCATTGTAAAGCTATTGCAGTACATATTGTAGGAATCATGAGAATTTATCATAAATTTCAGTCTTCGTATGGTCATTACACGTCATTTTTTTAACTTTTCGGTAATGAAATTTAATTATTTGTATTCTTTTATGTTCCTGATAATGTATTTAGCGGTTTCGGGCAAAGTTTTCTGTCTTTTTATTATGTGGTTATAACTGAGTTGTTTATTGTGTCATTATTTATATATACTAATAATAAATAACTAGGCAGTCTGTCCATTTATTTTTTGCAAATTTTGTGACATACATGTGTGTATTTAGGTTCTATTTTCAATATTTCGACGCGGTGCTTACGAAAGCTATAAATACCCCTCTCCCTAATCGGTATGATTCTCTATGAGAGTCGGGCTAAGAGGTGGGTAGGGAGCCTGTGGGTCAGGCATCGGCATTCTCCCCCCCCAAACCCATTGGGCTGTTGAACGGACGAGGCCCAGTAAGCTTGCCGCAGGGGACGACGCGGTGCGTGCGAAAGCGATCTCGCATCGTCCCCAACCCAAATGCGGCGGGTTGCTCCGAGGGGCTTAGTGGGTATTTCCGGGCGCTTCACGCCCGGACGAGTCTCACACTGGCACGGAGTCGTGCCTCCGTGCCTCCGTGCCCCCTTACCTATTGCATTGGGGGACTTCGGTCTCACTAATGCAATAGGTAAGGGTAGTGCGTAAATGGAATGGATTTACGTCGTCAAAAAAAAAGGTTCTATTTTCAAATTCGGCATTCAAGTAATTTTTGTCTGTCCGTCCGGTCTGTTAGTTTTGTATGTTCTGATTTAAATCGAAAATGGCTCGACCTATTCTGGTAAAACTTTGTACACGGGAAGTAAATGTGAAGGAGCAACAGACAGGCTTTTCAAATGTTGTGTGCATAAAGCATACGTTAATTGGCAATTGATAGCCTAAAAAAATATCAACATCATTTTAAGATATGATTTAAAAAAAAACTCGTTAAAAAAAATAAGTAAGTTAAGTGAGAGTGTCGCCGCGTGAGTGCCCGATCTGCTCTCCGTCCTCGGCACCCCTCGTCCCGCGTTCAACCCTCTATCGCAAAGCAAGATGCGCGCATCGACATTCGGTGTACAGAAAGCATGTGTACATTATTTCATAAGCGATACTGGTAAATTTGGAACAAAAAAAAAAGGCCCACAATATTCCAAGATAAGACACGTAGACGAAGTCGTGGCCATCTGCTAGTATATGTAATATATATATATATATACATGACAGAATTACGTTATTTTAAACCGGTATATAGAAACACAAAATAGACAAAAACTGTTGTTTGTGACATTTCAAACCCAGATCGGATACACGAGGGAATCTTAGAATTTTAAGGTGTCATATAAGACTTACTTAGATGATTATTTCCCAAGTGGCGATACCGAAGAAAAGTATCATTTCACCCCGTGGTAACGTTTACAAGTTCAAAATGACTAGACCTATCCCTTAAAGGTACGCAATACACCACGTATTGCTGAAGATTTTTTTCTCGACCCAAATTTATTTTGAGGTCGATCGAGATAGAACGGGCAAATAGGCCGGAGTACTAAAAGAGATCCTCGTAGAATAATAATACGATTGACAGACACTTCAGAAGTCACAAGAAAAAAATTTAGATGTATAAATTATATAGATATAAATATAGATGTATAGATTATGTTTGTTTGTATAAATACCTAAGGCTTTGTGTAAAATACACAGTACATAGTAATGGTTCTCGCAAGCTCGCCCCCTGTCACATCTGGGACGGAACTAAGCTCGTCGAAATGTGGGTGGTGTAGTTCGCTATTTCACCTCTGCCTAACCCTTCGGGGATAACAGGCGTGAGCTTATGTTTGTGTATGGTTTCATATTTGCATATATTGTGGGGATTATATTAATTTATTGATGTACTAGATGTGCCCGCGACTTTACCCGCTTGGAATTCAGAAAGTTCCAGAAGTTCAGAAATTCATTGCAGCCTATATTCTTCTCCTGAATGCAATGTATGTCAGTACCAAATTTTATCGAATTTCGTTCAGTAGTTTTTGCGTGACTGGTGAACAAATTAATAAACAGACAGGCAGACAGAGAAACAATTTCAAAACAATCGAATTTCTGATAATAATTTTGCAGTAAGTAAATATGAAACACGAGCTAAGCTGCAAACGCAGCTAATGTTATATCCAGTTTTAATAATATAATATTACTACATTTATAAGTTGAATATAATCATAAACTATTCTAGAAAATACCAAATAAACGTATAATTAAATTTAAAAAGATTTAAAAAATTAAAGTCTTTATTTCAAAAAGGAGTACATGTATTATGGAGTTACGAAGTGCACTCCGTTCACGCACACCTTTGGTATTCATAAACGGCTGTTTGCCCCGACGTTTACATTTGGAATACAATGAAAAGTTTCTATCCGATATTAGTTTTCAATTTCCCGACCCATCTCATACGCGGAGAGATGAATAAGGAACATTCTATTAACACAGTGAATAACGAAAATGTGGAGGGTGCGTGGGTAATAATTTTTGATCATTCGGAGTGGCACTTCAATAAAGTGGCCATTTTGTAAATATGTTTTTTTACATTCATAGAAAAATACGTTAGATCAACAACATAATTCGGTTCAATGGATGGATGGAACAAATTGATGAAAAGTGATAAAAGTTCAAACGTGAAAAAGCCATCAAAAATATAGGGCACTAAAGGTGAATAAACTAAGAGGATTCTTCCTGAATTCACCTCTATTTATAATTTATTGTGCAATATAAATTATTATTATAAATAACTCTTTTCTCTCAAATATACTTCTCTGATTTTTGCAAAACCTTTTTAAATGACGTGAAAAAAAAAACAATTACAAATTCAATATCATTGCTTTGGTAACAATATATTTAAATCCATTTTTGAGCTAACTTTTAACACTTTATTGCTTTGTCCACAATATCGCCTGATGTTAAGTGACGATGTGGTCTAGGATGGTAAAGATACTTAGCTCTAGCTCTCAAGTGATGCTACCGAAACACAGCTATTTGTATTTGGTGTTCAGGGTGGTAGCTTTCCAGGCGGGAGCTTATTATGCTATGCTAAGCTATGGTTTCCTCGCGATGTTTTTCTTCATCGAATGCTCATCCATGGACGCAGAATCCGACCACAGTATCATCTGCGCCATCATTGCTTTAAATGATACTAGATTTGAGCGTAAACAAATTGACCGACCTCATAAGTATAGTAAAATTTACGTAAAAAATACTAACACAAGTTATATTTAAGGAACAAATTTATTTCTTGGCAACATTTTTCTAAATCCAATTCAATGTGTTAAACTTCGAATACAGAGGCTAAAAGATTGAAATTCAACGTTATTTAAATATACAATCACTGTTAATATAAAAAAATGTGCACTGTATATCCATTGTTTTTCATGACTCTATGTACACGACGAGATCAAAAGCAATAGAGACCGGTGTTTGCTTCTGAAAACGATATCGATTTAAATAATTTATGAAAAGTGTGTGTCGTATCCAGTGTCAGTAATAAATTTAGAAGAACGCTCGATCGTCTCAAATAGTTATGTCACAAAATTAATAGGAACCAAATTAACATCTTCCATTGCTAATTCCAGTCCCTTCGCTCATCAAAATTATTACAATTAGATACGCCTTAATTATACGCTTTATTACATTTGTAGTACCATTCCAAATTAGTATATATACATATCTGTAAGTTTTAATTTAAGTATACAATTTTTGTGTACATTTTGTGAATGTATTGCTGGTGAGTCAATAAATAAATAAGTCTTCAGTAACTTGTTTTATTATGGTATGAGATGTGCTCTATCCTGAACTTCAGAAGTTTTTGCCCTCTCTGCCAGCATGATACAGCGGAACTACAAGAGGTAATCTTTACGCATTTAATATTAAATATACAGTGAAATAATCTGACTTGTTTCTGGCCGTTTCAGTTTTGATAGAGACCTTAAGCAAAAGAACATACTAGTGGTGTTTTATAATACTTTCAATATATTAACTGCGAGATTAAAATATCTACAAAAATCTAACCAGAAAAAAAACATAAATAATTTAAAAATGTAGTCATATAAATTCATTCAGTTGTAAGCTATCTAAATACGACAGAGAGACATTATCTTGTTTAGTGTAAGGATAAAGAAGTGAAAATATGTACAGACCCTTATTATAAATATCATAAACATATCAGTCAATCATAAACTCGTTCGTTTATTTATGAACGACAAAGTATTAACTTCTATATTACTAGAGTAATTCTCATCTTAGTGTTTACAATTAGGCGACATCATTTATACAAGAAGCAAATAACTAAAGTACACATTGATCGTCCTCAGGTCCGACCGTGGCTTTCTTTAAAGAATTCTATAAAATTGATTTTGGTCAGTGCGGTCACGCCGTCGCGGTTTGGATGTGTTCCAAAACGTCAAATACTGCACTGTTTGATGTTTTTTTTTTACTTCGTGACACTCATATTTACGACCACTTCTGACGACAGACGATTTTTCCCTTATAAATTTACTTATCATATTTTATTGATACACGAATCGGTGTAAGAGATAGTCATTCCGTTGAGTGCATAATGGTATTGTTTTTATATCGTTTATGCATACCTATGAATGGATATATATATCGTTTTGAACTTTGTTAGGTTTAGTTTTTTTTTTAAATAATATCGAAATATCTATCGGTTAAATATCATATGTCATATTCTCTCTCTTATCTACATCTACACTGAGTATCTCATGCTCCCTCTCGCACTATTTAGCGTGAAGGGCCTTCGTTAGAACGTTTTGTATGTGACGAAGAGTTTTAAAGCCAAGCCATATAGTTTGTCGTCGAACTGCCTTAGGAGCAATACGATTAATACTAGAGATTACCGCGCAATTGCATATTTATAACACCGTGGCTCAACCGATTTCTTAACCTCGAACATATGCGTGTCAGCGCCCACGCCCGCGTAACCGCCGTTTCCACCGTCGGGGACAGGCGGCTAATTTTGCTCCCGCACACTCTTCGGGTTCCTCTTAGGCGGCGACCCAAAACGTATCTCGTTCCCCAACTGGGGAGGCTCTTTACGTCGTCGCCAGCGCCAGTAACACTGCCCATGTATTGAGCATTACACGCACAACACTGCATACACATTCCTCCACACAACACGCAGGTACATAGATCCTGTAAGGAACCTTTTTTTTTAAGAATAAAAAATATAGGTATTAGCCAGGTTAAAATTCCGCGGGAATTTTTTGGTATAGGTAGCAGCCAAGCCGAGGTTCGAACCCTTGTCTTAGTTACCTTTTTGCGGCTTAGTGCCTCCTGCACTCGCTCCCAAAGTTCGGTGAAGCTGTTAAGACCCTTCCGGTCAACAGCATTAGCTAGGTTAGAAAAAAAAAAACGATTTCTTAACTTCTACACATATAATCGAGCGTTTGTAACTTAAATATGATATATGAGGAACATTGTTTATTTTTTTACGGCTAATAGGAAAATCGAAAGTATGACATTGATTAATCATTTTGACTCGGAAGTATTATCTAATATAGTTAAGGGAATTAGTTAACAAAATATTATAATTTGATAGTGAAATTTAAACATCTCTAGCTCGAGGTCTATCTTGACATTTTGGTCAAGCATGTTCATGTTTATTTATTAGGGTTCATTTGAGAGAGCTTCTGAGCTCGTGCTTGCGTTACGATCGGTCGACATAAATTCACTTTACTGTTTACTGTTGTTCGCATAAAATCATTTTAGTAAGCAATAAAATTCTGATTTGCACCGAAATTGTATTTACAGCGGAATATTTCGAGGTAATAAAATTTATTTACTTTAAGCCTTCCCTGATAATAAACTGATTAGTTAGTAATTTAGGGATTTACCACGGAACAAAATACAAATTTGTATTTTTGTTTATTATATTTTTACTTTGTTTTCTTTTCCCCTGTATTGGCACAGCACTTAATCCACAATCTCACCTGATGTTAAGTGACGATGAGGTCCAGGATAATAAATACTCTAACACACTAAGCCTAAAGGTACTTGATCTCACATGATAATGCCGGAACACACCTATTGGTGGTCGGCGATAGTTTTTCAATCTTGAGCGAGGCATTATTAGAAAATTCCCTAACAGCATGCTATAGTTTCCTCGAGATGTTTTTTTTTTTTTAATCGAAAGCTCAAGCTCATTTAAGAGTTGTATAGGTTAGCACGAATCCTCTTTCCATTAACGCAGAATCCGACCACACTACCCACTTCACGATCATCACTTCACGCCTCATAGAATAAACGCAAAACATAGATTATCATAAACTTAGTTGTCGTATTTGAAGGTAAAATATGCTACTATATTTACTGGCTCTAAAGTGATACTATCCAAACAAATCTGTAATAGCTGGTTAATATTTTTTTTAACTTTAGGTTGCACACTACATGCAGATACAGGGATTGCCTTGAGATCCGCGGTTAGCTTTATTATGGGGAAAGTTCCACAAAAATGACGTCGCGGTTAACTGGTAAAACGAGGTCCGAACCACCTTGTACTATCTAACATCTGAATGAATTAAGTGATCACTGCAAAAGTCCAGAGAAGCTGTCAATGACATTCCGATCATAAGCAATTCGATTTTTTTTTTACAATATTTCTGTATTTAATGCAGTATGTACATCTAGAAACCTCATCTAGAAAGTGCTTGTAAATTTTTCATTATTGATATATATCGAGAAATGTATAATACCTTTTGATGTATTCTAACGGGAGTTGAACCGACGCTCCCCCAGGCCTTCATAACCGGAACGTAAACGATCTCTGGAGATCTACGAAAGTGCTATAAGTAAAAAAAATATTGCTCATACGAGCCAACGTTAAAGTATGACTGGATGTGTCATTAAAATATATTTTTTTCTTATTTTTACATCATATATAGTATGTACAGCAGAAGATATATATGATTCGGAATATTTTCTCGTTATTAAAAATGTATTGTATAGTTAATTAGTTATCCAATAAACATGTATACGTTTGCCAAAAATCTTTGAATAAAATATTATAATTGGTTAACCATCTTACCTAAAACACTGTGTACTCGTATGCGTAGAGCTATATTTTCTATCTATTCCAATCTAAATGTGTGTTTGCAAAAATTCGCTAACTAATTATAAATAAAACCATATTCATTACTCGTTTTAAATAGACTCTTTTGTGCAACATTACCGTTATCTCCCTGCCTTTATCCTATTTTTATTTGTGGTCGGCGCAACAAGACTTCCTCTTCCATTCATTACTATTTCAGGTCATACCTACATTCACTCTGTTTCTAAACATATCCATCCATCCAACTTTTCTTCGGTCTTCCTCTTCCCCTACACCCGTGCACATTCATATCCAATACCTTTCTTACAACATCCTCTTCCTATGCATTAGAAATATCTTGTAAAAATCATTAAATATTGCGATAACTGTATTCTATAAAATAGATAATATAATAAAGTTTGAGAATTTGGTTCACGGCTTACTCATTCATCATCATCTCCCTTTTTTTTTTTTTTTTGACGGGGGGAAATGCATTTACGCACTACCCTTATCTATTGTATTTAGGGGATCAAAGTCCCCCAATACAACAGATAAGGGGGCACGGAGTGACGAGTTCCGTGCCAGTGTGGGACTCACCCGGGCGAGAGTCGCCCGGAAATACCCACTAAAACCCCCCGGGGCCGTCCGCTGCATTTGGGATGGGGGCGACACGGGGTGGCTTTCGCAAGCACCGCGTCGATCATCATCTCCCTACCCTTTTCCCATTTTTATTTGGGGTCGGCGCAACATGTCTTCCTCTTCCATTTATCTCTATTTGTTGTCATCTCCGCATTCACTCCTTTTCTAAACACAACATCTTTCACACAGTCCATCCATCTTTTCTTTGGTCTTCCCCTTCCCATGTAACCGTCCACATTCATATCCAATACCATTCTTACAACATTCTCTTTCTTACTCATTCGACAGTTTAAATTTACTCATACTTATAGATTAAATTTACAGAAACATTTCTATCTGTACCATATTGCAATTTTGGCTTCCAGTTCAAAATCAACATCTCTGTCTCTCTCTTTTATACAGTATAGGCTCAGTGCTTTGAAGTGATGTTAAGTGACGATGTGATCCAGGATGGTATACGCACCAAGCCTAGATACTGATTCTCAAGTGATGCTGCCGTAACACACCCATTGATATTTGGCGACAGGTTCTTGAACTTGAGGATGGTAGCTACCTAGGCGGGCATTGTTAGAAAATGCACTGCCACTATGCTATGGTTTCCTCACGATGTTTTCCTCCCCCCAAAGCCCAGGCAGAAAGTTATCTTCGTTTATAATTCAAGAACCACTAAATGAATATAAACAATTAGTTTTTAATATTGGTAACGCTAATGTGGCTTCTTAAAACCACCCCTTTCCCTGTCGTGCACTTCTGTGTCAACCGCGCCCGCGCATACAACGTAAATACTATATTTCGCAACCCTGCTATACGAATACATACTTGTGCTCCTAACCGCGCCTGCGGCGCCTAAATCGGTGGTTATATTCGCTTCTCCGCTTATAATATAAACTATAACGCATATTGTGGGGACGTCGTGTGTTGGCTGAAGTGTGTGAGGTGTCGGAAGCCCTCGTGTGTTATCTGAGGCTGCTTTCGGGCGGCTGCGAGCGGATCTACAAGTCGAAGGCGCTTACTGCTGCTGAGGAACAGGTCAGTGCACGACTTCCTTGTTCCCGCATCCACCACGCTTCCCTTGCCATTTTGGCCTACCGCGCTAGCTCCAGACGTCTCCATATATGATTGTTACATTCTTTGACCAAGCTTCACTATATATTTTGATACGTTTGTTTACATTTGTCAAAAGTTATTAAGTCAATGCTGGGATAAATTATTAAAAAAATACCAAAGGAAAGTTTTCTTCCAATTTGTTGCCTAACCTACAAATATTTAAGACATTTATGGAGTCAAATCGTGCAAATGGAGTCGCTAATCACAACTATAACAATTTCACAGTTAGTTCATCTTTCATATAAAATGTAAGTAGCATTTCCGTATATTTTAATTCCGTACCATCTTACCTTATGTTACTTCTACTACCTACTGGAGGTTGGTAATAAACTAGTTGTTTTTATGCGAGGTAAGCTGACGTGAGTGGTTCTTGTTGCTTAACTGATTGGAGACTCTGTTTACGTCATTTATTAAACATTTTATTATTTAACAATCTTCGTAACATTAGGCGCGTTGAATAAGGTATAGCATTAAGGGTCATTTCACTAAAGGTTACTGGGATCTAAGCTCTACCTAAGGAATTAACATGAGATCGTTATAATTTCAAGATGACCATAATACATGGAGACCAAAAGGTCATACAAGCAATAATTGCCCAAACCCAAACTATGAGGTAACTATGCGGACACGGACCTAGTTCTGCTTGGCTTGTTACGACCTTTAAAAAAATATATTCTAGGCATTTTTTTCTGACACAAGTCGAATTAAACCTCCAACATAAAAAGGTGTGGACCCAGAGTCCGCAGAATATGTTTTATTTTAATTTTTTAAAAAAAACATGAGATCAATACAATTCGATAGATCATCAGAAAATTTGACTCTTATACTATTTATGTCATGGAAATAAAATTGCTCGGACTGACTGAGTGATTTATAAACGCAGAGTCTAAACCGTTCGGCGAACAAATTTGAAATTATGACATTAGATATCTTTTATGAGTTTTTATCTAAGGAAGGTTTTTTGAAAATGTAACCACTAAGGGTGTAAAACAAAGGATGAAATGTATGAGATTCCACCATTTTCAAACTAATAAGAAAGTAATTAAGTTATTAGGTTACATATAAAAGTGTATCACGTTTTCTGAAAATTTTACCCCTAAGAGTAATTAATCGTTGTAATTTTATAAGTCACGTAATTAAATCATTACAGTCTATAATTTAATCAAAATCAAAAAATTCTTTATTCTATTTGGGCCCTAAAAAGGTGCTTATGAACCACCGGTTCGGAAAACAACTCAGTCGAGAAGAGTCGGCAAGAAACTCGATCTGGTTTTAACATGTTTTTTTTTTTTTAAGTTATTATAATTATACAATAAACGGTTTTAGCGGAACCAGAAAAAGGGGTGTCACTTCCAGATATCACTATTGTTCACGTAATGATCCATCCTGTAATAAGCTTTGGATATTAAAACCTGTTTGACATAGTGCTTAAACTTATCATCAGGTAAATCCGTAATGTGCTTTGGTACCGTGTTGTAGAACCTGACACTATTGCCTAAGAAGCTTGTATTGGTCTTACTAAGCCTAAAGCAAGGGGCGGCTAGTTTGTGATTACTTCTAGTATTAAAATTATGCCGGCCGTTTGCTATATCAAACTTACTTAAAAATTTCCTTTTAATCTGTTTCATCAATATTTTTTTATCCATCCTCTCCACGTGCCCAAATCAACCAAACAATTTATGAATTAGTCTATACTTATAATAAAAACCTGACGCTAAATCAAAATCTGTTCATTGAAAATATTTAAGAAAAATTACTATGCTTCAGAATCAATAACAGAATCACGCAAAAACTACTGAACCGAATTCTATATAATTTGGTAATGACATATGTATATTGCATCCGAGGACGTAGGATGCAAATTAGGTGAATTCCAAGCGGGTGAAACCGCGGGTATAGCTTTATTATAATATCTATAAAGTTTATTATGATGGTACCTATACCTACATAGCAACGTACTTGCCTGACGAGTTTGAACGCATTATTTACGATGATGCTTAATATCATGCGATCTCATCGCTTATTCATAGAATGTTAAACGTCGGAATCGCTTCAACTAACTATTGATAGGCCCTAAATATTCACTAATAGTGGAAACCTTTGTGTCAAAACGCGCTAATGTAAACATGTTTTGCGAATCTAATTTCGTGGTTATTTTAACATTTAGCTTTTGATCGCTTTTGTGTTATACGTATTAATTTTCGGAGCTTAATTATATAAAACTACACCATAAAAATTGCATAAAGGGCTGGCCCAAGTAGAGCTATCAACATAAGGAGATCTCATATTTATTGCATCTCGACGATATATCGCTCTAAATTGAACATTCCTGTTCTGACAGTCGAATTAAAGAGTACAGAGCTTATTTCTACGTTTCTTATGATACGATCACCTTAATGTACATTGTCACATAAATTGAAAGTATGTTTCTGCGCTGTATTGCTAGCTATTTTAACCAATCCGCTAGCGCCGATATGACGTGTGGCCGCAGGGAACAATGGAGAGCTCGATCTACCACCCGGCTGCCAGTAAAGTTCGCGGTTCAAGGACTGGCAGACATCACAAAAAAGAATTATAGAAGACAAGAGTATTTTACAACATCATCTCCCTACCCTTTTCCCATTTTTATTTGGGGTTGGCGCAACATGTCTTCCTCTTCCATTCCTCTCTATTTGTTGTCATCTCCGCATTCACTCCTTTTCTAAACATATCATCTTTCACACAGTCCATCCATCCATCTTTTCTTTGGTCTTCCCCTTCCCATGTAACCGTCCACATTAATATCCAATACCTTTCTTACAACATTCTCTTTCTCCCTGCGCATCACATGTCCATACCAGGATAAACGACCGCCTCTTAACTTGTCTGTTATTGGCGCCACTTCCAAACTTCCTCTAATATATTCATTCCTAACAAGCGTATTTTACAACGTCGTCTATTATTACCTAATAAATCCAATAAACGAATTAAACAAAGAAATATTGTTTGTAATGAAATATCATGTCCAGATGATATTCAAGTATAAACTAATGATATCCAATATTTGGTGGAGTAATATCATTTAAATTTTAAGGAATTACTTCTTCTAAACCTGCGCCGTCCTCTAAAATCACAGAATTTAAAAACCAATTTCAAATTTACCCAGTAAAATATAAAATCTCACGCAACTTTTCAAGATTTTATTTGCCTATAAAATAAAGCACTTCACTTCAGAAAAGTTTTCATACTGGAAAGAGTAATAAGAGTCTTCAAAATAGGAATATATTACAAGTGTGCTACCTCGGTGGCGCAGTTGTATTACGGTGCGACTGTCGTTCTGAGGTTTCGGGTTCGATCCGCGGATCGGGTCAAGTGATATTGGGTTCTTCTACTCAGTATCATCCCGGAGTCTGGAATTTGTGCCCGATATGGCGACAGGCTCGCCCCCTGTCACATCTGGGACGAAACTAAGCTCGGCGAAATGTGGGTGGTGTAGTTCGCTACATCACCTCTGCCTAACCCTTCGGGGATAACAGGCGTGAGCTTGTGTTAAGTGTGTGTTACAAATTTACTCGTATTGTACGTGCATTACGTAATTATAGTTTGAGAATTAGCAAGAAGGAAACTGCATGATTATCGTTTTGATATTTTCAAGGGATATATTATCCACTTAATATTATTTACTTCATGGAAATTTAAGTAAATAAAATGTACTTATTCTGGTCTATAGTAGTAGTAATAATTACGACCAGTATGACCCGGAATATATTATATTATGCTCGTAAATGTCGTTGCACTACCCTACTGGGATCATCCATAGTCACTGATAAAACTTTAACAACGATTGAGTCATATAATAATGTTGAGGGATCAAAAATCTCGTGAAAAATGAAACAGGTAAAAAAAAACATTGATCTACTTCAAAAGGTTATGAAATTTGAAAGAAATAGTACTAAAAGTAATATCAGTCAACGGGCTGTTTCCATCTGACCTCGATAGATAACTTAAGAGGCTGAGATTACGTGGTATCAATATGTTTCTTGTTTTAAAAATTCATAATTGTGTGACGTCACTTATCCATCTACTACCAAAGACTATATAATAACTTATCTATGATACTACTAAATTCCAGCAGACTTGTCACTTTATATAGTTGAAGATGCTCCTGTCACTTAATTCTTCTGTAATGACAATATATCGAATTGAAACACCCAACAATTTATTTTAACTACAACATTTTTTAAACTGTGTTGGTTTAAAACACATTGTCATCGTATCTTAAATGAATATGTATCAACGATCTATTGAGCGACCAAGATTACAACCTCGAACTGCGCGCGGTAATCGCAGCTACCAGATATTTATTTGAATTACTAATTAATAATAATTATTAATTATGGTCGACTATCAATGCGCCGGAGTGGATGTGTCATTGGTTTTAGTATGCAACCATTTTGAATGGTTCTGATTGTAGACTTATTGTTTCGTTAATGAGTCTTATTTCTGATGGATTGTTTGAACCACTGACCTATTATTCTTATTACTAAAGACAGTAGGTCACTCAGTTACCTCAATTAGTGGATCCGCTTCATGATCGTGACCAATCTCGTATTGTGATTTAGTTAAAAATAACTACTTTTTTCATGCGTAATTTAAAAGAGAAATAAAACATAGTCCTGTGTTCATAAATTCCAGATCAATTGATAACTAAATCATTGAATAATAAATAGATGTACAGGTAAAATGCCTTTATCAAAATAAATGAGGGTCTACCCCCGTTTCGATTTGACTACATCACCGACGATACTTAAAGGCAAGTCGCGTCTAACTTCAAATAAATCTTGCCGCCAAAAGGATTACGTCTCTAAGAGCCTACCCGAAACTTTGTCCGATTCACACCCAACTGAAACGTGTTTATTTTTTATCCGTGTGATTACTTTGGTCGAACCAATAATTGTGTATAATTAACTCTCGGTTATTCAGCATTTAAATTTCATACAGAACCATGTTTTTTTTGAAGTTTAATAAACGAAATAATGATGTCGCAGTAAAAAAATATTTCAACTTAATTTGATTTTCAGTCCAATAAATAGTGTATTTAATTTAGAAGTCGCAAAAGTTACAATTGATTTTCGGTGAATCTTATATGATGGTAGATATATTTAGTATCATGGTGGTGCATTTATATAACATGTTACTAATTAACTGCCGGAGCGTTAATCATTTGTCAACTGAAATCCAGGTCCGCAATGGTTGTCGGAAGTTGTGACCGCGGACGCATTGTTGTTGCGTTGAATATGTATCACTCTGAGAGTTATAAATGTAACAGGAATGTACATATATCACTTAGGCATAGTGACAATTAATACGCAATTACGAATTAAAACTTCAGTAACTATGCGAACAATAATATATTTGAGGGTCAAATTTCTCCGGAATTCTTTTGAAGCGATAACATTTTCCAAAAAGCTGATGTTAACGCACCACTGAGACAAAGAATTATCATTCAAACTCATAGTTTTATTTCCTCACCATTTTTAGAAGTCATGTTTTGAACATATCATGTAGTGAGCAACATAATTTAAACAGTTCTTTTTTTTACAAAGAAATAGAATGAAACTTATAATAGAGTAATCAAGTAAACAGATGTACTAACCAAATAACCTTGTAAGTTTAAACAAGAAAGCAAGTATATAAGTATTTAAATGTAAGCTAAATGTCATGCAATATAGATACACATATATATAAACAAAGTCGGGTTAGTTACAACATTTATGCAAAAGCAGATTGACTGATTTTTATGGTTTTTAATTGGTTAGATTTGTCTCCGCGCCGAATAGCAAAACAACTATCAAAACAACAGAAAACTCCTGAAAAAACTTACGAAGAAATTTCATTCTTTCATACAGTTTAAACGGAACCGCTATTTTGTTGATATCTCTGTTTTTTTTTTTGCTTTAGAAGAAAACCTAAATAAAATTCAACCAGTGACACGAAACAGTACGAAGTTGGTAAGAACAAATAGTAGTGATTAATTTTTAAATATTTTTTTTTTTTTTTCGATTTGAATTTAATATATAGATATAATTAAAAGGCTAACGAGACCAAATCTATACATTGAAGATATTTACTTTATTGAGTGTATGATTCTTTCTGTTATATTAATAATAATACATAAAACATTCTGTATATTTCCGTTGAATAAATAAATAAATTTAAGTCAATCGTTTGACTACCGACGATAATTAAAAACAAATATTGATAAAATGGAACTTTCGTTTAAACTGTTAAATGTGAACTAACATTCGTATATTTATGAAGAAGAGAGCTCTATATAATTATTATGTAAGCGTATTTTAATACTTTACTGGCAGCGTGCCCACGGCTGCGCCCGCGTTTCACATATTCTAAACTGCGTTTTTTTAATACGAAACCCTAATAATGTTAGTACTAAGATAAAGTAAAAATATTTCGCATAAATTTAATTTTTTATGAGACTTAATTTTTTACGTGGATCCCTAATTATTTTTTATCTATCTGCCTATCTAGCAACAAAGTCCCGTCAAAATCCATCCAGCCGTTACGCAGATGAGCCGGAGCAGAGAGACATACATTTTAAATATTATATTTTTGTTATAGGCATCGTTTATACATGTATGTCTGTTTAGTGAAAAAAAATATTTTGACATTTCAAACAGATACTCCAATAGTATTTATTAGAATAGATGTATCTACTTTAATATTTATATTATGAATCGCCTTTTAATAACCTACAGAAATGTAATTAGCAACACATTCAAAAAGGTTGAACGTAAGTAAAATAAAAATAACAATTTACGTTAACGGTTCTGTTGAGTGTGAAACGACCTTTTCAACCTACCTGCGACGTTCGAGTCAGCAATAATCCGCCCCGGGCTACAGACACCGCTCGAGAATTCGCGAATGGTGTTATCTGATCTTATGACAACCATGAATTCGAGTGTATTGAATTAAGTTATACCCTATTCGTTGTATATTAACAGCTATTTATTTACGTGGTTGTTAGGGTTGTCGATTAATATTACAGAAATAGTAAGTCCGGTAAGACGGTACCATTTGCGCACGGTACATATTACCCAACAATATCTGGGATCTGGAATCTAGATATATACATGTGTTAACAATTTATAAGGAAAAGTGTGTCAATGTATCCAATTACGGTATCATTTCACACGTGATGTTTCCGACAGCTTTTTAACCATCAATCCCTCCTGGTGAGGCATTATGCCAAAAACCTCAACCCACTTAAGATGCCGTGTATTTTTTTTTACAAAATATCTTTAAAATTTTCAAAAACTTATCTTTAAATTTGCATACAGATATAATATAAATGTATTCTGAAAAACTTTGGAAATAATTGGCTGGTAACATTGATTCAAGGTCACGCGCACATGCATACACGCTTTCTCCTGTGAGAGACTACGTTTTTTTCAATTGTTTCTACCTTGACACATCTCTTTCGCTTCTTCTACTCTCATGAGCGTTTTGATACACGCTCGTCGGTATTATGGGTACTTTTCACCTGACTTTTCTTTAAGGAGTCTTCGATCTACTCAAGACACCTCGTTCATCAAGATCGACCTTCACCAAGTTCCCAGTCACCCTCGTTTTGTGACTTTTTGTGATTTTTTACCTCCGCCCCAATCAAGTCTCACGTGATTAACGGAGTATCCCTTAGTAGTAATGCGGTCAAATGGATCAACTTTAGTCCGAATCTATCAAAATCTATAATAATCCTGAGCTTTAAGCGAAGGAAAATATTGTGATGAAACCATAGCATAGTGAAAGGGCATTTTCTAATAACTTCAAATTTGGAAGTCTGTCGCCAAATAGATCATTGGAAAGTAATATCTCGATGGTGTTCTGTCCATTGAATAGTAATTTTACTAATTGTAATTTTTTATACAGAATGTTAATTATTTCTTACAAAGTTTTGGTACTAACAGAAAGCAAATATATTTCTCACAAGTTCAAATAACTACCAGTAAAATTGTACATCATTTACTCACGGTATTGTTTATCTAAAGTGTTAGATCAGTCATAAAAACTGATTTATTTTTAGTTTGTTAAGATTCGATATTGAAACCGGCCATTAGTGAATATCGATAAAATATTGCTGATCGGTTCTTAGAATCTAAGTCTACATCCACGAACAATTACAGTACCGTATGGTTTTTTTATTTCTAATTTCCGACCGGTAGACGAAATTTGATCATAATCATCATAGATAATTTGAAAAAAAAAATAATGATGTTTCCAATATTTCCGAAAACTACTAAACAAAAAGTCAATAGAAAAGAAAAATATCTCCAAATTGTTTTATTTATGCCTTGGCTTATAAAAAAAAATCATCACAAAATCCAAACTGCAACGGAAAATTTCACAAGCATTTACGTTGCATTCGTTGCCAGGGTTTTATTAAAAACTTTGCACTCCCCAGTAAGTACTTTGCAGAGGATATTTCTACCCCGGGCTTAGTTGAAGCTCGGAGCGCGACGGGGCTTAAAGGAAAAATGTGAGACCTACACACATGGCTGCCTCTTAAGCAACCGAGACACATTGCTTAGATGCGATCTCTAGTATAACATACAAGTTTGAATAATTATTTCTTAATAAATGTGACCGACGACCGTAATTTTGTACGGAGTACGAGTCAGAGAGATGAACATAAAAACGATAATCGAAATCAGTCCGTTAGTTATAGAGATATAAAAATGCTGTTCCTACAATCTGCATGAAAAAAATCATTTTCCACATAAATTATTTTCCGCTAATTTTTACGTTAAGTTTATCCGTTTAATTGTTTTTTTTTTTTTTTTTTTTGAGACAAAGCTAACAAATCAAAGATCATAAAAGCAGTGTATATAAATGGTGTAACCAATCCGGCTTTGTTTAATAGAACATGCGTTCGGCGACAGATTTGAAAAGCAGGTATTTCCAAAATCTATTATAATCGCGTTGCGCCCCAAAGAAAGGGTTATAAAACACTAAAGGGACAACTGCAGCTCGAACTGATTTTACCTATACAAAATAGACGAAAACATCACATCGTACCCTGTTTCCTCCAACAAAAGTGAACTGATTTTTAATTTTCTTTCTGATATAGAATAAAAAAGACTTTGGCTATGCCTCTAGATTATGATTTTTAACATTTTATTGATCCAATTTGTTTGACGAACTTCTGAAAATGACAGTGAAAATGCTACATTATTTTTATTTTCAAAGGACCCTAGTTTCTGCATTAACTAATTTATGGAAAAAATCAAAATATACGGGCATGGCGGTGGTGGATATATTTTATTGGTATAAAAATATTTAGCATAATGAAACAGGGGACTATATTTGTATGAAATAAATGCCACTAGAATATCCTCTGATATGTATAGATTTAAGACCAGGATAAAGAATATGCAGTGTAAACTCTATTCAACGCCACTCGATTTAAAGACAAACTCTCTAAAATGACGAAATTATTTTACTTCGAGTTGGTTTTCCTTTTTATCCATACAAAGGCACACTCTATGCAGTATCACACCCACTCTAAGTAAAGCCAAAAATATGCTAAATTAATATTTTCTAAGTCGCAAAAATTAATTAAAACTGAAGCTTGCACGTATTTACGTCGACTGTAGGTAGGGATCAAAAGCACCTAAGATTCTAAGAAATTCGTATTTATTTGTTGCGTTTACTATACGCAATAAATGTTTTTATTTGTACCAATATTAATTTTTGTAAATCTTTATTAGTAAATAGATATTAATTTTTCTTCTCTCCATTTAATGACAACTCTGAATAACGCAATAAAATGCGCACTCCCTTAAGTGTCGATACATAGAGTTTTCACCATGATTTTTTTTAACAATTAAAGCCAATCATTTTATATGAAGAAGCATTTGTTTGACGTGTCTGAAGTGAAATTTCTTTAGTAATCTTTGGTTAAAATATGAAATAATTATATTAATGTTAGTAAGGAATCGATATGAATGATAAAGATAAAAAGAAGAAATTAAAAACGTGTACGTTCATAATCTGAAATACAGTCATGCACGCACTTCCTCAAAGAACGAATATAGTACAAAAAGGAGAAAATTATTACAGTTAAAAAGTACTGAGTGATTTTTTGTCTCTTTCTCTCTTACTGCATACTTTTAACCGTCCTTTAGTATTAAAAATCGTGACCCTAAAGCTGTATATATACAACACACGTACAGACCGGACCACGGACATGGTATGGCGAGCAGTTACGGTGATCAGTCGCCTAAGTAGGTATTACGAAAATGATTTTTCAAAAAGATTTTTTTAAGCGATTTAGAAAACAACCTCGATGTTTTCCACGAGATCAATCTTTTTTCGACACGTTTTTTTTTTTTTTTTAACTTTTTATTCGTAAATAGTGTTTACCCAGTGTTCGAAATTAGTCTATAATAAACACTTATAGAAAAAAATGATTTCCCTTTTTTTTTATTGACAACAATGAAGGTCGTCAATAGTAACAAAAAAGAAGAACGCTTAGCTAAATTAAGGAAAGAGTGACGCTGTTTTATCTTTTCACATTCACAGATAATCATCACATTATAGAAGACAAAAAGAATACTCTATTAATCTGTACTTTATATCGACTTTAAAGATCGATCTTTTGGACCTCGATATTTTGTGAACCGATTCATCAAGCTTAGATTGGAATTGATTTAAAAATCGATATTTTTTAGAAAGGATATCCATCTTTACGTAGGCGACTGATGACCTCGAGCGCCCGCCATGCCATATCTGTGGTCCGGTCCGTACGTGTGTTAAAAGCTTAATTCTGACGATCACATCACACGTACGCGATTCTGAAGTTTTACTGCCATCGTACGTAAAGAAGTCTCACTTCAGAAACAAAATAAACATATATGCGAAACCGGGCGAATCACTTTTTATACCTAAAGGAACATTATAGAGCCGTAACATTTACAACTTCCGTTATGGCTGCGGTTGTATTGTTAATAAAATAGTAGTTTTTTGCGTCCAATAGTTACATAAACGGTAGTTTTTATGTTTAAAGGGGGGAGAGAGGACAAACTTGTTGAGAACTTTTCGGAAAGGAGTTATAATATCGGTTTTTATTGTAACAACTCTTTCCAAGTGTACTTTCGCGTTTATGACAAACAGTCACGGAAGAGCTGTTAATAAAATGATTTTTCAAACTTCAGGTTTTTTTTTGTGTACATAAACTTTTATTCATTTGTTTCCTCAATATAATTTATATCGGAGACGGCGATTATGGGTTGTTTTTATTGTTTTTATGACTATCTGTAAATAAGTAGATTGGTTAGACAAATAATATACATACGATCAATAGAAGATAACTAACGATCTGGCAGTTGTGCAGAATGTGTTCCGATCCCCAGCTGAGAAAAGTCTTGGGGGTCGTTCAAGTATTTTCTAAGGACCAGTAGGGGAGTGGTGATTATGTAAGCAAGATTTAATTATTAATTTTAGTTTCAATATTTTATTGCTTACGTGGTCATTGATGGTGGCGTAAGGAGTTTCGTTTACTATTCCTGACAAGAGATATGGAGATAGTCAAAAATGTCCAAAAACTTTGCTTACTAACTTACTTACTTACTCCTAAACGTATCCTTGGACCCGCCGCTGTCAAAGTAATATTGTGAAACTTCATACACATCACACTTAAACACTACACGGTATAAATATAGATTATCTAACGCCTTTTAATTTTCACATAATCCTAAATAAACACGTGTATGCGTTAAAGCGATAATGGCGCAGTGGATAATGCGGCCGGATTCCGCGACAATAGACGCAGGTTCGAATCCACCTATCATCATCTCCCTACCCTTTTCCCATTTTCATTTGGGGTCAGCGCAATATTTCTTCCTCTTCCACTCCACCACCTATTTGAATCCACCTATCCGACTCTAAAATCAGTCTGACCTTTCAGTGAAGAAAAACATCGTGAGGAAACGTGATAATGTCTGCCTGGGTAGATAGCCACTTTCAAGTTTGAAAAACCTGTAGCCAAATACCAATAGGTGTGTTCCGGCAGTATCACTGAGAACCAGAACCTCTAGACTTTGTGTGTTTACCATCCTGGACCACATCGTCACTTAACATCAGGTGAGATTGTGGTTAAAGTAACGAGCCTATACCGTTTAAAAAATACATGCATGTGTGCAGGTATTAGCGAAGCATACGTTTAGCTAAGATAATTCCGGGTAATTCCATGTACCGTAACATTTACCGGAGCATTTCACTCGAAACGGACAGTGAATAATTGTCCGCCTATGTTATAATAATCACACTTCTATAGCACCTGAAAAAATGTACTTCCTTAGTTTTTTTTTTCTTTTTTAGCCTAGCCTACCTAATTTATTCGACTTTAAAAAAACCTCAAAGTCGAAAGAACAGACACATCCTTGAAAATTCACTTTTACCACTCCCTATCTCCGAAAAAGTAATATTTTTGTTTAAATAAAGAAACTAAAATATAGAACAACAAAAATATAGTACCCTAACTATAAGTATTTGCCTATGCACTATAATTTACTTAAAATTAAAAAAAAAAATAAAGTCTTGTATGTAACTTTGACGACGGCAATTGTTTCTCCGACGCCAGTTGAAAAAAAAACATATCAATGTCAGCTCAAGAGTCTCAGCTACGTGGCTTAGCTCACACAAAGGTTTAGACAACGTCTGCTCAAACACTCTATAGCGAACCGTGACAGTGGAAAATATTGCTCAGGTGATGTTCACCTTTATACCGTGGTGTACTTAACTCGGAGTTTTCTATTATAATATTACGCGGGGCAACATTTATTTGTTACAATAGTAAGTTTAATATGAATTTATGCGACATGCGTATAAACTATACTTAAATATTATTGAACCGGTTATGGAGAGGTCAGTTTAAAAATAGGTAAGATTTTTATTGGTAGAAAACAAGGGCACATAACAAAACTATTAAACTAATCATAAATTACAATCATGTTAGAAATAAAATAAAACATATTTATGGGAAATGTTCCTATATAATAAATTAGGCAACGGTTGTGTGATGATGTTATGTAATGTGACATAACATCAAGTTATTATTATTATTCGAGAGAGGGGCTATGTAGGCTAAGACAGTCCTGTGTCACTGCGACCTAGATAGATCTGATGTGTAGATAGATGTGATCGCCCCCATATTCCTAAAGCTCCTAGACCTACAACCTGGATATACTGTAGGATCTTTTTGACAGAGAGCGTCTATACCTCCTCTGGGAACAACGCATGTTTGCCCAGAACTCGGTTGCGTATGGGTATTAGTGGGTCACAACCACACAGGATGTGCTTTGGTGTTTCATCTGCGATTTCACAGAATCTGCACTCTCTTGTGTTCTGGGCACTCATGTTGTGCATATGCTTGCGCAAATAACAGTGCCCAGTTAGCGCTCTTACTAATACTCGCAACTGATTCCTACTGAGCATCAGGGCTTCATCAGCTTTTCGCTGAGTATATCCCCTGATTGAGCTCTTTGGAATGAATTTGTCCTGGCAAATTATTCCAGAATTCTTTAGCCTTATGGGTGTATTGGTCCCTTATCGTCAGTCAGTCAGTCAGGTCAGTCGAACTAGGCTTTTTGAAATACCACAAAATGGTTCAGGCCCAAATTGTGTTTCCATAGCCCCTGCTCGTGCAAGCGCATCCGCAGCTTCATTGCCGGGAACTCCTGCATGCCCGGGGAGCCATCTTAAAATCAGCCTGTTATTCTTACCCAGGCTGTTTAGCATTGCCAAACAATTGGCAACTAACTTCGAGTCAACTGTGTCCGAAGCCAGTGCCAAGAGAGTGGCTTGACTATCCGAATGAATATATATTATATGGTTAACGTAGGCTTTCTGCAGATTTATATAGAAGCATTCCAGAATGCCGTATATTTCTGCTTGGAAGATGGAGGCGAAACTACCAAGGTTAGTTGTTTTACTAAACTTGGGTGGCTCTCCATATATACCACAGCCTACGCTGAGTCCTATTTTGACCCGTCAGTATACCATATTAGGCTGCCTTCCCTCCACGTTATCTCACTGTTTAGCCAGAAGTCCCGTGGAGGGATTTCGACATCATAAAATTATTGAAAATTGGTTTCAGGTATCATCATATCCGATATCATACCTAAAACTGGCGTTTCTATCACTAACATCAAGTTACAACTAGCGATATCAAGTGCTTTATAAAAGGTCTATCGGACATGCAAATAAGCGTCTATATGATCGAGACTTTTGACTACTCACTGCTAAGTCTACTTTGGGTTGCTGAAGTGTGTTTTTTTTTGCGAACTGGCCAATAGCTGTTGACCGGAATGGGTTTTACAGCTTCACCAAACTTTTGAGGCAAACGCAAAAACATAACCTCGGTTTGGGCGAGACGTGAATTCTGCGGATTTTGTCTCGCGCTGAACCCACAGTGAAAAAAGGTTTCTATAGATCTCAAAGTTTCTCACAAAACCCATTGTACCTTTTTTTTTTTTTTTTTTACGGGGGGAAATGCCTTTACGCACTACCCTTACCCATTGTATTAGTGAGACCGAAGTCCCCCAATACAATAGGTAAGGGGGCACGGAGTGACGAGCTCCGTGCCAGTGTGGGACTCGCCCGGGCGTGAAGCGCCCGGAAATACCCACTAAAACCCCCCGGGGCCGTCCGCTGCATTTGGGATGGGGGCGATACGGGGTTGCCAGGCATGTTGCCGCGTCGCCCCCTGCAGCGAACCCACCGGGTCTCGTCGTGCAATGGCCCAATGGGGATGCGGGAGAATACTTCTCGACCCCACCTCTTCGCCCCGCCCCCCCGAAGGGAGGCATGACCCATCGGTCAACATTCCGGGGAGCAGTATAACCTGCCCCCCATAAAAAAACCCATTGTACCTGGGTATAGTCTACACAAGTGTGTAGTGTTGTTCCGAACCATTGAACTTGAGCTATTAATGATTGAAAATGTGTTGACACTACGACATTTTTCAAACCCATCTGGCGAGTAACAACCCTCAAAAATCTACCGCTAAGTATCTGTAGCCACTACCGCTAGACTTAGCGTGTCTGCCATCTTCAACCGTATAATCACTTAATACCAGGTAACACAGTATAACAAAATATTAATATCAGTTTTCCTTGACTTTAACATAAATACTACACAGGCAGACAATTTATTTATTCAACATAAATATGCTATATATATTATACCTCGACTTTGCGAATAAATGAATCCGGGCGTTAATTTTATATTTTCACGTTCTGATACCTTATTAACATTTCCACCGTAAGCCGCTTAAAAAAAATGTAATCCAGAATATACCGACATTGTCGCAAACAACCTCATTTCTTTCCATAAAGTAATCTCCCGCTTAAACTTAACTAAACAGAGCGCTCGGTTCCGCTCGTAAATACGTTTTATTTGTTTGCTTAATTTCGACTAATCGATTATTCTTTTATATATTTTTATCCATATATACCACTCACTGAATCATCACGAAATCATCGAAACTATATACAACAGATTGACTTGAACATTTGCGTAGTTATCCTTTTTGGCGATTTAGACAAATGTTATCGAAAATACATTTTTCATCATTTTTTATTTAATCACATGTACAATACCTTCTCACCCATCAACGCTAAGTAACTGTTGCTATCCGAACGGTTTATATGGTAACCGTTGCTATGGAATTGTTATCCTTTATAATACACTAAAACTGTAAACGACACTGGAGAACCCCTAACGGTCTTATTGGGCATCGGTTCTATGACCAATATTGCAGGTCCACTGAGACTAAGTTTGGCAATTCTTTGGACAACATTAGTTACTTTTGTCTTCTGTAGGACTGCTCAATTCTGATTTTAACATCCAGTAAAATACCGAGCATACCTTGACCCTTCAGTCTTCTTATGAGACTTATTGTAAGCGACTACATTTTTTTATACCATAACAGTGTCAAATAACCATACGGCTTGACGGACAGTATTTGTAACCGTGTACCCTATAAATGGACGTTTGCGCACCAGAGGAACATGCGCTATGACGACTCATTAAAAATTTACATCTCAGTGCTATGTGTAACATACACTTATCAAAGACCTTTGTTATTTTTTTTTACACGGTATAGGCTCAGTGCTTTGAACATATTCTCACTTGATATTAAGTGACCATGTGGACCAGGATACTGCCGGAACATACCTATTGTTATTTGTCGACAGATTTTCAAACTTGAGGGTGGTAGCTACCTAGGCAGGCATTATTCAAAAATGCCCTACCACCATGCTATGATTTCCTCACATTGTTTTCCTTCACCGAAAGCTCAGACTGATTTTTGACTTCGATAGGTGGCATTGCACCCGCGTCGATTGATGCGGAAACCGGCCGTACTACTCACTGCGCCATCATCGCTTCAGTGTTCGCTTCGAGACATTGCAGTATTTCAGACGAAAAAAATCTGCGTAGCTTTTCAAACACAGCCCAGTCTAGCTCAGCGTGGGTAGATCCTTCCAATAAAATGGACCAACAATATGGAGAAAAACGCAAGAATACGCTGGATGCGGGTGACACAAGACCGGTCATTGTAGATATTCTTGGAGAGGCCAAGCAATGGATCTCTTTCGTCTATGTTAATACGTTCAGAAATAATATTCATAAAGAGATGTATTGTATGTATAAGGAGTGACATAAAGTGGTTGAAAATTATATTGTACTTACTACCGGCTTCGCTTGCTCACGTTAAATGTTGAAATCTGACCACAGAATACATTTTCTAATGTAATAAAGCAATCATATCAGGAAGCAAGCAAAGTTTAAATTTCATATTAGTTTAAATCAGGGCTTCTTAAACTTTTGTCATTCACGACCCCAGTTATGATTGCGAGTTTCTTGACGACCCCATACAAATATAAAAGAAAAATAAATTAATATTTTTTGATGATTTATTTATTTGGTAACAATATACGTATAATAGCGATCATCGATGTCAGTGGAGATAGCTCAAAACCTTCAACAAATGCGCGTGTCTGGACGCTGTAAGTCCACTGTATTCCGCCAACTCTAGTGATGTTATAAAATGGTATATATAAATATTTCACAATAAAATCTCTCGCGACCGTAGAATTTTGCTACGCGACCCCATTTGGGGTCGCGACTCATAGTTTAAGAAGCCCTGGTTTAAATATTGCAAAGGTGATCCTAGTTAGGCATCATTATTGTATCGACGTACGAAGAATGTTACCATCTTCATAAATATATTCAAACACAACTTAATTTAACGTAATATATACTAAAATATCGAACGCTATTTTATCTATGATTTAAAAACAAGTCTCAGGTAAGTTGTAGCAGTGATATTTGAGTTTTTACAACTAACAGACAGACAGGCGAACTGAACTACGTTACATTTTAACTTATAAGGTTATACAACAAATTGACAGACAGATATAACTTTTTTTTATGTATATGTATATGTAGGTGTACTTAATAAAAACTTTACTGTGGGGAGATAAATGTACGAAAAGTAGTTCGACGAAGCGTATAATCCTCTTAACAGATCTAAGGGGACACATCTGGCCTCTTAAAATTTGTAAGATGAGACAAATTTCGATTAAGACCTTAAAATATATAACTTAGGGCGAGGGATTATTTAATCCTTAGCTAAGGCTGATGAAAGACAGTTAAAAAGATTCATATCCACACGATAAAATCAAAGTAATATGTTAAAATGTGAAATATCTTAATTAAAACAGAAAATTTAAGGGTGAACCGAATTCGTCCACACTCTCTATCAAACCAAATGACTGTTAATAACACACTAATAATAGATAAACATATTTTTTTTGTCCCCGCCAATTTTTCCCCTGGCATGACCAGAGACCTTGTTATTACTGACATTTTATTTGTGATCTTTTATTGAATTTTTTTTTTTTTTTCGTTTTTATAGCATGTTCTTTTGCTTATGTTTTTTCTTTTTATAAAACTTTATTTCTATTAACATCTAACATATTTATATTTATACATAAACATATTTATCTACGGATACAATTATAGGTAATAGTAAATAAACAATTGTAAGAATTAACAAAAATACAGTCATTTACACGCTTATAGGATGAAAAAAAAAAAAACAATTATACAGTCAAAAAGAACAGCGTGCATATTATTTTTGTTTCTTACTCTCTAACTACATACTTTAAACTGTCTTTAAGTTCAAGTATCATTAGGCTAATCGCGTGACGAGACCTTGAAATTACACTCTCATTGCGTCAAAAAAAAAAAAAAAAATCGGATAAAAAAGAAAGAGCAGTTCACATATATTAAGGTTATTGGTACGTTTATATTCGTCTGTAAGTTCCTAAGAAACTAACAACAAAATGTCAACGAATGAATTGAAGCTCCATCGTACCTTCGTCGTGGAAATAACAAAAAAAAAAGATGGACAATTTCTTAAACAGAATTGAATATCGTGATTTATATAACATGTTTCTCAGCGCGTCACGTGCTATTCATCACACAAGTGGCCATTGTTAAATCCGTGATATATTTACGTACGGCGTACGATTTCTTATTCCTTCCACCTAAAAATGATAAAATATTCGACACGATATATACATAACGAGTGGACGACGTGTCATAAAAATTCAGCGACCGTGTCAAGCTTCTGTACTATAGGATTCTTTCACACTGTCGCGTAACTTTGTTTTTTCATTGTGTTTTTTTAAGCTAAATTATAATACAAATTTAGGCCTTGATAAAGCGTTTATTAAAACACCGGGATCGGAACAAAAAACAACCCAGTTATCGAGAAGAGCCGATAAGAAACTCGAACTGGTTTATCTTCTTATATATTGTTCGCTTTATTAAAATTCATATTATGTTACTGAAAGATATCGTTTACAACGGGAATTGATTTTTATAATTAGATTTATTAGCAGTGGGTAGTTCAATTTTTACTCCTGACAATGCTATAAAACGCCATTCGGAACGCTTGAAAGTCAGTCCCCGCACATACTCCGGGTCCCCCTTCCCCGATCCTCCCGTGGCAATCCCAGACGTGTCTCGTTTCCAAACTGGTCAGTCCTTGACGTCGCCACCAGCACGATACAGTGACACACTGAGCATCACACGCATTAGACTACACACACACTCCTGCATGCAACATAGAGATACATATGCCCTGTAAGGAACCTTTTTTATTAATTAAATAAGAAAAGTAGGGAGTACCTAGCAATTTACAACTTTACTTTACTGTACAAACAACAGGTAACGGCCAAGTCGAGGTCCGTACCACTTTGATGCCCTTGTGCTAGTGACCTTTTGCGGCCTTCAGCACTCGCCCACAAAGTTCGGTGAAGCTGTAAAGGCCCCTTCAGTCAACAGCATTAGCTAGGTTAGAGAAAAAAAAATTGAAAGTCTGTCGTGGTTGAGCTACGAGGTGAGTTGGGTGTGGTCTATGACCAGCAATATTACTTTGTTACTAAGCTATTTATATTACTAGCTGCTCTCCGCGATTTTCGGAATAAAAACTATTCTATGTCACTGGATTTCAATTTTTATCCAAATCGTTCCAGTAGTTTTGAAATTTATTCGTTATATACAAAAATACAAATCTTTCCTCTTTATAATATTAGTATAGATAGCTATAACATATTTGACCTTTCAATATTTTCTAGAAAAAATTATATGTAAATAAAAATAATTTAAAATAAAGTGTAATTTTATTCGGTTTAATTTTCAATAAAGCTGTGTGATATCATCACTCGTGCGGAGATTCTGAGGTACGAGTGAAACTCAACAATACGCCACTTTAATAATTCCCACGACCAACTTCAATATATCTCGTGCGACAAATAATATTAAACTTTACTATAGTAGTCAAGGACGATTCACATACGACGATGGAGCATCATATTTGTGTTTAATAAATTTATATTGTGCCGTTTAGACCAAAAGTAATAAGTTTTTAATGTAATCTGTATAAAATAGGCAAAGATAAAACATATATGCTATATTCAGTGATATAGAAATCTGCAGGCATAATATTAATACCAAAAACATTCGCAAAGGCTTGCTTTAGGCTTAATAAGTCCAATAAACGCTTTTTTGGTAATAGTATCAGGATTTACAATATAGTTCGTAAGCACATTACCGGTAATCGGTACCTGACAATAAGTTTAAGCACTATGTCACCTAGGTTTTAATACCCCAAGGTTATTTATTATTGAGTGGGTCATAACGTGAAGGATAGTGACATCAGGAAATGACTTCCTTTCTGTGCTTTCGCTTAAAACTTATGTCACTATGAATTGTATAGTTTAAACATAAAAATATTTAATAAAGAAAAACTAGATCGAGTTTGATTCTTCTAGACTGGACTCTTTTCCGCGCCGGTGGTATTTTATTAACGTTCATAAGCGCCTTTTTAGGGTCTAAATAGAATAAATATTTTTTTATTATTGATTTATTTGTTTTTAATACTAAGCGCCTTTTCAGGGTCTAAATTGAAAAAAAAAAAAAATTTGATATTGATTTATTCATTTTTAATGCTCTATAAAGTTGTATTTTAGTTTACTTAAAAATTCTATTATATTACTAAAATGTTTTTAAAGTGAAACTTTATTTCATCGCCATAAATTTTTTCGTCCATCTACAAAGCAAGTGGCACTCGGCAGAGCAGCCAAAGTTAATATTTGAAATATTTTATGGTAACTAAATTAAGTAAACAATGACTTGTTGCGAAGCGCTGATGGCACAATGGATTCCGGCTGGATTCCGCGTCAATGAACGCGTGTTGAAACCCACCTATCTAACTCTAAAATTAGCCTGAGCTTTTGGTGAAAGAAAACATCATAAGGAAACCATAGCATAGTGGTGGGGCATTTTCTAACAATGCCACCCTCAAGATCGAAAACCTCTCACCAAATACCAATAGGTGTGTTCCGGCAGCATCACTTGAGAACCAGTATCTAGGCTTAGTAGGCTTACTATCCTCGACCACATCGTCACTTAACATCAGGGAGATTGTGGTCAAAGCACTGAACCTATATATTGTAAATAAAAAAATCACTTGAAAGGTTTCATTTGCATCGTGGTTTCATAAAATCACACAATGTTTCTTTTATTCAGTTTAATTTAATTTTTTAAAAAACGTATACACAACTGACACCTAATGTCTTATCGTTATATGTGAAACGACCTTCACCGTACATTACTGGAGTTCGCCGGTTTGGCGTGACGCCAACACACCGGAATTAGGACAATAGTACACAACCGTTAAATTGTAAAGGGAGAGGGGGGGAGACTCATTAAGCGATACAATGCGATACATCATTGCGAAATAATTTTAATAAATTGTTTATAAATGATTACGACCTACAAAATCCTTATTCGTACACTTGTGTTATTTATTTTTATTTATAAAATTCATAAAACTGTTCTATTCCATCCAAAATACGTTTCATTTTTTAACCCAACTTGCTTCGTGGGATAATCGTGACAAGCGTTCCGATCTTCCCATTATAACATTGCCGATAGTAAAAATTAAACAACCCCCTACTAGTCAAGCAAATTAAAAAATTGATCTCCCTTGTAAACAACAAGTTTCACTATTAAGCGATCAAAGGTGAACTTTACAATGCGAAACACTCATTTAAATAGGTGTATATGAATTTTAATAAAACAAAGATTTTAATGTGATTGTTTTTATTTTTTGCATAATGCACTTTACTATTTAAAAGCGATTATAGCGCAGTGGATAGTGTGGCCGATTGCCATTGCCGCTTCAATGAACTCGGGTTCGAGCCCACCTATCCAACTCTAAAATCAGTCTGAGCTTTCGGTGAAGGAAAAAACAACGCGAGGAAATCATAGCACGTTGGTTGGGTATTATAGTCTAATAATGCCCACCTGGGTAGCTATCACCCTCAAGTTTGAAAACCTGTCGCCAAATAACAATGTGTGTATTTTTGACCTGACGTTAAGTGACGATGTGGTAAACACGGTAAACCTTTTTTTTTTTTTTGACGGGGGAAAATGCATTTACGCACTACCCTTACCTATTGCATTAGTCAGACCGGAGTCCCCCAATGCAATAGGTAAGGGGGCACGGAGGGACGTCTCCGTGCCAGTGTGGGACTTACCCGGCCGTGAAGCGCCCGGAAATACCTCCTAAAAACCCCCCGGAGCCGTCCGCCGCATTTGGTATGGGGGCGATACGGGATGGCTTTCGCAAGCACCGCGTCGCCCCCTGCGGCAGAAAACACACTAAACCTAATAAGTACTGATTCTCAAGTGATGCTGCCGGAACACACCTGTTGGTATTTGAAGACAGGATTCAAAACTTGAGTGTGTGAGCTACTCAGCGACATTATTAGAAAATGCCCTACAACCGCATGGTTTTCCTCACGATGTTTTCTTTTATTCCGGGAGCATTACTTCAGAACAAGTACCTCTAGGCTTAGTATGTTTACCATCTAGGACCATGTCGTTACTTAACATTGTGTGAGAATGTGGTCAAAGCCCTGAGCCTGTACGGTATTAAAAAAAAGTAACTTCATTACATGCACTATATGGTATTATTTATTTATTCATAATAAAGGTACATAAGTGAGTACATAAAAATTGAATTACATGAAAAAACTAACAATGGTTTGTATGTACTAAAATATTTTTTTGTAGAACTAATACTATATTAATAAAATAATACACAGGTAAACCCAAATAATATACTGAATATTATATTTTATTATTTCTATTAAAAAAAAAAACTATGCAGCCATGGGGACTGCCGACAGAAGTGAAAAATTTGAAAAACGCGTATTTTTTGTTGTTTACGATCACGAAGTAAGAATAATTTGAAATTGCATGATTTGTTTATGGAAATTATTAACATTATCTGGTTTTTATATATTTATTAATATGTCGGTTACCTGTAAAAATGAGACAAAAGGAAAACAATGGTAAGCTGGCGTAAATGCCAGGTTAGTGCTCAAGGGGTAAAAGTTAAGTAAAGTTAATTTGCATAGATTTAATACATACTCTTTATTACTTTATGTATTCGGGCATTTAGAGGAAAATATTTTTGATGTGGCAACACAAGACCTTAATAACCTTCCTTCACAATTAACATTTCTTTCCATCAGAGATAAATAGAAAAATCTGGTAAATGCTTCTGCGACGCCAAGAAAAAAAAAAAAACTTTCCATGGAAAAGGTTGAAAGCTAATGTCACATCCATTAGTAACGTGAATCTATAAGTTTTTTTTACCCCTACCAAGATTTGCTCAACGCCGCAAAAGAAGTTGTCACTTCAAAAAACATAAAAATAACAAACATTACGTTTGCCCGAAAAAAAAAAAAAAACCTTCGCTCGATTGGTATATTGGAAAGTTCGAGAACTTATTAAACAGAATAAATATGTGACAGCACAGCCATACGTTCAGTATCTTTAATAAGCTCGTCCCGAAAACTTTACGTGTTCAACTTTGATAACTTAATTCCGAGAAAATAAGGTTTTTCTCGAAACTTCCTTGGCCATCTTCAGGTAGCAGTGTAAGACTTTGCTTGTAGTGAGTGATGGGAAAATATAACAAGCGAATGCAAAACAGTTATTTATATTTAATGCGACTTTTTAATAATCAAGAATTTTCTAGTAATAAAGGGTCAGCTTTTGCAACGATTGACATAGATACCTATCGTATTCTATAATGAGCTTGAGTTTTGGCAAAGGAGACAATTGGGATGAAACCATAATATGGTGGTAGGGTGTTTTGTAATGCTCACCTAGCTGTCACCCTGAAGGACTTATGGTGTATAGTTCGTCTGTGCCGGTTTCAAACAAGACCACCAGTAATTATATATCCAGACCATTCGTTGTCATCTATCGAAGATTAACAGTATTGTTGGAATGGCCTTTATTTAAAATTAGATGAAATTTAGTTTTATTTTACCGAACCAGGGTAATAAAAGCAGTATTAGAGTATCAGTAGCGGTCCCCTATTCTGTGTTCCACTCTCGATTAAATTGTAAAAAAAAGTGACGTACAAAGAAAAGACATTTGAGCATCTTCCATCTTATTGTGATTTTTGGTTGCGTTCTTTTTAACCAACATGGCAGTCCATGTTAGGATGTTCACTATTGGAGACTATCACTAAGATGCGATGGTGGCGCAGTGGATAGTGCAGCCGGATTTCGCGTCAATGCAGGCGGTTTCGAATCCACCTATCTAATTCTAAAATCAGCCTGAGCGTTTAGTGAGGAAAAATATCATGAAGAAACCATAGCATGGTGGTAGGGCATTTTCTAATAATGCCCGCCTCAAGTTTGAAAATCTGTCGCCAAATACCAATAGGTGTGTTCCGGCAGCATCACTTGAGAACCAGTACCTCTAGGCTTAGTGTGTTTACCATCCTAGAACACATCGTCACTTGACATCAGGTGAGATTTTAGTCAAAAAACACTGAGCCTATACAGCGTAAGAAAAAAAAAACAGAAAATTCTATCGCCATGCTATCACCATGGCCTCAACCTGACTTGATGACGCTGCAAAATATAATTTAAAAAAATCATAGCTATTCATAAATAAATTAAAAAAGCTTGTAATATAAAATTAATCATATCATACACGATACATGGACCCCATGCCTAGCGAATGCGAATATATCTCTCGTGGTTGGTTGCTCTCGGCAAAAACATAGGCAAAAAGTTCTGACATAAAACGATATAAGGAAAATGTTGAAGGGTGGTCGGTGTGTGTAGTTTATAGGTTGTTTTCTGTTACAAAGTTAGGGTGTTTTTTTTTATCATGTTAAAAAAAAACACAGTTGAAGGATATGACGGGTGAGGCGTAAGATGATCCAGCAAAAAAAACTCGTACCTACGTTTTATGGAAGGATTATTTAAATGAGGTAAGTGAAGGTACTCCGACTGTAAATCAATGGAAATTTGATTGAATGTTATTTGAAGACTGCTAGTAGAAAAGTTTAACGCCCGGTTTTTTACAATCTTGTTTATTTATAAATGTTAAACTAGTAAAAATCAAAAGCACCTGACTGCGATCACCAATCGCCTGTCAAGCCTGGCGATTATACCAATCCCCCCTTATTGCGTGGAACCTATGTCCAGCTGTGGATATCTTATGGTTATGGTTGAAAAAAGCTATGAAAGAGCAATGTAAATAAATAAAGAAATACATAATCAAGGAAAGAGATAGGTAAATACTCAACTGTTACACACAAGATTAAAAAAGATAGATAAATAAATTTAACATCTCTTTCTCGATAATACAGTTGTAATTGGTTAAGATTATTATGGTTACCATTTACAAGATAATTTACTGGTTGCATTTAAAAAAAACCATGCCAAACGATAGCTATGGTGCCTCGGTGAAAAATATTAAAAAATAAATTAAAATTAAAAATAAAAATAAATTTAATTTACTAAATCGATATGAATACGAGTGGAATCTATACCAAAAATATAATTTTGAAATTTATTACTTGTCTATTTGTTACGGGTAATCTCTGGAACGGCTGGACCGATTTTGACGGGACTTATATTGTTCGGTAGCTGAATTTACTCCGCCTAAGTTAGAATTAAGTTTTTGAAGATAATTATGGTTCCGCGCAAAAATATTTAAAATTAATGGAATTGTGAATAAAATCTGTTTCAATTTTCTCTGACCGGTAAAACTTGAATCTATGAGAAATGTGTTAGTAACAAAAATTTTTTTGGAAAATATTTAGTGTTGTTCTATATAAAAAAATAAAAATGCAGAGAAGAATATACGAAACGCGGGCGCAGCCGCGGGCACAAATCTAGTTGAAAATATAAACAAAACAAGTGTAACACTTAGAATTCAAAGTATCAGTGGAGGTTAATACAGAAAGTGGAGTTTTTATTAAAATATGGTGATCCCCCAACAAACCCTTCAAATACATTTGCGGTGATTAATCATTAATGATATGACTTGGCTGTAAACGAAGATATTGCGATTAGCAAAATATACATTAGTACCTGCATTAAGCTTTATTGTTAACTGTCAACAAATTAAAACGTTTACGAGCTAAGACGCACAACAATCTATTAGTTTGGTCTCGCTCCGGGGATATGAAGGCGATCTTAACGCCATTTAGCGAGATTCATGCGGTTAACATCGTTACATAAACTGTATTACGATATAGGGTTGCCATATTAAAATAATAAATTTAAATTTTAAAAAGTTTGTTGATTTTGTACTATATACACTCAGAATTTTGATTTTTTTTTGCACGTTATAGGCTCAGCGCTTTGACCACAACCTCACCTAATGTTAAGTGATGTTAAACACACTAAGCCTTAATACTGGTGCTCAAGTGATACTGCGGAAACACACCTATTGGTATTTGACGACAGGTTTTCAAACTTGAGGGTGGTAGCTACCCAGGCGGGCATCATTAGAACATGTCCTACCACCATACTATAGTTTCCTCACGATGTTTTCCTTTGCCGAAAGCTTAGGCTGTTTTTAGAGTTTGATAGGTGAGTTCGAATCAGCGTTGATAACGGGGAATCCGGCCGTACTGTCACTCAATCTAATCTGATGTCAAGTGACGATGTAGTTCTGATAGTAAACGCACTAAGGTTAAAGCTGTACTGGCTCTGAATTTATGCTGTCACATTACACAGGATGACATTTTTTTAAAATTAACGCCTTAAACAATCTCCCACCATGGTATGGTATGGTCCTTACGATGTTTCCCTTCATTGAAAGCTCAGGCTAATTCTGTAGAATCGTATAGATGTGTTCCAACCAACTTCAATCAATGCGAAATCCGATAATACTACCGAATGGGCAACCATGGCTTTCGAAATATAAATATTTTCTATTGAAATTATTTCGTAAAGGGGTAGTCATTTATTCAAAAAGTACATAAATTTATACACACAAATTTAAAATTAAAATTAAATAAAATACTATAAATAATGAATGCCGTCCAGCTCGCCGCCAGACGGGAAGGTTCCCAGAAGGCTGGCCATATTGCCACGTTGGATGGCAATGCTAATTCGCTGTGCCAAATATTGGCCAGCCCTCTGGTCGCGAGACGTGTCGACTAGACGACCCGCGAGATCCTTAAGAAGTAGACATTTTTCCATGAACTAAGAAGATTTTTGAATTTTTTTTTACTTTTATGGATTCGTTTAGTTTGGTTTGACACCGCAAATGTTTAAAACTCATTTGGACTTTAGTAACTGAAATGGGCGTCCTTGTCTCTTAACGTAAAGGGTCAAAGTTTTATGGTATGAATAATTATAAAAGGGACTTCTCACAAGGAACACATTTCGTTTCAACGTTGAGCCATTCAAGGAAATTCAGTACACCTCATAATAGTAAAACCACTCCGGGACATTCGATTCGACCGCAAACCGTCAAACTCGTTCTGTGCTCAAAGCCGGCTCGGTGTCACCCACCGACCGTACGACTCAATGCGTGACCGCAAAACTCGCCGTCCTGCTCTTACTGTATCGCGAGAGAGGGAGACGCGAAGGTTCTGCGAAACAGAGATGCTTCCGATTTGCGGGTAAAGGTTGGGTGGTACTATCAGCTGTTCTTGAGTGGATTAAACTTAAGAATAAAGTGTATGTATTAGTTTTATATATATGGGTCTTTTCACCTTCAATCGACAACACTTAGAATCTTCCTCTTTCGATTTGGACGAATTTTGGTCAGAAGTTTTCTTTTATCATATAACGCAGTCCTGTTTAAGGATTAAATAAAAACAATTTTTTTCAAAAGTTATACAATATTCAAAATTTCGACATTTTTCAAGTCTTTCAATCTTATTTTTGAATATGTCAAAAACTAATAGTCATAGAAAAAGAAAAGATGATTTAATTTTAAAGAGGAATTTAGAAGAAGAAATGACAGCCAACAACACAAAAAGGGTTAAAAACCCCCGACTTACATAACGACATAGTATAAATTAAGTTTACGCTTGAAAGTTTTTATCAAATAAATGAAGATACAAATGTTGGTGATAGTTTTTGTCACATTAATATATAAATAAATGAAAGTTTTACTGCTCAAAATTACAAAATTATATGATTGCTTAAGCAAAGATCCTTAAAAAAGGGATTTTTTAAATTAAATTATACAAAAAAAAACATTTACATACATTTCAGGATCTTTTATGAAAAGTCCAAGGTAATCAATAAAATAAGCCAAAAATTTGATGATCATCTTCAATTTTAACGATTTTCAAAAATTCGAAATGTTACAAATTCGGGGGTTTTTTTATAGATATTGGAAACTGTGGTTCATTTAAGTAACTATTATTGTTTTTGAGATTTTTAGGTTGGCGTGCATCATCTAAGCTTATATTTAACAAAAGTCAAATCCGTAGTTAAATCTACAGTTAGGCTAAAACGTGTTGCACCATCTGAGTTTAGTTTAAATTACGTCATAATTTAACTGTAACCGTAACCCACGAAATTTGGGCGTTTAAAATTTAAACCAAGTTTATTTCGATTGTCATGACATCTGCCAACGATATTTAATAGAGTCTATTATTTACAAAAATATGTCTCTATTGTAAGATTTTTTAATGGGAATCAACTTCTAGCGATGTTTTCTCTTTTTGTTTCAAGCTAATGCCATCAGGTTTTTTTTACATAAAATAATATCCTTGTTTATCAATAGGTGTTTGAATACTTAATATTACTCGGCAACAATAATAATTAACATGTCTTTCATTAGGATATATATTACAATAAATGTAAGACAAATACTTTTTTTTTATTCTTGATAAACTTACTTGGTTTTTACAGTTAATAGGATTTGATCCATAACGAAATATATACAAAATCTTCGTTTTAGTCCAAACTGACAACAATAACAACACGTTTGTTTTCTATTTATCAATATTGTTTTTGACATTTTTTACGATGTTACCATACATCAAATATTTTCCTTAATATTTATTAGGAGATTGATGTCTCTTTCAACTGACAACTCTTTTAACTTTAACCCTAACTAAGACTTGGGTTGTGCACTCGAAACTTTGCTACTGCTATGGTTAAAGATATAGTAAAGATTAAGTTTAAATTTAAACTTTACTATAACCGGAGATTTCGTGCACTCCACCCTTAATATTGAAAAACTTTTAAAATATCGAAATTTTGAACTTTGCGTGAGGTTAAAAAAAAACTTGAACTTATTTCCTTTAGCAGAATTCGTTGAATGGTAAACAAAAGGTTCATACCAAAATTTGTCCAAATCGAAGAGGAACGATTCCAACTATTTGTCGATTTGACATGGAATAACCCATATTTAAAATATTATTTATGTCTTTGACCGCGTTCTTGTTTTATCTATAATTTAATATAATAAAATTATAGATGATATCAATAATCATACAATTGCGTTGTTACATTTTTCAATAAATAAATCTCTAAGAATCTATAATTAAACATGACTTCAAATGAAAATGTTAAATAATGTTCTATAGTGTAACCATATCTACATTGTTATAACAATTGAATAATATGCTCTTTGGAAATTATATCGATACAGTTCTATTTTGAAGTCAGTTTATAGCTTTTGGTTTTTTTACATATACTAAGAAATAATTGGTTGATAAATTGTGTAACAAATAGATTACAAGAAGAATGATGATTTAAAATTGTGCTTAGTAAAGAAGCACTAGTATTAAATAAAGCATACCTCAATTCAAGTAAACTATACCATCATGCTATAGATTAATTATATTCATCATTCATTATAATCAAGCTTCGATCCAATTTCAAACGATGTAAACTCCAACCAGACACCCACACTGAACTATCTCCGCTTCAAAATAAATGAAAATATCACCATTCATTTCATTGTTATTTCTTTACCTCAAAGATAATCAAATTTTCAATTTATTTAGTCAAATAATACAGTAACTTTACAAATTTACCATATTTCAATTTATATTGAATCAAAATCAAATTGTTTATTTATACTTACTGTTATTTTGTATATTTACGCTATGTCTACTTTAAGCTGTAGACATTGTTATAAAATATGTATTATTTATTTCAAGAACTGTAACCAATGCTATTTTGAAATAGCTACCTATTAGTTTATTATTTACAACTTCTCAGAAAAAGTATGTCTCAGCACCCAGGGGATGGAACTGAAGCAGGAGCGGAAGGGTGTGACAGAGGATATTCGTCGCGACTACGCGCCGAATCTACCGCGGTATGCGGCGACCCCAGAAGGGGGTCCCCAGGGAACCTGCCGAACCCTTCACCACCTTAGTTGGCACCGTTAGGTTTCCAGTGATGACCACAATCAAGAGAGAGTGGATTTAAAAATGTCTAAAACGACAACGTATCTTAACCTTATGGGTGAGTATACGTAAGACGCGTGCGTACCCAAAAGTACGTTTTTCGATAATATACGGAGTTATAAATATTTATAAAACCGTATATTATAAACTCGCTTCTATGTTTGTCTTATATGTTTGTAGCCTAAATTCATTTCTATATTAATCTGAAAATTACTTTCAAATTGTTTTCCAAATCTACTATTTTTCTAGTTTTTACAATCTATTTGACCATAAAAAATGTGTTTAGGGATATTTACAAATATACAATGTCCATATACATTACAAATATACAATATAATCCAAGAACTAACATACTAATTATTACATCATATAATTACACATATTTGAGTAGAGAACGCTTAATGGATTTTCTATATATAAAAGAGTTTACAAAAGCAAATCCCATATAAACGTTTATGGAGAGACGAAGGTGTTTAATTCCTATATTAAAACTATCTTTCAGTAAATAAAAACTTCATTATAAAACTTGGTGGATATTTTATAATAACAGACTGGCTGATACCACTCTTAACTAAAAAAATTGTCACTTACTACCAATGAATGTGTTCTAACTGTATCATTTGAAAGCCAGTTCATATATGCTTTCCGTGACACTGTATTGGACTACTTCATTACTTTTAAGTGAGAGTGAGGCATTTTAAAATTCGATAACTATTTATTTCTGATATTATTTCGTATCAATAACTAAAATTTTCTAGGTTTACTGTGTTGTCACTGGCACCAGCCTATATCCCAACGGGCATGACTACGAAAGACGCCGAGTGGACGGAGTTCGTAAGAAAGAAATGGAAGAGGCAGAGGGGAGCGGTTGGGGTGTCGGACTGTGCCCTGGTGTAAACAACAGCGCCGGAAGCCAAAGCGAGCTCGAAGCCGAAGGACCCTTTAGTGCCGCCAACGACTTGAGTGGTTATTACACTGCAACCGGGGAAGGCGGCGGAGGAACTAGCATATAAGGCGGTCCTAGGATGGATAAAGGACAAGGTCGACCTCGAAGACCTTGATTTTAAGGGGATTTCTGTTTGCCCCACTGCCACGGGGCCCCGGATCGTGGAAATCTCGGGGTCTTGTGGCGTGGAGCAGGCGGATATTCTCGCCGAGCAACTTCGATGGGCGTTGGCCGAAGTTGCGGTGATCTTTAGGCCAATAAAGTGGGCGGACGTCCACATTACCGGCCTGGAAGACTTCGTGACGGAGACGGACGTTGTAAGGCTAGTTTCCCAGAAAACTAGGTGCATACCGGAGTATATAAAGCCGGGGCCAATACGCGTGTCGACGTGCGCCTTGTGCGCAGAAGTTGGAAAAGATGTGGGACACCACAAGGTTGGTTAGGTTTAGGCCACCCTTGGTAGCCAGAAGGACACTGGGGTTACTACCGTAATATTTGTACGACCATAAGGTCACATCCTATCTTAATATTAGGTGAATCTAAGTTTAAACGCTAACAAAAAAATTGTCAACAGCGATTTTATTAAATCGCTCAACGCTAATACCCGAGCCCCGGCCTAAGAGCGACGTAGTATACCACCGGGCTAGATCGAGCCACATGAAACTGACGGCACGGAAATTACGCGACTCTGAATTATTAGCGCCTATATTCATTGGCGTTTGGTCGGTCGTACCAACCGGACTCGGGTAAATGGGCGGTTTTTCTTTATTTTTTCCACTGAAACGCTTCTCTATGTTCATTATCCAGTTTTATTGACGTAGATTGAACAACAATTGCCGTGTGCCATACTGCCGTTGGGTTTACGTTATTATCCATTTGAAACAGTTAATATAGCTCTTTTATTTAAGCAGTTCACTTAATTTTAAATGGGTTACAGTTTAAATAGCATGACGATAACCAAAAAATTATTTATCATGAATTGTTATTATTGTGCGAATCGCGATCAAAGGCCACAAAGTAAATGGATACGATACCACCGAAGCAAGTCACTATATAATATAATTTAATTTCTAAGATATTCATAACCCTAAAATATGGTTCGTTGATGGATTTGGTGAATCGTTTTGGTTTTCTAATATAAATAATTTCAGATTTTAATTTTTGACTGTAATATATTTGTTTGTATGGTGTGAGTGTTAGTAGTTTGTATAAATCAAACTCGTGATTATTTACTTCCCGGAAGCTCATACTCAGCATGCAACAAGGTAGTATAGAATACTTCTATTCATCAAGATTACAGATTACATTAAAAACTCAAAGGTTTATAAAATTAAAATGTAAATAGAATATGTTGGAATATTTTATTCTGTATTATCCTAATATCTTGTTTTCTAGCGTTGATTAATTTAAACAGCATGGAGTGTGTATTAACCCCTTGAGCATTTACCTGGCGTTTACGCTAGCTTTCCATTGTGTTCCTATTGTCTCATTTTTATGGGTAATCGACATATTAAGAAATGTTCTCTGCTATTAGTCGTCGTACATGCAACATTGCTTCTGTTACTATCAACTAACTTAATAATAAACGTTGTCAATACTCATTTCGCTCACACCAAGATATCCTCTGGTGGAGATTATTATCATTATTTCAATCGAAGTCTGATAATATCTGTAATGTTAGATCTATAGATACTGTTTGATCAGTCCAAATCAACACGGACTAATCAATCAATAAGTTATAAAAACCAAATACATCAGAACACAGGTCCGCTCGCAACGACAGCCGATACAGGAATGAATGACGATTTTCCTTACAGCACACTTTTTATACGAATATCGTTAAATGAGGTTAAATGAGTTGTCATCTGACAGTAATAAACCTAGATCAGAAAATATTATATCTGATGGAGAAATATTCATGATCACTTCTGCGTTTATCCAGCTATGAAGCATACCAAACGACGTAGAGAGATTGTAAAGAAACAAATGTTGGAAAAAGAATCACAGAAGAGTTTTAAATGTCGAATTATTTATACACTTTTGAAATCCAATTTGCTTAAATTCCTGTACGCCATTAGTACAAGCTACTATATCTACCAGTCCATAAAGCCACGGTCTTGTTCAAAAGTAAATGGTCTCTCGACCGGAACGCGGGTCGAATTGTACGGCATAACACTTAAAGCTTTCCCTCCCAACCTTCCGTCATGTTTTAATTACTAAAACCTTACTAACGTGAAGTCTATTCTGGTGACGTATCCTTTAATGCTATTTACATTTCATATTTGAATAATGGTCTGAAGAAGGTTCTCGATAAACCTTTGTAAATATATTAGAGATAATATCACCAATATTTAAAATATACTAAGGATAATGTAATCTATTGTAATAAATACTATGTATTTTAAACAGACATTGATTTATTTTGAAACTATAAATGTTTTTTTTTAGTCCGAAACAAAATCAGGATCTTTTTTATATATCAAGCAAGAAAACTAGAACTAGAACCTCAGTTAGACGTAAACCCAAAAACTTATATTGAAAATTGAAAGACACAGAATTTTCTAGCATTGCTTTAAATTTTTTTAAAGAGTGGCAAAATAAAAAAAAAAAAAAAATGAAATACTAAGATTGAAATAGAAATGGAAATACACGTTTATACAAAGACATAGAGTTTATTGATCAGAACATAATTTCAAAGTATGAGATTTCACACTAACAGAGTAACAACGTCCCAATCGGAATACATAACGAGAATGGCCACGCCGCTGAGCTCCAGGCGCATTTAAAGGCTTATCATTGCCCGATATTATACGAGAAGTAACATGCCAAACTAATCGTAACGTCACAACCGGCAAGAGTCAATTGAATATCTTTTAATGTGCGTATTATTTTAACATTCTAGTTAACAAATAATTCGATTAATTTAAAAATCCTAATATGGTCATATTTAATACTATACTAATAAATAAAATTGAAGTGTCTGTTTGTAAAGTCAAAATTATTTTCGAAAATAATTAGGGTTCCTAATAAAAAAATTAAAACTCATAAGAAATTGAAAAAAAAATCCGACTCAATGCACAGTTTTACGGGCAAGTGCTTAAATTTATGAGAAATATTTTTACTTTATCTGAGTACTAAACAAGAAGTAGGGTTCCGTACAAAAAAAAATGAAGTAAATAATATATGAAACACAGACACAGCCGAGGGCACAGTTCTGTTTTCAGTGATAAGTTTTATTTACGCTCTGGTTTAGATAATAAAATATACAGAAAAAAAGCATTTTCTTACATTTGGTTAACGAAAAGAGGTACTTTTTCGTACCCTTTTCATTTTATTTTTACCTTTTCAAATACTATACGTCTATTGGTTAATAATGGTTGCTCTAGAACACTTATTTTAATGGTTATTTCATCTCAGGAAATTCACCCTTATTAATTTAATACCCTCGTCTCTCTCTAATTTGAGTCTGAAACAGTTAACGGGCCTTAAACACTGACATGACCAAAGGGTAGCTGGTGTCGTTCAGCGTTTCACCTAGATTTAGATTAAAGTTCATATGTATAGTCACCATGGAGTAATTTTTTTTTATGGATAAAATATATGTTAATGTCGATTTATTTCTGTAAAGTGACTTTACTTAGTTTTTATTGTATTTGGGATTATATTCAATAACGTCTTTACAATCGATATGATTAACATAGCAATAAAGTGTCTTAATAAAATTAAATCATGGCAAATATAATGAAAATAAATTTGTGATCTTTTTTTCACATGAACTATTTCAACATTAATATTCAATCCAATATTCAAGCTACTTAGTAGCGCCTCTATCGGAAACGTTTGTGATTAAAAAACAGGATCAGACATTTATCAAAGTTATGGAATTCATTTACATATATGATCAATGTTAATTTACGGCGAAAAGGATATCGTCGAAAACGTTGATATTTCTGTCGTTGATAAGTAATATTAAGTTGATGAAAAAGAACCAACTTGACTTAATTAAAATGAGTAAAATTATATGTACACGATCATTTCATAAAGTATATTTTGATAAGAGTTCGGAAAACTAAAGTTTTATCTTACCAACCACCGTCTTTCTTTTCCGCCTTTCATAATTAATAAACTACTATACAGAATGCAGTGGTAAGGAAAACTAACTAAATCAATCAAAGGCAATTCCAATTTTAGGATGTGATTGAAAATGACGCGTTCAACCGAATGGTCACCCTAACATTCGCCACAAAGGCAATCTAGTGGCTCAGCTGATTGGATGCCGAAGTAACAATTACTAAGTCCTCTATTAGACCAGAAACTATTAGTAAATAGATTCTATATTCAATGAAAATGCTTAAGTAAGGTCTAACGATGTGAACCAGATGTGAACATTTTTTTATCAAAATTTTCATATATCTGGTCTTCTTTCAAATGACACGTATATACAGTCTGTTAAGTTTTATGTTAAACTGTTACCATGTACGTCAATAAATACATATAAAATACTTTAGTGGTAGCAACCGACATATATTAAGGTATGGTAACTGGATAGTTCACGTATAGTATGCTATAGTGAAGGAGATTCGCGATATAATTACTTCTTGGTAGTATTATTTTAATTACATTGCTTTTATTTTTCAGGCGAAAATGCTTTAGAGATGGCCAAAAGTAAGGACTAAAGTGTTCAGGGAACGTTGTGATAACTTTAGAATATAGTTTGTAACAAAAATAGAGCAAAAAAATGTTTAGTTGGTTTGGGTACGTGGTGGGAAAGAATGAAAGAAAATTGACTAAAAATATCTAAAGTCGGCAAGGGTTGACCTAGACAAAAGTAACTTGACGTAATAAAAAACGTTCTAAAAAAATTTGCTCAAAGTTTACGTAACCGATGAACATACATGAAAGTAGAAGAAGCGATAAATGTATTTGAATCGTTGAAAAAGGACGCATGTAGCCTTTGGCAACATTTATGAGAGAGAATCGTGATCACTTGAATGTATACATTTTACAGGTACTCGGACTACGGTTTGTTGATTTGATATATATTCATAAATACAATTTATGTCTAATAACAAATACAATTGAAAATAACTGCAGCTGCCAGTTACCAGCATTATAAATACATATATATTAATTTATTATCATAAAAATAAAAACGGCTACATAATAATTAAATAATATGAAAGATAACATTATTATTGTGAACGAAAGTATTCTTTCATTTAGAAAGCATAGCAATGATCTCAGTTATTCTTTCATTTCGTCAGTGTAAAAGTAGAATAATATCGTAGTGTGGTCTACGAAAATTGCTACGAGTCGTAGCGGCGCTACGTAGCGCTACGTAATGTATTAGGTCGTAAAAAGGTGGTAAAAGGAAAGCACCCGACGGGCCTATAGTTACACTTACATGTAAATATACACACCTGAAGTCCCTAGATAGATGGATGTTTCTCACGTTTTAAGTAGCGAAGTTACTTAGGTAAAAATAGCTAAAATACTTTAAAAGTGAAAAAAAAAAAGTATCCAAGCGTAAACAGTACCAACGCTGTTACTTACTTATCATTATATAAAATGTACTAACTTTACCGAGACTAGATAAAAAGGTTGATCTTCACGGGATTCCCAGTGCATTGACACATTTCATGGTTTAGAAACCGATTTAACTTCTAATATGCTTCATAATGGATGTTTCACACCAAAAAAGCCGGTCTTCAGTCCAGTCACATTACAAATAATTCCGTGATTGTTTTGGGTTAACGTTATGGTATTTTATACAAAAAAAGAGAGTGTATACAGAGTAAGTACACGTATCAGAAGTGAAACTTCTACGGCAATATTTAAACGAGATATCAGAGACCAAGAAAGATATAAAAATATGTAAGTCGACTTTCTTAAAAACAGCCATGCGTAGGCTTCCTCGAGAACAAATATTATATAGCACGAACAGAAGAGAGTAATTCTATAGTCAAAAAGTACAGCGCGATTATTGTTTATGTCTTTTTTTTGTTTCAATACGTACACACATCTTTAATCCGTCCTTTAATATTCAAAATGTTAGCGTCAGAATATCTGACGGTTGTCGTGTGAACCAACCTTGAAATTTTCCGATCATCACGTGCAAAGGTGGTTTCGTAAGGTGAGCCAATGACTTGCTGTAGGTCGCGGGAATCCGATGGATGTGAGTGGCATAAGACCGGTCATCGTGGAGATCTTTGGAGGTGACATATGTCCAGCAGTGGACGTTTTTCGGTTGAATGGATGGCGTGCAAAGAAGATTCACTTGATAAATAAAACCTTAATTCTTTACTATTTCTGAAGAGAAAACGACAGTGTTTTTTTTTAAGTATATTAACATTGCAGGATTTTAACGCTATTCACGAATTTACTTAAGAAAATATAAAATCATGGTCTAAGAAAGTGTAAATACAGAACATTTTTTTTTTCATATTAAGTCTCGAGAACAAGACACGTTACCATAGAATAAACAAGTTTTTTTCCACGTGACAACGGCGACGGTTGAAAGAAACCTCATTTAAAACGAGTGTCTCACTCTACGCTCTCAGAGAGTCACATTTGTTCGTTCGCAATGAGTTTGCGAATGAAGCGCGACGGACGGGGCACGTACTCGAAGGGTTTTTGATTTCACGAGGACCCACGTGTTGTTTCCACATGAAAATTACCATCGTCGATTCTTATTTATATGGAACTGACAGGGTTGGGATTGAAAAAGCTCAGATGTTGTTACAGTTTTATAGGGTGTGTTATAATATAAATATGTTATAAACAAGTGTTTCTTCTTTTTTATTGTTTCAAGAGGCTTCTATTGAAGGAACAGGAAATTATGACGAATTTTGGATTGCTTATAACATTACCGCATTAAGAGACTAGTACCTAAATATTGCTCGTAGAACCGATGCCCGATGGGGTTAATGGATTCTCAAATAGCTGCCCCGTACCAGAAAACGTAATGTGAGGAGACTCCCCATAAGCTGGACCTGGAGAAGGTTGCGGGAATCCGCTAGATGCGGGTGCAAGACGCGTAATTGTGAAAATCGTTGAAGTAGACCTAAGTCCAGCAGTGGGCATCTTTCGGTTGAATGGATGTATGGGGGGAGTACACCGTGATGGTAAATGACGTTTCATGTTACTCATCTACCGAGCGTGAATGTTAACTTTGTTTGAACTAAACAGAACAACATCGATCACATTATATAGTGGCCAGCTGCTCTTCGCGGTTTTATTCGCGTAGTTTCCGTTCCCGTAATATTATCGGAATAAAAACTTATCCTATGTCACTCGATGGATTTCAAACTATCTCCATACCAAATTTCATCCAAATCGGTCTAATATTTTTTTAAGTTTATTCGATGCATACAAAAATACAAATCTCTTCTCTTTATAATATTGGTATAGACTAGTAGGACATCAATGAGTATCATAGATATGCATACACAGTTATTGATAAAGCTTTCATGATACGCAGTAGAAATATGTTTTTAGGCTACTTTTTAAAATGCTGCATAGGCTTTGTCCACGATTACATCTGATGTTAAAATATAGTCCCAGATGGTAAAAACACAGTAATTCTAGAAGTACTGGATCTTAAGAGATGCTGTTGGAGCACACCTGATGGTTTTGGCGAAAGGCATTATTAGAAAATGCGCTACCACCATGCTATAGTTTCCTCACTTTTTCAAATAAATTGATATATACAGAATAATACATAGTGATGAAGATTATAACAGAAGAATAGGAAAATTCGCTATAAATTATAACTGAACTCTTATAAATTAGCATTAATTAAGCCAGACCATTCTAAAACTCTCTCTGAGACATTATAAAAACAGAAAATTAATTATTATTTCATTAAATCTCAGATGTTCATCGTTAGGTATAGACCATCTGCTCGATGAATTAAGCCGCCAAAAAACATTTAGCAACAAAGTAGAAAAACCTATGTATTCGACGTCAGTTTAACAAATACTATAATCTATTTCAACTTTCAAAAGCTTTACGCTTGTGTAAGTAAGTAATTTATTCCACTGAAAAATATAAAATATTATTATTTTATTCACGAGCTCTTTAATTAATGTTGAAATAATTAGTAACTGAGTAAACCAATTAGCCCTTATAGTGGAAAATTGATCACAATCATTAGTAAGAATTCGAGGAAAAAAATTGTTATCGCAATTTTTTTTTGAGACACTAAATATCGTTAATAGCGACTGATTCTAAAAAAAAACCGCGATTATCAGAGGGTACGTACGCGGTTGCGTCCTGGTTGCGTATATTCTTCATAATATAGTTTTTAAATTATCATTGGAAATAATAATGTTTTGATAGTCCTAGTCATAGATTATGTTCACACACGGAACCCTAATTTTTGGCCTATTTTTTTTTTAAATCCCGTCAAAATCGGTACCAGTCCAAACAGATAGAGAGACAAAAATTTTAAAAATTGAATATTGTATAATATATAAACTCATATGTATTAAGTAAAAAGTTAAAAAGATATTAAAAACAGACACAGACAAAAACTCAACGTACGTGAACGTAAGAGAAATAATAGTAGGACAATACTTGACGAGAGCAAACTAATACTAAACACCACTTTACGTCCGTACTTGGATGCAAATAAAATCAATTAAGGACATCTTCACCGGACTTTGGAGTGAGCGTTTTAGACATTCGGCCGACAATGGTAGTGTTGAGGACAAATGAATCTTTCCTTAAATCTTTAACATTAACATTCAACAATTACGAGAATTACATCGCGAATCACAACACACACACACACTAGCTGGAAACACGAGAGAGAGAGATATATATATATATATATATATATATATATATATATATATATATCATATGTACCTCATATGTGTAAATGAGATAAATGATAAGTTTGTAGACTAAGAGTAACTATGTGCTAGTTGTAAGTATTAAAAATGTATTAGATTTCGCGGCGACCACCGGCAAAGTTGTACCGGCAAGATATAGTTTGTAAATACATGTAATACAAAAATAAATACAGTCCACATTATATAGTGAAGTTGGGGTTTCATTGCTGGTGAAGAAAGCGTCCCCTTCAGGTAGCTAACGGAAGGTCACTAAAATGAACCTCGGCAAGATCTGTTTAAAAAACCCGTGTAAAAATTCCACGGATTTTATCTCTATGATTATGTTAAAATGTGTTCTCTTTTTACACGATATAGGCTCAGTGCTTTGGCCACAATCTCACCTGATATTAAGTGACGATGTGGTCCAGGATGGCAAACACACTGAGCATAGAAGAACTGGTTCTCAAGTGGTGCTGCCGAACACACACTTATCGATATTTGGCGACAGGTCGGAAGCTACCCAGGTGGGCATTATTAGGAAAATGCTTTGGTTTCCTCAGGATGTGTTCCTTGAACGAAAGCTCAAGCTGATTTTAGAGTTGAATAGGTTTTAAACCCGCGTCCATAGACGCGGAATCCAGCTATCCACTGCGCCATCATCGCTTCTGCGGAAGCCATGTAGCCTAAGTGTGGTGTGTAATTGTGTGCGTATAGAGAATCAAAATAATGCATGCGATTTTACAGCATTGGGCTAGCGGTGGTTAGAACAGCTTTCCTAGTTGGTAATAGGAGCACATCTCAGGCCCCTGCCGGAGAGAGAACCGCGCTCTGTGGATAATCCTAATATCGAAACACAATATCAACTAATATAAATCAATAATATTCAATTACAGCTATGCCCCTGGCTTCACTCGCATATAAATAATAAATTATTAAGTACAACTTGATAGGAATATTTTTTTATAAATCACACTACTTAGATCTCCATTATATGAGTTATGTATACACAGATGGACTTAGAAATATCTTAATATTAATAAAATAAATTAAGTACTCACAAATTTTTTGCACCTGCAGCCTAAAAGTAGTGATTTTAGTTGTCGTACAATTAAACAAAAAGTAAAAAACGGCATATGGCCTTAGAAGTAAATATTCAGTGTAATAAAACCAAAAAAACATTATCAGTAATCTTCTTAATTATCCAAGTAGCTTCGCGGGTATAGCTAGTTTCTCAAGTAAACTTGACACACTGTATTGATTTGTTTTAAAACAATTTGCTTTGTTACATTTATTATATTATTATTATTAGCTGTGTGCCCGCGGCTACGACCGCGTTTCATATATTCTTCACTGTCTTTTATTTCTTTTGTAAGGAACCCTAATATATATTTTTAGCACTGAGATAAAGTAAAGATATTTTTTAGAAATTCAAGCACTTGCCCGTAAAACTGTCCATTGAATAGGATCTTGTTAAATTTTATGCGAGTTTTAATTATTTTCGAAAATTCAAATACCCTAAGTTACCCGAAGTAACTTCAGCTATGTACCAAAAAAAACTTCCGTTAAAATCAGTCTAGCTGATCTGGAGATTACCAATAGAAAACAGACAAAAATTTTAAAAGTTGCATATTTCTTACAGGTATCGTATATTACAATCATCTATATTTAGTAAAAATAAATAATTTTGACATAACAAACAGACAGTTTAATTTCATTTATGAGTATAGATTTATATATCTTAATTATATTTATTAATTAAATTCATTTAAGAAACCCGAAGGTTTTTTCTTCTGTCATTTTATTTATGTCAACTGTCAGTTTCCTTGATTATCTTACAAGTGCGATTTGGTAATCTAACATAAGTTTTTAATGGATTCATTAAAGAGGCCGTCTATGGAGGAACATTTTAAAATTTGATTTTTCGAACGTCGAGAATGAATAAAATTTTTGATGTCAATAAGAAAAAAATGTACTACTTCGATGGATATATAAACTGGTTATTAAGAAACGACGGCGCACCCTTGGTGTTATGAAGGGTGGGCAATTATGAAAGGAAAGCTTCCTAGGATTGTGACTAGAAGCGAGAGAGATGTACCCGCTCTCGGACGAGCGCATGGCCAAGAAGGATCTTAAGGATCTTACTATGATTGAAGTAGTAGGTTTTTTATCCTTTGTAATTTGATATATATATATATATATATATATATATATATATATATATATATATATATATATATATATTAATTGTAAAGAAAATCTTCGGTATTATGTACAAGAAATTATATTTTTTTCATGTATTCATTTCGTTTATAATTTATTTATTAGAAAGTAAATTTAATTGAATTGCCCTTGTGACGACACGACCATGTGCATCTTATTCACTCTTTATTATAATTATATACGTTAGATTAATGCTATCAATGTTTTCAAATTGCAAATTACAAGTGCAATTTTTACTACCATAGAATTTTTCTAGTCTTATGTTTGACTGAGGTGACTACATTAATATTGTTTTTAAATACCAAATTAATAATTCAATTTTATAAAACCAATATTGGTAAGCTCAGTGTACCTCTCGCCTTACGTAAATAGCGTCTCGACGCACACGGTGCCGCGCGCTCTCGTTCCATGCTATGCATACGTTTTACTTTTCTCTTTACAACCTTTTACTTCACCGTTGCCTACATTCCTTTTACACTTACTCACAGTAATACAAGTACAGTGTCTTACTTAAATAAATATAAAGAGGTACTCTTGCAAGCTTTTAATATATTTCAATTAAATTCCTTGGTAATTGGAGTTAATTTTTTAGTCAAAACTTTTTTAGCGCCGTTAAGCGATTGATTGAAAAAGTTACCATTTCTGCTATATCGTCACCCTTCTACTTCAGCTACCTCTCGTATGGTTCGATTGTGAAAAAAACTTTATAAAAATGTCCAAAGTTATTGATCTGAGCGATAATAGATAATGTTATTATAAAGATAATAATAACAAATGTTGTTAGTATGTTAAATATTAGGTTATGTTAATAATTTGAATTCGCAAATTATGTAATTTTAACATTAGAAAAATAGTTTATCCCAACTTTTCACTTCTGTCGGGAGTCCCCGTGGCTGCATCGCTTTTTTATACGGGATTTTGACTGTGATCTCACATGATATTAAATAACAATGTGTCTTAAAATAATAAAAAGTTAAGCTTAGATAAACTGGGTTTCAATAGTAACTGCCCGAAACACATCTATTGGGATTGGACGACAGGTTTTAGGTACCCAGGCGGGCATTGTTAAAGACTGACTTACCACCGTGCTATGGTTTCCTCACGATGTTTTCTTTCACAGAAAGCTCCGGTTGATTTTAGAGTTGGGTGGTTGGGCTCGAAACCGCGGCCATTGACGCAAAATCCGACCGCACTAACATATACTCCATCGCTGTTTCCATATACTACTATGGTGGTAGCAAGTAAACTATAAGTATTGACAATCACTTGAGATACAGTACACTGAGGCTTAGAATGTTAATAACATAAACACATCACCACTTAATATCAGGTGAGATTGTTACCAAACGCTAAGTTTGTACAAAAAAAAAAAACGATTATTTTGTATGCGTCTCACGGTTTTATTTAAATAATTTTCCTCGACGTGAGTAAATGCTGAGTACACTGATGCTTTTTATGTGAAAAATACGTGACTCATTCATTGAATACTTAATTATTTACCTTAATAATATAGTTGGCAAATCGTGTACAATTTATATTTGTAACTAACTGTGCCCGCAGTTCTGTTCGTGTGTAATTCCGTATTTATAAAATGAAGATTTTAATAAAATATACATACATGCCTTGTGATGCCGGCTAAGAATAGTACCACCCCATATCTACCCGTGGATGTTATCATATAAGGCGACTAAGGAATAAACCAGGCAATACGCAGCAGCATCATCTGATAACCACACACACCTACTGCGATCGTTAGCCCAACTGCCAAATGTAGCGTTTATGGCAATTCTCCCCTTTTTTAAGGAGACCTATGTCCTGCAGTAGACGTCTTCCGGTTTAATCAATCACAATACATACATGTATGTATGTTCGGTCTGAATATTTTTACTCACTTATCTCATTTAAAAAAAAAAACTGTGAAATATATTTTCTTAATTTATTTGTAACAAATAACTTCATTTACGCATATCCTTTTAATCCACTTTGGGATAAACTTTTAAATATAATTATTAAACGTCAATGTTACTCTGAGATTTGGACTGCTTCTTTAACAAATATTTATGTACCCAAAAAAAAACAATGGTTCATGATTCTAAAAGTGACTTAATTTTCATATAAATTTTTATCCACGAATTTTGTGGTGAAATAAAAAAAATCGTGCATGTTACTCCGGGACTTGGACTACTTCTATATCAAATTTCATAAATCTTCATGCAGTAAGTAGTTTTTGTGTAATTCGTGACACAGGCGTCTGTCTGAAATTTCAAAAATCATAGAAATCTGTTTTTAATCGAGTCTACAGTACCGCGCCCGAGTGGTTATTCTTAAATATATCCAGTGTAAAAGATATTGTTCCCTACATTTTTTTTAAATTTAGATTAACAAACCAGATAGCGTGCCGAATAATGTACAATATATATAGGGTATTACGTGTGGCATCTGCCTTCAAAAAGTGAACACAGCTTGCATAGGTTGAAATAACATTACCATACATTACTATCTATGTTCATATATACGATCTTAGTTTTATCTTCGCTAATGGTAAAGAACAGGAAATAATATCAAAATTGTGTCTTATGGCATTATAACTTGAAAACATTCTGTTCAATGGAGAATGTTGTCAAAGATTTGTTTTCAAAATTTCGTTTCCCAAAACAGTTTGACTAAAGTATAGTTATAATTGTTTAAGTAGATTGGTTTGGGGAATTCATCAGTGGCCGCGAGAAGCATGACAAACATACTCTAAATGAGAAGATTTATACTAGATCTCACTTTCAATAGAATATTTCTAAAATATACGATATATACAGATATACCATGTGTTGAAAATTTATAAAACAAAAAGTTCAACACAAAATGTCCAACAAGGCTAAATGTCATAAAGTAAGAGCGAAATAACTTCGGAGCCTTCTCTAGAGATTCTGTTCACTGTCGGCTTCAGTTAGTAGCCATGATGTATGTTTGCTTTTATGTACTTCGCAAATAAATCTCTTGCAGACACGAATTCAGGATAACACTAACGGGGGGTCAATATTTATAGAACAAAGTACTATTGATAAATAATAGTTTTTATATGAGAAATAGAGGATAATGTAGATTCATGTTAGTATAATAAAGTAATAATAATGAAAGAGTTCACAGACACTTCAGTTTTTCTAAAAATGATCGAGTAATAATTTAACGATATATTGAAACAAAGAGTGTTAAGTAATAATTGATTTTTTTACTTATAACAAAGTTTAAAACGTTTCGTTTTTATCCAGCGGCCTCGCATTTTTTACCTATAAACTAAATTTATTAAGGTTAGTAACAAAGAATAAATGTTGTGCTGTGTAGAGGAAGTATGATCTCGTTTACGTAAATTATAATCGAAATACCTTTATCATAAATAATTACATACACAATCAATCAATACATCTTCCATAACTTAATGCATATTCGTAAAAATTTAGACAAGCTCGATCTAGTGAATGATCGTCATAATTTTAATACTAGAAGTAAAGACAAGTTGGCCGTCCCACGCTTTAGGTTAAGTAAGTCTAATAAAAGCTTTATAGGTAATAGTATTCGGTTTTACAATAAGATCCCAAGTAACATTACCGATTTACCTAACAATAAGTTCAAGTATTATGTCAAGCAAGTCTTAATCTCAAAAGGTTATTACAGGATGGATCATTACGTGAACGATAGTGATGTCTGGAATTAACCCACATCTCTGTGCTTCCGCTAACATTAGCTAAGACTATGATTTGTATAGTATTTTATATGAAAAAAAAATTGCTATATATTATATTTATATAAAAAAGGACCAGATCGAGTTTCTTACCGGCTTTTCTCGCCTGGGTTGTTTTCCGAACCGGTGGTAGTGTATTAGACGTTCATAAGCGCCTTCTTAGGGCCTAAATTGAATAAATAAATTTTGATTTTGATTTTGAATCATTTTCGAAACAAAATTTCGTATTGTGGGAATGTTTAAAACGATTAAATCTATAAGTATGATATAGTAACATAAGTATACATAAATATAACATAGAAAATAAAAACATGGCATTTAGTTAAATACACACTGTCTTTATATAAAAAAGAAGGGGTTAGTAAGCGCATTCACTGTATATTCATAACCACACATAATAATAAGTCACAGGGACTGTTATGTTAACTATATCCAAGTATCTAGTATTTATATAAATTGTTTCCAGCGAATGAATTTTAATATTAAAACATATTTTTTACGAATATATAATTTAAATTTTTTTTTACGAATATATATCTATTTTTTTCTATCAGTCAGCCCGTGACCACGGTGGTGAAACCCAGCCGAAACTTCGGGATAGAAAAAAGCAAAGCTAACGCGTGAAAACCCGTTAAAATTAACTGAATTTAAATATGGAACGCGAAAACTCATGAACTGTTTCTTATGAACGAACAATGTTTAAAAATCATGCATTATTTATGTTTTCTCTACTGACTTTAAATTTGTTTTGAATAAATTAATTTTCGTGTACCTTTGAGATGTTACCGTTTAAGTATTATTTTCGGCTAGCATTATTCATCAAAAAAATCCTTGCAGTATGTACATTAGTATTCAAACTTTAGAAATAAAACTATTTTGTTATAAAGTAAAACAAAGAAATGGTAGATTTAAAATATGACCCACGTCGTTATCCTCAATCCCTACCCGTACATGTCTTCACCCTCGTCATCTCTCTTAATGCAGGATTAAGTGTTGTACACCTCGATAAAAATGTTATCAGTGTAAATATAATGTAGTGGAAGTTGCATAACACACCTTTATCTGGGTAAAAATGTATACATGACTTCGAGTCTATATTTGATCGACATGTAAGTGCTCCAGTTCTGTCTTAGATTTTTGTCAACAATCCGTCTAATTTCATTCACTTATAAGTTGTCTAAGTAATGCATAAACTCCATTTTTTTTTAATTTTATTTAACGTAAACGCTTTGTGGTAGGGCATTTTCTATTGGCTGACTGGGTAACCATTCTCAAGTTTGAAAACCTGTCACCGAATACCAAGAGGTGTTTTCCAGCAGTATCGCTTGAGAATCAGTAATCCTGAGGAGCCTTAGTCTGTTAACAATCCTGGAACGCATCGTCACTTAACATTAGGTCAAATTGTTGTCAAAGGACTGAGCCTATGTACCATGTAAAAAAACTACTAAACAGATTTAAGGAATTCATTCAGCTGTGGTAAGCTACACTATCGCCGAGTAACATAATTAGTAAGAAATGTCTATATACCCGTGCGAAACCGGGTCCAGTCGATAGTATATTATTAATGTTTCAGCTGTAAAATATATCTTTATTTACGCTTTGAACAAAATCTCATCTGATATCAAGTAACGATGTGGACCAAAGCGGTATACACGTTGTACATACAGTGTACTGGCTTTTAAGTTATGCTGAAGAAGGAAAACACCTATATATTTTAATATTTGACTAGTTAGGCATTACAGGATTCATGTACAGGGTCGTTACAGGATTGAAACCTATGTAGGTCAACAATGTATCTGGTTATATACTATCGTTCGCTTCAAAAATCCAAAAAGTTTAATTGCGTCCATCGTTTTAAAAACGCTTCCGGCGTAATATTTTAAAATTGATAAGCGACCCTCACGCACCATTGGCGTATCATAACAAAAATTCCAGTTATTCCATTCCACAGCATCCTAACACTATGCTCAGGGAAAAGTTCTGATGATAAAAAAATACTTTGACGAAACAATTCCAATTTAATCGACCATTTTTTTATGTTCAACAACCATCCGTTTTTTTATAGTAGCTCAGCAAAGGGACGGTGCACTAGTTATCTAACAGATATTAGACTATTAATCATATCTGTGACTTTTCTCGCATGTTATTTACGTAAATATATTCCGGCACTTACAACCAAGAAGCAAATTTTGCGTGTCATAATCTTCAAATGTACGTATGGCATACATTTATATCATACGTACAACTGTAAAATAAATCATTTCTTTAGTCACGTAATTTTAACAAAGCCTGAAAACGAATTATATTTTTTTTGTATAAATAAAATTTGTAGGTTAACGAAAATTTGATTTGAAGTAACTTAGTTCAAAAACAGTGTTTAAAATCGTGCGTCGTATAATATTTCTATCGTATTCGCGTAACACGCGTCGTTTGCCCAAAAGTTACGACTCGAAAATGATCGTAAAAATAATGTATTCCCAGATAATCCTTTTTGTTCGGTAAATAAGGAGATTCAAAACCGTTTATGTAAAATGTATGTGCGTATGTATACTATCAATGATCTAATGTAGCGGTTACAGTGGGGTTTGCGGAGCGAGAAACTATTTTCTTTTTTTTTTACAATAATATAATAAAGCATAAAATTTTAACTTTATGTGTGTTAAAAAACAAATATAGTTTTTAATTTTTTTATACGGAACCATAATTATTAACAAAAAATTTTTTTTTTATATATTACAGATAAGGTGTTTTTTTTCTAGTAAGCTGAGTGGGGCGGGTGTTCTTTATGTGATTTTCGAAGTCAAAAGGTATGTCTTATGTAAAATATATTTACTAGTACTTGCCTGTGATCGAAATTCATCCATATCTCATTAAAGTATATCGTTTCTTTTACAAAAAAAAGACTAATGGATTTAAAAATGTTACTATTTTATTTCTAATTCTTGTCAATTACTTAAAGTAAAACCTTCTTAAAAGTAAACATTTTGCTTACGCGGTAAATAAATGTCAAGCTTGACAATGACACGTGATTGATACTGCATTGGTAATTAAGTTTTATTATTGATTTAATGTATTCTCATGCATTATTTTTTTTTAAATATTAGCATGCAGCTCTCCTTCTCTATATAAACTATAAGTGTGCGAAATTTCATACTCTTTCGTAGGCGCAATTTTCGTAAAAAGGCGTACAAAGATTTTGCTTAACCTAATAATATAATAGATATGATTAAGTTCTTGCTGTATGGATTTTATGTAAAACTGCGAACGTGCTCTTGAAGTACCTTCTTAATATTTAAAAGACAAGTATTGTTACTGTGATTAATGAAACAAGTAAACTAATTGATAAACTAATAAAGTGTATTTTGCTTTGAAATTTTTATTTTTTTCATCAAATCCTTAATTATAATGTATTTTTACACAGTATTTATTTAAAATAAAGAGGACATAGATTTGTTTCAATTAAACATTTCGAACAGCAACGTTTTTGCACTTAAAAGTAATTTTAAAATTTATTACTTTATGAGACAGTTTTACCAATCCTTGTAAATTAAGATAACAATATTGACCCGTTTGAAAAAAACCTATCACATGTTTCTATTAGTTATATATTTGTGGGTGAAAAATAGGCTATTGTATTGATATGTGACGATTAAAGTATATGAAAAGAAGAAAACGCTACCGCTTCAACACTATATCTCAACCTAACCCCTTAAAGGTCACGTTTTCGGCTTATGTCAAAGAATATTTTATTTCAAACATCATTTACACGTTCACGTTACATTTCATTTTTATAACTCAGTATTTTTTTTTCATACGAAAACGTTGAGTTTTTTTGCCTTCCCCCTGTATATATTCATATGAACTCGTTTCAAAGGGAAACTGGATCCGTGTCTAATTCCCTTACGTTTGGTGTTTTTAAAACGGATTTTCTTTTAGATAATGAATATTATGTTAATGTATTTTTGTTGCGTTTCATAAATATAGGGATTAGACGAGTTATGGATTAATTTTGTTTTATTTAACACTAGCTGTGTTTCCGCGGTTGCGCCCGCGATTCATATATTCTTCACTGCATTTTAATTTCATTTTTTTACGGAACTCTGTTATTTTCATAAACATTTTTTTTTACTAAGATAAAGTAAAAATTTTTCTTATAAATTCAAGGATTTGCCCGTAAAAATGTGATTTTACGGATTTTATTCAAGCTTTTATGAGATTAAGTTTTTTTTACATGGAACCCTTATCATTTTAGAAAATTAAAAGTGCCCTAAGGTACTCGGAGTAATTTCAGCTATCTACCAAATAAAGTCCCTTTAAATTCAGCCGTTTCCCAAAATTAGACGGAACAAACAGACAGACAAATTAAAATTTTAAAAAATTTACTATAGCTATAGTAATATACATTCATATAAATTTTGTAAAAAAAAAGATTTTTCTAGATATGAGATTAGCGTGGATCAATTCTGATTCTGAATCCGATTCTCGGAACATTTACTTTATACAATATTTAAAAACGAATTGCACGCCTGGGAATAAACCAAGGCAGGGTTCCTTCAGGTTGACAGTATTAGTCAGTTCCAAAACAATTTACCCAATTACATTACATTAAATAGATTATTTTTATGAATCACGATATTATTCTGTCAAGAAATTACGTAGAACAGATATCCTCTACGTCAATGTTTCCTTTAGTATTGCGTTTATCTCTTACTTTATTATATTTTCTTTCCAGTTTTGTTTACTAATTGCCTTGCTGAAATCTGCAACTATTTGTTTCGTCGTTATTTTTTCGTTCAAACATTTGTATTAAGTTTTCTGGAGATAACGACTATTTTGTTATCATAAAATATATGCTGAATATCTCATATTGATATAAATCATTTATGTATCAAATTTATAAATTGTGTTTTAATTAAATTTCATTTAGCTGTCCCACTGATGAAATTATATCTTTATGGCATTCGCTTATTTTTCTAAAATGAAACTGCATAATTTATTAAGAAAAGTCTGGAATAAACAAAATTAAAGATATGTAAAATTAAAATGTTTAATAACTGTTTTTAGAGTTCCCAAAAAGCTGTGTCACTGTGGTCTCTATTTTTTTTATATCAATGGATAGTGAACATGCACATGGCCCGTCTGGTGGTAAATGGTTACCTATGGACAACTGCAACACCAGGAGTATTACCGATAGGTTGCCGACCTTGGAGAGCGTTTTTAAGACCCTTTTGAAGAGTCGAATGTAGCCTTGGTGGGAGACAGTGCTGGGAAACCCATTCCACAGCGCTAGCGTACGTGGTAAAAAGGTCCTGGAATATCTTAGTGTAGTGGCGTTGCGGATAGGTTTAAGGGTGTGGGGATGAGCGTCCAGGCAACGGCGGAGTGTATGGGTTTGGAAAGGTGACTAGGGCACCATTTTGAAAAGTTTCTCTGATTACTCCCCATTGTACATGCGGTACAAAACAAATAGAGACTCGAAATCTGTGATAAATTACGAAGAATTTAGACCGTATGTTAATTCGGGATCATGAACAAAGCTGAAAGCATGCCTTTGCATGCAGTCAAGAGAAAAAGCTGGTAAGCAGGAGAACCCGTCCAAATATGTGAGTAGTACTCCATGTGTTTTAAACACCACAAGTCGTTGTTTTGGTGTGAAGTACTGCTTAGACCGGTTGAAGACTACCTAGCTTTTTAGCTGCCAATTTGGTTTTGCTTTCCAAGTAACTTCGAAACTGAACGTCGTTGGATATGTTGACGCCAAGAATCCCGATATTGTTTGAGATCTTAAGAGGTACGCCCTGGAACTTATCATAATGATATTAATACAACGTAATAAAAAAGTGTAAGGTGCACAAAATATGATTTTTTCGAAGAAACGCCGTTGGCTTGAAAATCGCCTACACAGCATCATCAAACTTTGTAACGATTGCCCAAAGCCATCAGCCGGAAAATGGTAGACATCTGCAAAATATTACGAACTTCGGTTTGAGCTGCTAATTGCATTTAAATTACGAGGAATTGTTTCTAGCTACCGTTTTTGAATAAAATGATTTATCCCACAGTTTATAAGAAAAGTTATTGAAGACACCGTTACAAAATTAAGCCAAATCTCTATATCACAACGTAAATCTCAAACAGGCGACATCTACTATCAGAATGGTGAACTATTAATGTATATACTAATTTATATATATTCAATTCCAGTATTGAACATTATATGATGTGTAATTAATTATTTTTCGCTTCATTACAGCAAAATTTCTCACACAATACATCCAACGTATCGTATCGTATAGTATATAAATTTCGGTCGAATTAATTCACATTGAAACGAATTGGTTCATAAATTAAAAGCATCTCGTCGCAACACTCGCTTTATATTTATGGTTGTTTTAAAATCACTTATTTTCATTTATTAACCTACATTTCTGTACGCAACTGTATTTCTCTCACTTCAATTTCGGGTTAACAAAATTCGGTTATATTTGTGTTTTATTTGCATGATACATTTATTTCTGTTCACAGTCTATGTTCTCACACGCCAACAGATGAGTTTTCGTAACTAAATTATTTACCCAGAGTTTATTAGTGGGCTCCTGATTAATATCGTACCTTATATTAATAATGTTGTTAATAAAATACGTTTTTGTGCAAGACTTTTTATTATCACTCTCAATATATAGCAGATAATATTTCTCTGACGAACACATTGTTAAGAGCGATGTTTGAAAACCTGTATTCGGTGGAATACTATTATTCGCTTATATCCATGTTCGGTACATATCTATTAGAATGGTGCATTAGAAGCCACATGCATCGATACGGTATCCGACCACGCTACCATTGACCCATCATCGCTTAAAATTCTAATAAAAATAAAAAGTCTCGTTTCGGGGCTAATAATACCATCTAGCTACCGAGCTCAGTTAGTATTAAATGAAAACACCTGTCAGAGGGTCAAAGGTTGTTGTGCGTTACGGCCGGGGAGCCGGACTCCGGAAATTTGACGCGAGTCGCGTTTGCCAAATAAATTATGTTAAAAATGTGCCGAAAAAGAAATGTTTCGGTTTTGTCGTTATACTTTATTAATTCGATCTATTTTGGATAAAAAGTGAGACCGTAATCCTTATATAAAGGGCAGCGTGTCTGTTTTTATATTAGACAGTTCGCTTTTGTGTTCATAATTCGAGAATCATTAAACTAATTACGCTAATTTTTGTTCAAATGATACATGTATTTTTTGGCAAAATTTTTTGTCTATAATTTATTATTTTAGGTGATATATAAAAAGAGTAATAATAATTTAATTACGTAAACTAAAAATGACAACAAGCGCATGTTTTAATCGCAGAGACGTCGGCTCTCTTTGTGTATTCTACTATATGTAAAATAGGGGAATGATTTGAGGATTTTTTTGATATGGTACCCTCGTCGCCGTACCAAACTCACACTTTACGCCGATGGCTGGCTGCTCATCCACAAACCCTTAAACCCAGCTGAAACGCGACAATACAAAGGAACTGTAGAACTTTTTTGTCGCGCACGTTAGCGTTGTCGAATGGGTTACCCAGTTCGATGTTTCCTAAGAGCTATGGCAACGCAACAGGAATGCCTCTGGTGTTGCAGTTATCCATACGCGACGGTACCCATTCACCATCATATGGGTCGTTTGCTTGTTCGCTGCCCTTTTACGTAAAAAAAGAAATTGAATAATTATTACGAAAACTTTATTCGTTTACGCAAAGAGAGCTAAATTCGAAGTGGTAGTATAAAGTACAATCTATCTCCATTGAAATTAACGACGCGCCGGTAGAAATTAGTATTTTTTAAATTCACAAACAGAATAAAAATAATAATAAAAATGAAAGAAAGTGCAAAGATTTACCTATAAATGTACATCGAAATATAACTTTAAATATTGCATCCATGAGTATGGAGAAAGTTACGTATATGACTGAAATTGAATTCTGCTTCGACCGACCAAATATAAAACATCGACCTATTAAATGGTACCGTGTCAACAACAAACTTTTACTGCAACGTAAACGCGTCATATCCGTCCATGTTACAAGTTATTAGCGTTTCAGTTCAATTTAGCCTACCAAATTATACGCACTAAAAGAGCTATTTGAAAAAAAAACTCTAAAGAGATAAATGGTAAATTAAATAACAGTCCATTTGCCTTAAACCACATGGTAGTCTTAACGTCATTTCTGTTGGATACGCATACTAATACATATCATCATCATTCTTCTGCCTTTTCCCAACTCACTTGGGGTCGGCGCAGTATGTTTTCTTCTTCCATACGTCCCTATCAGCCGTCATCTCTTCATTCACTCCTTTTTCTTTCATATCATTTCTTACACACTCCATCCACACTTTCTTTGGCCTTCCTCTACTTTTCCATCCTTCCACATTCATATTCATTACTATTTTACCCACATGCGCTTCCTCTCTTCTCATAACATGTCCATACCACGACAAACGAGAACCTTTCAACTTTTCTACCATTGACGCAACTTTCAAACTCCCTCTAATATACATACTAATACATATAAACAATCATATTCATTTGAATAAAATCTGAAACTCTATCTAATTACTAATATTACCTAGAAAACAAGAGCATCTTAACCCCTTGAGCACTAACCTGGCCAAGTTTTACACCAGGTTTCCATTGTTTTCCTATTGTGTTCCTATTGTCTCATTTTTATGGGTAATCGACATATTAAATTGTTTACATCTAAGTAAATTAAAATTTTGTTTATAGAATTTTCACATATTTGGAATCAATAAAATAAGAGATAATTAATAAATTACATTACAAATTATTGCTGTCAGTTTAGATACAAGCACCAATGATAGAATGCATTGGTCGTGCTGGTTCTTAAAATGCGGTTTATTGCTTAGTGAAGTCCAGACGTAATGATATTTGGAGCAACGAGTTTAGGTTATATTTTATTATATTTAAAATTAATAAAGAAAGCATCACTTCACGCTTCCTCTTATAAATTGAAAGCATGCATTTGCGACGGCTATTACGGCGACGTCACTGGGCGTAGTCGAGAACAAACGACTTTTGTTAGTGACTGCTACCAAGCAGTTATTGTCTCACTTGGACAGTTCAGGAAGTCAGCCTACCTGCATTTAACGTTCTTTTTTATTGTGATGTATCGTCAGAAAGAGTTTCATCGGAACATATCATGCGTTTATCTTTTTTTATGTAAAAATAAAACTAGTATAGTCTAAAAAGGCTATCTGCGTATGAATGATAGATAAAGTAAGGTTTAGTGTGATAAGGGAATGCTTTGTACAGGAGTAACCATAATTATTATACCAACTATTTCTTATGTTAAATATACATACATATACATATACATACATACTATAAATATACATACATACTAGATAAATACTGAATTGCTTTGCGTTCGAAGTATTATAGTGTAGTTAGGAAGGCATTGAGTATGTTGAGGGTTGTCAAGCCAGTTGTAATGCTTGCCTACGTCTTGAGCTTCCAGGATCACCTACATACTACCAACTTCTGAACAACGAGGGCGGAAGGAAACCTTTTGCAGGACAGTGTTCTTCCTCATACTACAATAATAGAACTGTAGTGGGTGAGAAAGACTATTACTATCAGAAACCAGTTAGCCGGGATATAGCCGTTACATAGTGTAGGAAAAAAATGTGAGCCGTCACGGGACGCCTGGCAGATGTGAAACATCGACATTATTTTGTAAAAGTAATATGCAGAAAAGAACAGATTGTGATAGGAACTAAATATGTCATAATAATAAAATAAAATATTACGATTTTTTTTTTCAGATAACGATGACTATTTATTGAATAAACATTTATTTTCGTTCAATACAAAAATTTACGAATTTATTTCTGTAGTAAACAACACTGTATACACTACGGAGTATACGCTATAGGTATCCGAGCTCTGTGTAGCGAGAGAGATGGCTTAACCGGCGATCGTGTGGGAGAGAATCGCACAGTCAATTGCGCATGGCTATGCGTCGCCACGCCGTACATACTACTGCATACAGACTGTATATATATACCATCATATAGCGTGGCGACGCGTCGCCACGGCATGCGTCGCCACGCCAGAAATCGGTTTTTACGTGCGGCTATAGATGTTTCACATCAAAAAAGAATTACTACCGATTTATTTGTGAGGATTTTTAGCACCAAATCGTCATTCATTAAACTGGATTAAATATAAAATTGAATTATTTTCGTTTAATGATCAAATTACTATCATCATATCGGAGATTTTTTAATTCATAACCCAGTTGCGCTGTTTAATCCCTTGTGCACTAACCTGGCGTTTACGACAGCGTTCCATTGTTTTCCTATTGTCTCATTTTTATGGGTAATCGACATATAAAAAACTATAAGTAAACTAACTTAATTAATTATCCACAGCTGTGTAGATAAATATTTAAGATCATTAAAGAAACAGCTAAAACAGTCTCATAGTTTAGTACTTAATTCTTGAAAAAAAAAATTCAGTATATACATGATTTACCCTACGCTCTAAATTTAAGTTGGCTATTAAAATGACCTTACTTGGAAAATGTTTGTACTTTAATATTTAATTAACAAACATCACGACAATTTTGTTTGTAGTTATATCAAATAATGATATTTTATACAACACACAGACGTAATAACAATATTAAAGCTAATTGCACAAAAGTCGGATCTATCTTGTGATCGAATCAATAGCTTAATCAATAGTAGTTTTCACTAAAACTGCGACGCATGGGCTGTCAAACGAATTTTGCAATCAGCTAAAATTGACAAAGGATTGTTTTACAGTTAGCAAACAAGTCATCAAATTTCACTGCCGTTTCAAAACATTCCGTTATTTTCAGTTCTTTTTTGTACGAAGCAATTAAATTTAGGTGACTAACTTATACACGTAACAACGTTCACGTGAGTACGTTTTAAAACAACTAATAATTATCAAACATAGCTCGTTTTATTATATCCCTTTCTATGTAAAATAATCTTCAAAGTCGGTTTAGTATTTTTTAGATATTAGCTTGATAAAATAAACCTCCAAATTAATAATCTTGTGACCATGTAATCATCAGTGTAAGTTTAATCTATGGTAATTAATACTGATCCGTTTTTGGTAGATGAATGATCTAAAGACGAATAATGTATAATATAATGTCTGCTTGTATTTGATTCGATTAATGTGAATTTCTTTTATTAAGGCATATATACTTTGTTACGTTTTATATTATCGAATTAAATCCTCCCAAAAATAACCACTATCATTTCCCTTTATACAATTAATTTTTGAATATTTTCATCGTGACGACTAGTACATCTAGTCTAATATGACATCCTTGTTTAAAAATCGTAAATTCCAGGTACAGGGTACATGAATTTCACAAAAAAACGTTCATTCGATCACTTCTCGTAACTCTTACAGCGTACAATGACAGCTTCGTTTGGAGGTCTAAATTTACGGCGGCCATTATCATGACATCACCGGACGTTGTCTCGAACAAACGACTTTTGTTAGTGACTGCGACGTACGGTATTGTCTTGTTAGAACACGAATCAGGAATCAGGAAGTCTGTCTACAGCTTAACCTCTCCCTTCTACGTTCGACGGAAAAATGTGGTAACTTAACTTTTACTCGTATTGTAGATTTTGATATTTTATTTAAGATTCGCGTCTTATTTTTACACATAATGTTATGTAAGGGTTAAGAAGTGGCGTGACTCTAAGGAAATCAATTATAAACAATAATATGGTTAATTTTACATTGGTAATTAAAATAATGTAATGATAATCATTTGAAGCGGAATTACCAAAGTAAAATCAATCATATATTATTATAAAAATTTAATAATAATTCTCGAGTTTTCATCATAATAAATAACAAGTATTTACCTCCTGTTAAAGAATCATTAATCTCCATTCTCATATATACAACCTCCACTACTCAAACCTTACATTGACGATTATATCCAAATTTAGACCAAACTTCTAAACAGCAAGATCGATAGTATTAAAATTCCTACAGTTAATCGAAATTAATTTTATTTAGAATTGTTTAAGTTAGTTAACTCAAATGAAAAATTAAGAAAATACAAAGTTTGATGCCAATATTTCCTATTGTATATCCAATAACGTCAATACTTTATTTATTTAATAATAACAAGTACACAACGACCGTGAGAAAAGTTTACGTTTCAACGAAATTGATTAATTTCCCTAGAAAGTTTCTCCGCTTACTCTTTGTATGAATCATAAATAATAATGTAAATCCATTTTCGAACATCGAAATTCGTAACTGAATTTTAAATAAACAATCGAAGTAAATGGACTTAAATCGTGCGAAATGATGATGGTGTAAATATATAGATTATAGAATGGAATGTTTTTATATTTGCATCAAAAACAACACGAATATTAAATACACAGGAAATACATACATTAGAACATAAAACAATACCACAGCATTCTGGCAGATACAACATCAGAGTCTGCCAGAATGCTGTGCAGTTCTTTTAAATTTAGTTGATAATTTATTAAAATTTCTTTTTCTAGTTGTATTTTAAAGAATTTATGAATAGATTAAGATTAGTTACGATGGGACTGGCATGTCTTTTAAGACAAAAGTCGCTTAAAAAGGAATAAAGAGAAAAAAAAACAATCTGGTGCGTTTATACAAACATGGTCCATTGGTCCAATCTCAATTTGATTGCTGTACTGAAACTTCAAAAGTGTCAACGCAGAGCTGGTACTCTGGTTGAAAGTTGGCGCCCTGCGGAAACACTACTTTTTTAAAAATAAAATAAAAAAACATGATCCTATAAACTGATTTTTAATTATATAAACAAGTTAATGGAAAACAAATTTTGTCTCCCCATTTAATGAAAAGAATTTATATATCAGTTTATCATATAATATTCTGTATTTTCTTTCTATAACCTTCTGAAGGACCTTGGCCTGTCGAGAACTGCAGTAAGTTCTATTTTAGAACGAGTATCAAAGGCTGCACTAACAGGTTCCTACCAAATTTGGCTAGGCAGGGCGGGAAACTCGAGCAGTGAAGGTGAGCGTTGATGCGCATCTCAAAGGGGGCCTCCTTAAACCTACACCTAGGTCGCAAGTCCTGGGAACTGCTCTAAGTTTCTCCCTCTGCCACACGATGGACCCGGCACCCGCACGGTGAATCCATGGAATGCTAAGAAGTTTGTCTCTCCCTCTCTCTATATATATATATATATATATATATGTATGTATATATACCTTCAAACATGCAAATAACAAAATCTAGTGTATAAATTAGTATAAATACATACTTCAGCACCACTATAAGAAATATATATATATACATATGAAGTACATAACCTTACATAAGAATATCACTTTTTTTTTAATTAATTTATAAATAATTTATATTTCTGGTATTTGGTTTTCATCTGGTTATTTATATTTTTACAATAATTACTTATAGCCTCTGTCAGCGGGTTTCAATATCGAACCCTTAATTTTAAAATTGAGTTCAAACCAAAAAAAAAATCGAGTTTTCCGGCTGATCGCTGGCATTTATCTGTAATTTCAGAAGAAGAAATAGGACTGAAATTTAGGATTTCAGTAATTAAAAACAGATTGAGTTCGCATTTTGCAATCAACCGTTAGATATCAATCATTTAGGTATTACATAGGAATAAGGGTAGTGCGTTCTAAGGGTAGTGCGTAAATGCATTTTCCCTCGTCAAAAAAAAAAAAGGTATTACATAGGAAAATAACTTATATATAGTGATGATAGCTTAGTTGTTTATGAATTTATGTAGTCGGATTCCACGTCAATGAACGTAGATTCGAATCCAACTATACAATTGTAAATTAATCCTTACCTTTCTTGGTAAAGAGAAATGTAGTGATGATTTTTTTAATAATGCCTCTAGCTATCGACAACTCAAGAGATAAAAAAATGGTAAGTACGAAACGTCAGCATCATATTATGTTTATCCTCCTTGGCTATAAGAGAGTTTATGATGTATTTATATAAAGAAATACATCTAACATTTAAAATAAGTTTCATTTGTTTCAATAACTTTTGAATTATAAACGGACACATGTAGCCTTTTAAATACCGTGAACGAGATATTCGCCTTTAAACCAATTTAAATAAATAATTTAAACGTCTCTAACGTATAAGAACTTATTAGTTTCCCTTTATTAACAATAAATCCTATTTCAAATACTAATAATAATAAATAAATAAATAATAGAGACTAAATAAATTGACTAACTTAAAGAAAATTTATTACGTACAAATATTCGCTATATGAATAATTATTATATTCTTATAATAATTCATTAAAAAGAAGGACAAAGGACGTGTAATTTTAGTTATTAAAATATTACAATTTAATATCTCATACAAGAAAAACAGTACTCGCATACGCCTCTTGGAAATGCTTGAAATGAAGAAAAAAACGTAGTTAAAAATCATTTTAATACTGAAATTTTCAACGCAGGCGGTGCAAGGAAGTCGAGCAGGAAGAGAACACAACGAAAAGTGGAATATGAGAGTCTCTAATACGGACGAGTGTTGAGGGGTCGGACTGTTACCCACGACCGAATAAACAACTCACTCTGTTATCACTTAACATTTTTTTTTTTATTGAAAATTACGTTTTTTTTTTCTCTCAATAATCCTTATTTTTGTAGACAAACTTATATATAAACATGATTATTTTATTTAACAATATACTATTATATCGTCTATTAAAATAAAATATACGATGTTGTCAATGTAAAAACAACATCAATCCACAAATATGATCTAAAAATGGACAACCTCTAAAATGTTAATATTTAATTAAGTAATATTTTATTCGAATTAATGAACTGATTAAATGACACATTGTAAATAATTGTAGATATATTCCCACCTACTTTTTGACGTAATATCTATTCTTCATTCTTACTTACATTTTAACAATAATTATTGTGTGTACAGTAAATATAAAGTGCTTAATACGATCATACGCACATAACAAAAAAAAAGTTTAGGAGTTTATGTGTATCCTTCCAAAAAATTATTTTATTATCGATCACAAAAAGAAACAATAAATTTGTTACGGACTAACTTATGATATACAGAGTTATTTTAAAAAAATAGATTAACTAGTGCCCGGGACCATAATAAATTAAACGAAGAAATCACGACACTTTGTCATTAACACTTAAAATTGATCGTAATCTATCATTTTATCTATTTAGATTGTAGGTAGGTAGAAACAAAAGTGAATATATTATTAATCTCAAAAAACATTTTATATGCAACTTACTGATGAGTCGTTAAATCACCCGAATTCGGTAATGCATAAAAGTTCCAACGCGAACCCATGGTAGGGCCTCCGGAAATGTCGTCGACAGCCGAAACGTAACAGTCACGTGCCTCGCTTAAAATCAGCACGCGGCAGCAAGTTCTATGAGATGCTGTACAACAAATTTACATATTGTTTTGTTCTAAAACAGTAATAAAACTTTCCTTATATCTTCATGACTTTTGTGTTTACTAGAAATTAACGTTTTACCTTGAATTCGCCAAATAAATGATGCTTACTTTCCATAACCTATTGTGATATATTTTCCCTTCAACATTATAACTTATTATGGATAGATTCATTTTATTTTTTGACTCGGTAAATTGAAGGGTTTATTTGGACATTTAGGATGCGTAAATTGTAAGGGTATCTTTAAACTCCTATTGTTTTCATGCTGTTCTTTCATTGATAATAAATTACGGTTTAGATGACACTGTGAACTGTGATACTGTTAACTGTCAAAATAAGGTTTTTTTTTTTACTAAATAGATATGAATCTATATACGATACCTAAAATATAATTTACATTTTTTTTATCTGTCTGTATGTCTGTTTGTTTCGGGTAATCTCCGAAATGTCTGAATCGATTTTGACGGAACTTTTTTTGATAGATAGCCGAAGTTACTCCGCGTATCTTAAGGTACTTTTGATTTCAAAAAAATTTTTTTCGTGTAAAAAAATTAATACCATATTACGAAGTGAAAATTTGTATAAAACGCGGGTGCAGCCACGGGTACACAGCTAGTCATCAATATATATTAATTAAACTTAACAGCAAAACAATCATTAAAATAAATCAGTCATCATTTATCTAAAAGTAAATATCAAATCGAACAAAATTATTTAATCTAATTCAACCGAAAATTGCCATGAACACTTAACGCTTAATTGCTGGGCTTGTGCTCTGTTCTCTTTCTAAAAAGTTTGCGAGTTATAATTCTATTACTTTAGCCCTCTGGATATCCAGAACAATAAGAAATAAGTTATTATTTAAATTAAGACATTATATAATGAAAGTTAATTTGTAAAACCATGGCAAATAGAAACGTTACGTAGTGTTACTTTAGTACAATTTATAATGAATAAGTTGACGTTAGCAAGTAAATAAATTGCACCAGATGTACTATGATTCCAGTCAGCTGTAGACAGAATAGATTCTGATTATTCCACAGTATTAGTTAGATTGCTCGATTTCAAACGCAGTCTGTTTATTGACTATTCGATCTCGATTTAGATGGGACACTAAATATTCTGGACCTTAGCCATAACGATACTAAAGCTGTGTAAGGTTTAGATTTAGACTACCGAAAGTGCACATGACGGCTAGATTTACTGCGGAAGTCTACGCCAGCACCTAGTACAAAGATATACGAAAAGATAAAACTTTTAGTTCTGACAAAGTCTTGAATATATTGCTTTAAAGCTATTTTCTTGTTACATGCTTTATAGCAGATCTCAGATATATAGAGTCCTACTATTGACGTTCATTGTAGAACGTTAGTGCACTTATCTTAAAGTTTTAATAAAGAAATATATATTAAAAATCGGTTCTTAATTTATTTAGGTTTACACGGTATAGTATCAATGCTTTGACCACAATCTCACCTGATATTAAGTGACGATGTGGTCTAAAGTAAACACACTAAACCTAAATAAAGGTTACTATTAATGCTGCCGGGAACACACCGGTTGGTATTTATCGACAGGTTTTCTAACTCGAGGATGGTAGCTACCCCGGCAAGTATTATTAGAAAATGACCTACCACCTATGGTTTCCTCATGATGTTTTCCTTCAACGAAAGCTCAGGCTGATTTTTTAGAGCTGGATAGGTGGGTGAAAATTAAGTTGAAAAATTATTTTATACATTTTTTTACCATAGGAATAGTATTTAATTGTTTGTTTTTTGAGATATTGATTGAGATTGCTTAAGATACTCTTGAGGTACTCTAAAGGTATATAATTGTATAAGAAATTTTAATACCACGATCTGCAATCAAAGTGAATGTTCAGTTTTATGGGTCAGTAATCTATGTTGTAAACAAGAGAATAAATAAATGAATAACTCGCGTTCATTGAAGAGAAATCCGACCCCACTACCAACTAAGCCATTATCGCTTTTAGATTCGCTTTATCATTTCAAACAAAGCAGAGTTTCCGTTAAGTGTGAATTATAAATTCCGATAGCGGACTACCTTAAGTCTATTTCTTAACCGAGGTATCGTAAAAGAGGACTCCTCTGGAATTGCAAGTGGCACTTGCAATGACAAAATACCAGGAGCCGATTAAGAAATATGGCCAACTAAATTGTGTGCACACTTTTAAAATGTTTTAATAATAGTTACAAAAGAATGTCAAATGATTGGTTATCTAATATTTTTTATAGTTATGTCTAATTATAATATCTTTATAAATATATAAATCATTAGCTGAATCCAATTGCAAATTTTTTTGTATATTTTATTGTGGTCAGGTTTGTCCATCTTATTAAATTATTTCACACATTAACTTATAAAATACACACTAAAATCTAGCCAAAGAATTACGTCTATATATTAAAAAAGAAATGTACAAAATAGTCTAGTTAGTACTCTAACGGACACAATGACATATTTTATAATTTATTAATATATTCTACACTAATAAACAAAATTAAAGTGTTTTTTTTTTAATATCAAAATAACACTTTTTTTATAATTTATACTAATACTATTTGACAGATAGCTGAAGTTACTCGGCGTAATTTAGGCTACTTTTATTTTTCGAAAATATTTAGAGTTCCACGTAAAAAAATTCAAAACAAAGAAATTAAAAAAAAAATGCGATTCAAAACATTATTTTCCAATGATTATTTAAAAAGTGTATTACCCAGATAAGAACATATGATACGCGGGCGCAACCGCGGGCATACAACTAGTATTAAATAGAAACGGGTTTTTTAAAAAATAATGTATAGGCTCCGTACTATGACCATAATCTCATCTGATGTTAAGTGAGTATGTCGTTCAGGATGGCAAACACAATAAGTCTAGAGAGGTACTTGTTCTCAAGTGATGCTGTCGGAACACACCTAGTGGTATTTGGCGATAGGTTTTTATTATTAGACAATACTGTATCACCATCCATGCAAATGTTAGTAAGCGATACAATTTGATATCCAATATATCTTAAAATAATTATAAAAACTGTCTTCCTCATGACACCGGATCTATTTACATCGAAAATTTCACCTTATCACATTTCCAGTGACTCGTTTTATTTACAAACTAATATAACATAACATAACATAATCTCACGCCTATTATCCCCGAAGAGTTAGGCAGAAGTGAAATAGCGAACTCACGAAACACCACCCACATTTCGCCGAGCTTAGTTCCGTCCCAGATGTGAAAGGGGGCGAGCCTGTCGCCATATCGGCCACAAATTCCAAACTCCGGTATGATACTGAGTAGAAAAACCCAGTACCACTTGACCCGAACCCGGGGATCGAACCCGAGACCTCAGAACGGCAGTCGCAACGTGATGCCACTGCACCACCGAGGCAGTAAAAACTGATATAAAATGTAATATTTTTACTTCTCTCCCTTTTTATGTTGTTCTACCGAAGAAAACTAAGAAAAACATTTATAAAGGTCCATGAAAATTTCCTAGTTATATTACTATAAATATACACGTTGCAAAGATACATTTGGCTTTATTTTTGCTTTCTACAGGATCTGATTAAAGTCAATCATAATTGAGTCCATCACGAAAAAAGTTATCTTATTTCGAACATTGCTAAAAGTTAGAAATCAGATTCTTATTTAGACGGACTTACGTATATTTGAGTTAATAGAGTACAGAAGTTGAGATACGAATTCACGTATATATTTGAATGTATTCATAAAAGTCTGATAAAATAAAAGTAGAAAAAATAAAAGTCTTCATTTGCTCTTGTATATTTCCTAATTTCTCTTATTTATATAACGAATACCTAATCACGGTTTGTAACATAAAAATAACAGATTACTACAAAAACATATGAATTATATGGTACTATGTTAAAGACATAATTTTTGTACGTTTTCGTCTTTCCCTCTGTTTGTTCCGGCTAATCTTCGGAACGGCAGGATCGATTTGGACGGGTTGTTTTCTTTCAAAGAGTTTCTGTCTACTTAAACTATTTTTATTTTCGGATAATAATGAATTCCGAGTTAAACGTTAAAAACATGACATTATGAACAAAATCCGATTGAGTAAAAAGTGTTTGGATTTGTGATAAATAAATATCTTTTTACTCTTAATAAGATACACAAAACAGAGTGTATTCCATTCATAAATTACAAATACATTTAAATCCATCCATCCATTAAACCGAAAGTAGTACACTTCTGGACATAGGTCTCCTCCAAAGATCTCCACAAGTACCGGTTTCGGGACACCCGTATCCAGCGGATTCCCGCGACCTTCACCAGTTCATTACGTCAGTTTGACTTCACATTTTAAAAGCCTGTTTTAAAATGTATTTTTGAACTATTATTTTATCAAACAAGTTAATACTCCCTAATATAAGATTCGCTTAAAATATAGAGTTAATATTAATAAAGCAGACATTCTTAGAATTAAACCAGATGATCCCTTGTTTTAATTAAACGGAGACAGATCGTAAATCTTCGTTATTTTTCGAGAGAAAAGTCGCTTCGTATAAAACACGTTAACTAATTTCATACTTTGTATAATATATACATAACAATTTAAAAGACAAGAGGTATTATTCAGCCTGTGTAATATAACGTTCATAACAACTTATTTGCATTCTTATATGGAACATATTATTCTCCGTACTTTACTTTATACGTTGCCTCGTAAAGTCGTGTAAATGTTGGCCTATTAAGTACCGTACACATTGTTGATGAAGCATTTGTATTTATGTCATATTATTATATGATTAATGTCATCGTAATAATTTCCATCACTCCTGCCGAAAGACGTTCACTGCTAGACATGCCACGAGGCACTCCACAACGCTTCCAAGGCACTTCACAATGACCGCTCTTCCGCCACCCTCATCCAGCGTATTCTCACAATTTTCGTCATGTCGTCAGTTCATCTTACTGCAGGTTTACTCACGTTAAGTTAACGGATTTTTTTAACACTGTACATGCTCAGTGCTTTGACCAGGAGGGTAAACACACTATGCCTAGATGTACTGGTTCTCAAGCGATAGTGCCAGAACACATCTGTTGACATTTGGTGACAGATTTACTAACTTGAGGGTAGTAGCTACCCAGTCGGACATTATTAGAAAAACAAGCACCAAGGATGGTTTCCTCACGATGTCCAAAGGCTCAGGCTGATTTAAGAGTTGATAGGTGGTTTTGAACCCACGTCCATTGACGAGAAATCCGGCCGCACTACCAACTAATTGATCAGCACTTCAATCGGTATGTGGTCACCATTTGTAAACTTCTTGTCTCCATCGATTATCGATTTTATGGGTAATGTGGCCAGTTGCCACTTCGTATTCTTGAGGCAATGTTGGTGTTTTTTGATTTTTCTGTGTATATTTTTTTATTTATTTAACACTTTTTGCACACATTTATGAAGAACGTAGATTCAGATCATGGCTAGAATTTAGAAATTGAAAGTGCGGTGTTAAGTACGCAGGTGCATTAGGAGAAAATAACAAAGAGTATAAAGTTATCAATGCCCGCAAACTTCGTCGCTGACGTATAGGTAGCCAGTTTAGCTGCTTGCGATAAGTCGATACATGGTCGTACTTTCGAAGGTTAAAAACGAAACGTATGCAATTATTAAGAATGCGGTCAAGTTTATCGAGCAGATCAGCGTTGACTTCGAAGTAATCCTCCTTTCTGAATCATCAATCATCTAAATCATGTGGTGAACCTTTATACATATCACTCTCTACTACCTTTTGATTATCCAATGATTGAATTGGCGAATGTAAATTTGTAGACCTACTAGGTTACAAAACTAGTTTCGCTAATACATCGATAGGTATTGCGAAGTAAATTTTCGTTCAGGACTTAGGCCAGAATAAAAGAAAATTACTTACTAAACAGAAACACGATTTCATTGTGATTCTTCCTTTCACCAAAAAGTTAGAGGTCAGAGGTTATAATATTAGTTATGACATGTAGATAACATGATAAGCGATTGCTAATTTTATTCTTTCAGATACCCGTTAGAGGCGCTGCTATATAGCGTTTTCATCACACCTATTTTTTTGTTTTATATTTATTTGCGCGCCTTGAAGTAAAATTAGGTATATGCCGTGACGGTAAAAAAAAATCTTAGATTTAGGTAATTTTTTTAAATCAAAAATTTAAATATGCAATGTTATTTTAATGAACAGGAACATTAATTGGCTTATGCAGAACAATTTACCAAAGTTTCCAAGAAAATTTTTCATATTTATATGTTTGTACTAGCTGTGTGCGCGCGGCTGCGCCCTCGTTTCATATCTTTTTCACTGCGTAATATAGTTTTTTTTTTATACGGATCTCTAATTATTTTTCAAAATTATTTCTGATACTGACATTAAGCAAGGATATTTCTCCCAAATTCAAATATCAGCTAGTAAAACTGTGCATTGAATATGATTATTTTTCCCAATTTCCTAATCTAATCCTAAAGAATCCAAATTATTTTCGAAAAACAACATTGATATGTGTTTAGTAAAAGGTTATTATTTTGATAGTATACACAGACACTTCAATTTTATTTGTTGGTGTAGATTTATTATAACATATCTATTTCACCAGTAGGCAACACGACCTTGTGAGAAAATTACCTAAAAAAATATTTAGAATTATTGCAAACCAAACTATAAGTTGAACCACGCATTTATATAACATACATTAAAGGTAATGGATACCGACTGTAATCCTAATGTTTTTCTCATTCTGTCCATGATAATACGTTGAAATTACAACTTAATACAAGATAGCATTATAACAGTTTTAAACATAGATCCGTGCTGATTTTAGATAAAAAAAGGAATTTAAACTGTCAATATTAGTTCAAGTATGATGCAATCGAAAAAAAAATGAATATCGTTAACCTGAAATTACAATTACAGTTTTTACACGCAGCATAATGGTTTTTGATTAAGAAATAAAATGGAAAACATGAACCCTATGCCCGTGTGTAAGTTCTTTTATACCATGCAAGATGCGCAGTTATGAAATCCTTTGATGTCTCATATCTTTGTCGGGTCCAGGGGGTTAAATTTTATTTTTTCTTACATGGCCACAGTAAAACCTTATATGAGTAAATCCTTTTACTGTAGCCACAAAAGTGAGCTTTACATCTGTATATTATTAACTCATACATATTGCATATATATAAATCTGTTATAATTATCTCAGTTAACAGGGTTCGCTGTTGATAGATACGTGGACATCATTACATTTCAAGATGGCCATAAAACATGGAGACCAAAAGGTCATACAAGCAAAAATTGCCCAAACCCAAACTATGACATAAATATGCGGATACGGACCTAGTTCTGCTTGGCTTGTTACGACCTTTAATAAAAAAAAAAAAAAAATTGAAGTAATAATTAAGTAATTAATTAATCATAATAACAAAATAAGTGTCTACAAAATAATTTAACATATAGATATAAAAAATTTATATGTAAAATAGAAGTAGATTTAAGCTCACATATGCGAAGATTACTAACTAACTGCATAGCTGCTCGAATTGCTATTATAGGCAATTTTTTCCGACGCAAGTCAAATTAAATCTCCAATATAATAAAAGGTGTGGACCCAGAGTCTACAGATAGTTTAATTTTTAATAATAATAAAAAAAAAATTACATCTGAATGTAACCATGCTGCAGAGCAAGTCAATATAATAGATAGGTAAAATGTTATAATTTTAAATTTTTAGTTTAATTTTCAATAGTTTAAACGAAAATTGAGGCGACTTCACCTCCGGCTAATTTTCGATTGGAAACGTTAATTTTATACTAAATAAATTAAAAAAAAAAAACATAGACGCTATAGAATATCTATATTATAATGTCAAGTGATCATTTTCATTCACCGTTCTACTAAATTCATACAGTGACGATCTATCTAGCTGTCGAGAATTGTGGCAAAATTGCCGAATACTGATCAATCCAATTCACCTTTCCTCTGCCTTTTGTTCTGACCCGTTGAGTAAGGATAGTTAACTCGAACGATGAATTTGAAATAAATCTATTAACCGAACACATAAAAGTGACATATTTTTGACATTTTTGACTAACCAACGGTTTTAGACAAAAGAGAAATTATTGTTATAGTTTTTTATGGTACTGAATCCGTTCTTGATACTTTTTTCGTTTGAATTCTGCGTTTTGTAAGAAGTAGTAATAAAAAAATTGCGCGATCTATCTTCATTGACGGTGGCGCCATCTCTTAGTAGTTTATTAGAACGATTATGTCGATTTATGGAGATGTTGTTTCTGCTCATAAAAGAGAATAAAATATTATAGTCGTTTTTAACTCAGGCGGCAACCCAAGACGTGTCACGTTCCCATGCATTGAGCATTACACGCTCAACACTGCATACACACTCCTGCACATAACACGCAGGTACATGGGTCCTGTAAGGAACCTTTTTTATGTTAAATAAAAAATGTAGGGATTAGATAGGATCCAACTCGCGAGTGAGTTTGCATACTCAGGTAACGGCCAAGCCGAGGTTCGAACTCTTGAGCTAGTTACCTTTTGCGGCTAAGTGTCTTCAGTACTCGCCCCCAAAGTTCGGTGAAGGTGTAAAGGCCCTTCCGGTCAACGGTACTAGCTAGGTTAGAAAAAAAATAGTCGTTTTTAATAAAAAAAATTAAATACCATAACATGAACTTGTATTCTCTTGAATAACTATTGATGTTGAATCAAAAAGTTTGATCTTTTTGAAGAAAGGTATATTTCTATTTTGTTGAGACGGTTAATTTCTGAGTCAAAGCGATCTAAACGAATCACCAGCAGGTACGCGATCGTAGCAACGTTCAAACGATGTAATTGCCGACCCATTGTAAGACTTTGATCCAATTGCAGTAGTACTATCCCCTACTACATGTTACTGTGAACGTACCGATAGTTAATAGCTATTGTAACCGAACCAATTTATTACATTTTCACGTGATTTTTATTCGACTTTTTAAAGTTATTTCTAGGATTAAATTTTTATTACTTCACTACATTTGTGGCATTTTTAAAAATGATTTAAAGAAAATTATGGGGATAAAATAGCATTAAATTAGTAAGTCACTCTAATAGAAACTTTATGAATAGCGTCCTTTTTAATACGCTTTTATTAGCTTCATACGTATAAAGTATGTGCCTATGTAGCGGTAACTTTGAACATGATTTTGACCCCCTTCCAAACGTTGGATTGACTCGAAATTCGGCACACTTATCAAGGACCGATGACAATTCAATACTTAAAACAGTTAGTCTCGTTATCCTTACCAGGATTATCAGGTTGAGCGATTTTTTATTATCTGATATCCGAAAACCAAAATAAATAATAGTTTAAAAAAAAGTTAAAATCCACGCTTTTTTTTATATAAAATACAATTAAAACATATAAAATAAAATTAATAAATATAAATTAAGAATAGTGTAAATAAGAGAAAAAAGCTTTTTAGATTAAAAACAAAACTGAAGCAGATTAATAAAGTAACTATTTATTGACTTTTAGTGCATTTATGTAGTTTATGCATTTGAAGTAGGTTTTGTTTTTAATTAAAAAAGTTTTGTTTCTACTTTTTAGTGTAAGTATGGTCTTTTAGGTATTGCTTGAAGCCTACTTCATGGCTTTGGAAACGAATATATGAAACAGAAATTTTTGCAAATTGGTACACAAATGACGGAGAAGTCGCGTAACAAACAAAAAAAAAACATACAGACGAATTGATAACCTCCTCCTTTTTGAAGTCGGTTATAAATATTAATTTTATTGTTAAAAAACGTTGCGTGCATGGTGTCACTAGTTATAAATATTTTATTGACAGACATGAGTAGATTATCATTTTAATAATATCTTAAAAAGCACACCGTAAAGTTTAATGCGGATTCCAAGGTCCCTCAGATCAACACTGTTAGTTAGTTTGAAAAAAATATGGTAGTGAAAGACCTACGGATGGTTGTGTAAAGAATACTGTTTATAAATGGTTCAGTTTTGTGTAACCGTGTTTTTAGTGCCAATTAATAAATTTATAGTCTCCACTGAACATAAGTTAACCTTAAATAAAACGCTAGTATAATGAAATGTTCGAGGTCTGATTTGATTTTTGTTAGAAAAACATGTCATTTGTTTTATTTATCTTATTAGACACTTGTTCATTATCAAACAAAACTATGTATATTTCTTTAATCGAATGTTAAAAAAATAATAAACAGGGCAGATGAAAACGCGGGTGTTAGTTAGTTTACTGTAAATACGTTCTCGATGATCAATCCTTTAAAATCTTTTTTATCGTCATTTCTTTTCCTTTTATCATTATTAAGAACACTTTTGTTCTATTTCATGGATGACAAGTGAATTAACCGACCGACCTGACTGACAAGTGTTCATATAAACTTTTTCGCATATATATTACTTTATTATTACTGATATTTTTTTATAATATATACGCAGAGATTGATAAATAAAAGGACACGATGTTAACCAATGAATGGCTTTTAATTGGGAGTTTTTGGCGTGAGCTCAGTCTGTCATGTAGCAGTTATTTTTTCTTGAATTCATTAAATTTGTGTATTTGATTCTATATCATGTCACTTTGGTAGCGTTTTGTGTGTATATTTTAATTATTGTGTCCAAGTTGAGTTTATTACAGACGATAATGGGTAACATACATTCTGAGGTGCCGACAAAGCTTCGTAGAAAGTTCGAGCTGGTTGGGCTATTGTTTTGCTGGAGTTTGGTAATCCTGATACCAGATTAAAAATATATCTTACACACATGACACAGGCAAAAATAGTATACAAAGATTGCCATTAACTTAGAAGAAGAAGATTTTCAAATTTCAAATTATTTTTGTTACATTTATTTTTTAATGAAAAGGCTAAGGTGCTATACCATGCAGCCCAGTCTGACGTTAGAAATATTTTTCATACAACGCTCTAATAAAATAAAGGCACTTTGTTTTAAAGCTTTCCCTCCAATGTAGTTAATGAAGGATTTCAAAATTCACGTGTAATTATTATTAATACACTTCACTTGTGAAAAATAATTAATCTACATCACGTATAACGTCACCAAAATTAAACAATATAGTACAAGTTAATGAATTAAAAACAAAGACTGCTACATAACAGACCAGAATCGCACCAATAACTCTTTTATAAGTGCCAATAGCACAATGACAAAATATATAATGTCATTATAAAAAGTAAACGTTAATGCAGTAAAGAGATTTCAATTATTAAGATTGAATATACTTAAACAGCGTATAATGTGTACAATATAATGTGGAACTAGTAATCTAAATCTCCATTTAGTCAATAACTTCAGTCATAAATTTTCCCGTAATCTACTTTTCATCGTAAACATGCCATGAAACGATTCAGCCGAATTATCAATTCCAAAATAGTTCCGATATAAACCAATAACAGTCTATTAAATTCGACGGTAACAATTTAAATTGCACCGGTGACTATAAAAATGTTATTTGAGTAGTATTTCAAATAGACGGGTGTTGCCAATTTCGCTTTGTTAAAAATACTATATATATATTTAAAAATGGTAGAAATATCAATTTACTATGAATTACACACGTTAACTGTATTTTAATTTGTTTACAATTTGTTTTGAGAAATAACAGTTTTTAAGTTTCAAATTTTACTTTATAAATTATATAGATTTTCAAGAAAAACTATCAATAAATTGGAATCACTCACACAATCACTTTTAGGTTTTTTTTTTTATAAGACACAGGGCTCAGTGCTATGACCACGATCTCACCTGATTGTAAGTGATGATGTAGTACATGCTGGTAAATACACTGATCCTAGAGGTACTGGTTCTCAAGTGATGCTCCCAGAACACACTTATTGGTACTTTGTGATTGGTGTTCGCAATAAACGCAATCAAAATATTTAATTTAGTTAATTCGATTTTCTACGCTTTTTGATATCAATTTAAAAACATACTTTTTAAATTACAAAACTGACTTCAAAAGAATATATTAGAAAAATGTACTTAAAAGTAAATAAATAATTATTTTATTCATGTACTTCTGTTTACTTCGATATATCCTTTGTTACAATCAATTTTGAAATCAAACTCTCACGTAATAAGACTGGATTGCACTATACGACATACTCGTATGGTCAACTTAAGTGTACCACCAATGTGGATATCAGGTAAAGGCCATCACCATGTCAAGTATTCGTCATAATGTTTACCTTTACCGAAAATCTAGGCGCATTGCATTATAAGGTTCGAATCCACAATACTGCCATTAAGTGTAAGGCAATAGCTTTCAGCAATTATATACAGGTACCTGGAATAAAATTGCAACACGTACAAGCTATTAATATTAAAAAAAGAATAAAGACCGTTAAAGCTCAATTTTCCAGTTTAGCATATTTTTACGGATGGCAACCCCGCAGCTATCGCGGAACGCGGTACAATCGAATTATTTTCCGACGAAATAGCAATAACACGCCGGGAGAGTCAGTCGGGTGCCGAATAGGTAGTAAAAGTTTTACCATCAAACGGTAAGATAGCTTTATGAATACCTCTTTCACACGTAGCAATATAATTCCGGACTTATTTTGATACGATTAGAATATTCATTTTGTTCTATTATGTCTCATTCACGTTCTCCCTTGCCACTTATAATGTTAGGGTTAGCATTCAATATGTATTTTCTCCGTTTCGCTTGCTCCTTGACATTGTTTTCAGACACCACTTTTTTGTATCCTTTAGCACCACCCCTTTCCAATTTATTTTAGGTTTGCCTCTTCTTTACGTGGTCATACCATCGCAGTATCTTTTCCTGTATCTGATGCATTATGCCGCGTACTCTAGACTTCGTCGCACTTACTCTTTGCGGAATTTATTGGGCACAATTATGGCACATATATAGACGTTCTCTTGAGTCACCGACCATATCTCACTACCAAATAATAACACTGGTTTTATAATACATTTGTAAATGAGATCTTTAGGTTAACCTGGTATTATTTTACCGCATGTGGTGGTTCCAATTACTTCTCACTATTTTAGTCTAGCATTTACATTGAATGTTCCCAGAGTTGTGATTCATAATCCCCATTACTTGTATTGTCTCATTGTACTTTTAGTAGGAAAGCAACAAACCACGTCGCAATATTTCATACAGTATGGAAGAAGCTATGCACTCTAAGGAACGAAGAAAACGTGAAGAGTAAAGTTTGTATGAAAACAAATAAAATTGTGATTCCCGATGGAATCGAATTAACGATGTCCTCGAAATGAAAGTAGGGAATTACTGAGCACGCCCATAAACCGATTTAAAAATTAAATGAGAATGATTTTGAAGACGAGATGTATTACTTGGAAACATTTCACGAGCTGCATTGTAAAAGACACTCGACGCATATGAATCGCAGTCTAATCAAATGCTTCAAATATTTCCTTTAGAATGTTTACCATAAATATATTTTACAAATATTGGACGAATATTGGACAAACAAAAATTTGCATTAATAGGAGGATTGTAAAAATATTTGGGTTTAATTCAATTTACTTGTAGCAATTAAGACCGCTTTATTCGATACACCACTTCTTGCATCTAAATCTAAATATAAAAAATATGATCACATGCCTAATAACAAATTGTGATTAAAAGTGATAGTGGGATAATTAATTCGAGTAAGCGATAGATTTAAATGACAATTAAATAAATAAAAAAAAAAACTTAAATAAATACACCAGATAACACACAGAAAAACTTAACAGATAAGATTTATATTCCAGTTTGCATGTAAAAAAATATTGTCAGTCATTACTCTCTTACCGAACGCAAAATAAACTTCAACGTTGCATCAAAATGCAATAGTATTTCGACAAAAACGTGGGAAATGTCGATTCATGAATGCGTAGTGGGCTACCAGATATAAATTTTTCTATAACCGTGGTGGATTAAAATGTATCTGGATATTTAAATTTTACACCAAATAATTATCTATTAACAATGTATCTAATATATAATATGTTTTATGTATCATTTCTTCACTATATATTTCTAAAATGTTACAAATACTAACATTTAGTTATAACTTTTACGCCTACCCTTGTTAATCTTTTCACCACCCTAAGGTTGACTGTGAGAAAATGCCTAAGGCATTAGATCCGCCTCTGTAATCAGGTGGGCGCAAAAAGTATAAAATAAAAATTGTTTTATAAAATAAATCCAACAAAAATATTACTATTTTATTATACAAAAATAAATATTCAAGGACTATTCTGTACCAGCATATTATTTTATGGTAAATCATTTGAAAACATAGTGGCTACAGAAAAACATACTTAAGGCTACTTATAGCTATATTAACTTAGTATTAATCATTATTATGAATTGCCAGGAATTTTAAATGGTATGGCAACCCGAACAATACTGAACTGGAACAGCGGTGCAGAACCGTAAAACGTAGAGTATACAATGCTAATTTTATTTCGCGGATGAACCCACAGCAGTAAAAACGGTTGTCAGGCAAAAATTGTGAAAAAGAGTGCACTTGCATTCGTTAATGGTTCGTTAATTTAAATATTTTCTCTTCCATTGACGCAACGAGTTCAAATTGGAATGCCCTGACATTATTTAGTTTATATAGCATACTGCTATTTTTTTAACGATTAGCACCTGAACTTCAACAAGTCATACGCACTATTAACTTAAATACGCTAATAAAGATCTGTATCTTTTAAGAAATACGTAAAAGCGCATGTGGGTAAAATAGTAATGAATATGAATGTGGAAGGATGGAAAAGTAGAGGAAGGCCAAAGAAAGTGTGGATGGAGTGTGTAAGAAATGACATGAAAGAAAAAGGAGTGAATGAAGAGATGGCGGCTGATAGGGACGTATGGAAGAAGAAAAACATACTGCGCCGACCCCAAGTGAGTTGGGAAAAAAAGGCAGGAGAATGAAATCTTTTAAGAAATACGTAAAAAGGTCTTAATATATAAAATTCATAATACTTTTAAAAAACTCCTCGCGCTTACTACATCTTATAACCATTCTTGATAATATGAAATTGAATAGATTTGAAATCCATAGGAGTGTTTTTTATGCTTTCTATCTATAGAAATAAAAATGTCCTATCACAGCGTTTTTCCGCTCGATAAACTCCGAAACTACTTAACCGATTATAATGAAATTTAGCGCACCGTATGTGATTTGAGCCATCTTCGTTTTGTTTTATAGCGTATGGTAACAATCTAGGCAACGTCTAGTAGGGCAGTTAGCATTTTTCAAGTCGTTCCATAACTCATTAAAAATTGCCAGTGTTAATTAATGCATCGTCTATGTCGCTTAATGGTTCGGCAAATTCAACGAATGTAAGAATTAATTAACACTGTTATCAAAGAATCAAAAAATACAAATATAACAACAAAACAAGACAAGTTTCATTTTACCTGTGTTGCTGACTAACACGCTTGCGTCAGAGCCAACCATTGCATTCGATAGCTTGATTGATAGAGGAGTATTTTTTACAGTATCGGAGAATTGTTTTCGAAAAATAAAAACGCTAACACAAGCACTTTCAGGTGATAGAATTTTTTTTTTATTTCTTTATAGGATCTTTGATAATAATCTCAAATGATATTTAAATAACGATGTGGTCCAGAATTGTAACCAATACTTGGAATAGACGAGCCGCAGAGTTCTTATGTCGCTCTGTTTATTATCAATGGAACAATGTAACATGCTTCAACAAAACCTTATTATTTTAGTTGACTGCAAACAATATTTCTAGTTCGAAAACAGTGACAGCCGGAAAGTATAAAAGATGTTATGGTTTCAAAACGACCTTTTCATTCATCGAAAGCTGAAGATAGTTATAAAATAAGATAGGTATATTCGAATTTACTTCGACCGATGCCTAATCCGATTATCATCATTATTATCAATGAACATTGTTGATTGTAATGGGAGAAAGACGGGTAAAATTAATTTGAAATAAATTAACCATGGTGTTAACGGTAAAGCCTTCATAATGTTAACTTAAATCAATTGCAATCATCATAAACATAAAATCAAAATCAAAATCAAAATTTATTTATTCAATTTAGGCCCTAAGAAGGCGCTTATGAACGTCTAAAACACTACCACCGGTTCGGAAAACAACCCAGTCGAGAAGAGCGCAGGCAAGAAACTCGATCTGGTTCTTTTTTTTTCATAAATATAATATATATCATTTTTTTTGTCATATAAAAAACTATACAAATCGTAGTTTTTAGTGGAAGCACAGAGATGTGGGGGTTATTTCCAGACATCACTATCGTTCACGTAATGATCCACCCTGTAATAACCTTTTGAGATTAAAACTTGCTTGACATAATACTTGAACTTATTGTCAGGTAAATCGGTAATGTTACTTGGGATCTTATTGTGAAACCAAATACTATTACCTATAAAGCCTTTATTACACTTACTTAAAGCGTGGGACGGCCAACTTGTCTTTACTTCAAGTATTAAAATTATGACGATCATTCAAGACGATCATACAAGTATGTATACGACATACTCATTACATTATATACAAATACCAATTATAGAGAATTGCTTCAAGACAATACATTCCCTAATCGCATACAACATACAGATTTCGCAGACGTATTTATAATCAGTAATATAATCTCTCCCATAAAAGCGGTGGGCATATTCTACATCCTTCTACCTATTACGATCCTGATACACGGCTTTCACTTCTTCTATTTTATACACGGTCTGCGATTACGGGTACTTTTGTCCCCGTAAATTATTTACATAGTCTTCGATCTGATCTAAATACGTTCACTTAGGTCGACCTTTACCAGCCTACGTGGCTGATGGGTAAGAAGAAAGGGAGAATTCACCTTCCCAGAGGGAAGATCATGCCAGTGACCCTTTTCGGACCTTGGCGATGCGGAGCATGCTTTGACAATCCCGTGTCGCCCCAAGAAGGCGGCGGTAGAGTTTTAGTGGGTATTCCTAGCGCTTCACGCCGGACGAGTCCCAAATATCACTCTGACATCTCGAATCCTCGACTTTTTTTTCTCTCCCGGATCAGTATTTCCCACTCAAAAAAAAAGGTCGATCTTTGCCAACTTGCTCAGGCGCCCTCGCCTTATAAATTTGTTTCGTCTATTTTCTTTCATCCTCTCCACGTTCCCAAAGCAATTAAACATCCTTTGCTCTCTTTGTCATTATATACTCTACCATACCACAATATTCCCTTATCACGCTATTTCTTACTCTGTCTATCATTTTCACGCCAATTATAACCTCTTGGCGCAAAGTATAAATAATTAAAAAATGTTCATTAATACGTACTATAAGACAAATAAATATTAAATATACAGATTGCTAGAGAATAATCGTCAATATCAATTTATATATAGACCTTTTCATAACAGCAATTTACGTTTTTACTTTCACATAAAAATCTACTCAACACGGATCCACAGATCGAGTTCGAGGCAATAATATATTCTATTTCCAAGAGTCTAACATGCAAAACCATCGAGCTACGGTTTTGTTAATAGAGGAACAAAAAAAAAAGTGCGCAAATTAAAATGTGCCATCGCCAGTCCAGTTTTCCCGACTGGAGAGCGAACGGGTGTCGATTGCAGTGGGCTTTTGTTCGCCATGGATCGGTGTCTGGATGCATCGGAATATTTTTTTTTTCACGTGTTCACAATCTTCCTGTATTGTTTTTAAATTGGATACCTATAGTTTTTTTGTGTTATACGCGATACATCGATAACGGCTATCAGATTGGACCTTATACAGCTAAATTAATTACACATTTTCTTAACATTATTTTGCTAATCACATACGTTTTTTTTAATCTGCCCATGCCCCTCTGCCCACGCCCCTCTGCCCTGTCTTAATTCCCCCCCCCCCCATCCGAAGTTCCAAAACATCTATAAGGGGACGTTATTGCCCACGTTGAAAACTTAGAAGATAATAATTGGCAAGACAAATGTAAGTTGTAACAAAAAAAATAAGTATCATTAGCTATAAAAAATTTAGTGCCGTGTGGTGCCGGCCAAGAATAGTACCACCCCATATCACCTGTGAGTATCGTAAAAAGCGTCTAAGGGAGAAAAAAACAGAGCATGGGCAGCAACATCTTCTGAGTAACACAAGCACCTACTGCGATCACCATCCCGCCTGACAAGCGTGGCGATTATGGCAATCCCCCCCCTTATTGGGGGAGACCTATGTCCAACAGTGGATGTTTTATTGTTAAATGGATGGATGGATAATATCCACAAAAATATGATTAATTACCTAGTATGGGTCTTCCTGAAGATCTTATTTTTTACGACGTTTTAGACAGAGTAAATACATTTATTCAAGTTTTCTTCACAGCAGAAGGCAAAGACTAAGGTTGATTCATATATATACTAGTATACAGTATAATTGAAAATTTAATGACAAAAACTAAACAATTTCAAAAAGATGGTTACTATTATTTTGGCCTAAATTGTTTTTGATACCAACAGAAAGCAAAGTTATTCTTCTTTTATGTACTTTGATGTATTTAATTGAAAATTTAAAGACAATAAGCAAACAGTTGCAGACAGAGATGTTCACTAATTTTTGGCCCTAAATTGTTCTCGGTACTAGCAAAAAGCAAACTCATTTCTCAGAAATTCAAACACTTCCCAGTAAAACTGATTCGTGTTTGTTCACAGTTTTTTTTAAGCGGCACCCTAATTATTTTTTCAAATAAAAAATAGCTTAAGTTACGCAGCGTAACTTTAACTATAGGTCAAAATCGGTCCAGCCATTACGGAGATTAACCGGAACAGACAGACAAAAAATTTAAAAACTGTGTTTTTGATATAGTTGCCGTATGTATTTAGTAAATAGTTCGAAATTACAAACGGATACTTCAATTTTAATTATTTGTGTAGATACGATAAATTGCATAACAAAACCTTACCTAAGATCTACACATATAATTTTTTTTTTTAAAACGACTCATATAAATTGGTTTTGAGTTATAACATAGTTTCTTATTTCTAAGATATAGTTTTCCATATATCAAGTGACATTCGACTTTATCGTTCAAAATTTATAAGCTTCATAATATATCTACCACACAATAAAACCATTCGCCTCCGAAAAGTTATACACACAAATAAACGTCACTAACAAAACCACGAAGACTATGCTTATCTGTTTTTTCTCACCACAAAGCGATATATTTTACTTGGAACGTCACTTCGCGATGTTTATATAACTGTTTATTGTGCTTTCGCTATTTTTTTTTTTCTTTCTCTAGTGCCTCAGATAAGTTTCACACGAAGCGACCAGACTTTATAGAGTTACCATTAATAAAATATTTAGATAGAAACTCTTGTGTTTCTCGCTTACGAAATGTTCTGTCTCAGTTATTAATAATGCCATTATAATATATAAAGTTTCGTATTTGATGTGATTTAAATCGAGATTAGTTTTCGTTTTCGTGCATTGTACAAATTTTAAAAACAGTTGACAATTGGCAGCAAGCTGAGAGTTCTATTATTTTTCTCTTTCGCTAGTTAAAAGACTTTGCCTTACAATGGCGTTTATTGCCATACAGCTAGAGGGAATAAATATGACAGTTATAGTTCTTCGGCCGGTTTGTTTTGCTGTTATTTTTATTTGGGCACGAAATAAACGACATATTATGTTTTTTTTTATAAATTCAACCCTTTTCCAAATCAAGGTCGAGGCGTACGTACTCAGATTTTTTCTCGTTATACTGATAATTTAGTGTCATGGAAACTCGTTCTGGAATGTTATTCATTAAAAATAACACAATGAAATCTTAATCTATATAATGAAATCTCTTTCCTGTCCTTTTAGCAATAATAATGATTCCTGTCATAACATAAGTTAAGTGACAATTAAATTAATTAATATAGAAACTTATTAACCCCTTGAGCACTTACCTGGCGTTTATGCCAGCTTTCCATTGTTTTCCTCTTGTCTTATTTTTAAGTTTACTCGACACATGAAATAATTTGTAATCGTGTTTTATTTTTTTACATACTGATTATTATAGACGCACCACAATCTAATTTTGATCTTAAGTGACGATGTGGTCAAAGGTAGTAAGGTCGCTAAGCATAGAGGTACTGGCGCTCAAACGGCGCTGCCAGATGACCAATAAAGTAGTGCATAGCTATAATTTTTTACGTTTGAGGATGGTATATTTTGTCTTGTTGTTCTGCTTGCATTCCGTATGATGGACATACGATTCACTTTAATTTTATTTTTACTTTCCACCATTATGCGATTATAATTTTTTAAGAGAAAGAGAAGTGTTAAGTTTCAATTCGCCCCCACTTCCCTGTGTATTCATATTTTGTGCAATTAACCTTATATACTCGCTAAACAAAAAAACTTATTCTAAAATTAAACATTATTACCAGTTTTATTTAGCCGTAGTAGCAGGATTCTATTTCATACTTGAATTATTACCTGAAAAGAAAAAAAGCAATTTAATTTTTTATACCGTAACAATAGTTAAGCGTTTTTTTATATTTTTGTTGTTGAAACACACTTGACTTATGTCAATTTATATTATTTTTATTTCATATTGTTTCGTACATAATGTAATAAAATATATGTATATTGAAACGTCGCCAAAGCATATATCTATCATTTTAAAATAACATAAATTGATCCACGAATTCTTGAGTTAGTAACTAACGGACACACTGACAAGAAGAAATTGCCTTATGGGAGGATAAGGAAATGTGCTTTTGTGATCATCAGACTTCGACATCTTCTACCAAAAACATGAAGGTGTTAAAATTAAATTAACCCCTTGAGCACTTACCCGGCGTTTACGCCAGCTTTCCGTTGTTTACCTATTGTCTTATTTTTATGGGTACTCGACACATTAAATAAGAAAGTAATTATCGCTCTAAATGCAAATGAAACAGATGTTATAATTGATAAGGCTACAATACTATTTTAATTAATAAAATATAATATTATTATAGATAATTGTGATGGAAATTTGTTGCTGCAAATCTATAGAAGTACCTCAAAATCAAAATTTCTTCATACAAGTTGAGCCCTGGGAAGAGGTTCTCTATTGAAAATGGCTCGAATTACGCGTTTGTTAATTTTATAAATATGGTAACCTTTCTCAGCTGCTGTCCCGCATAATAAAATGGCGCAAGGCATTTAGCTATGAAACTAAGCAAAAACAGACTAACCTACCAAGGTAATTTTCACAATCCTTACCGCCTGATCTTACTTAAAGAGATTCTATAATACTAAATGGTATCATTTAGACTAAACTCCGCGATCATACGGTGGGCTTAGACAAGCTAGCTAAATGTCAGAACGGAGGCGCGAATTGTAGCACTTGGCGTTATTTATGAGCTGCCATTTTCCTTGGCAATATCTTTTTTCCCACTCATAGTTCCGAGTGCCCCTCGTACCTCTAATGCGAGAAGGAAATTAGGAGGAACGAATCGGTGAGATTTGGAATGGAGCGTTTTTACTCTGTTTTTATTATTGCGCGCACTTTGTGTGAATTCTTTTTTTTTTTTTTGTTTTTGAACGATCGACGTTGCATGTGGTTTTATTTTTTCACGTTATTTGATACAATGGATGTGGACAAATGAAAAAAGGTTTTAAATATTATAAAAATTTGAATGAAAATTTTAATTATTTAATGAAGTTTTATCAAAATATTGTAAATTATATTTGATTGATGAAGGCATAATTTAACGGAAATTCGACGTAAATTACTCAGTTTTACTTGAAAAAGATTTTAACATGTTATCTCTTTTGACTACTCTACAGAAAAAGGAATATACAAATTTCAAATTCAAATAAATGTAAAATTATTTTAAACTATGTTTTTGCGTTTTTTGTCATTAGTTTAGTTTAGTTTTTCAGTCAAGTTTGCAAAGAACGTGAGAGAAAAAAATATTTTCAAGTGAAATTACCTAAGAAATATTAAACAAAATTTAAAAAAAAAATGTGTTTAGAAAACATATTAAGACAAAGATTTTTTAACTTGAATAAACTTTAAATCGATTTACCTTATGAAAACATTCCTACGGCTTATCTGTTACGAATATAATCCGAATAGTTTACGCTCCCCTTACTATGATTTAAAAAAAAAAAACACATACAAAATAAAAAAAACATATAACAGAGAAACGGTCGCAAAGAGAAACGGGTCGAAGCACTTGTGCTCCGACCCTTAGAAATCTAATTATACTTTTGTGAGACCGTCTACTGTATGACGGATTTCCGGCGTCGACGCGGGCCTTAAATGATTTCACTTCTTGAAATCTGTCTCAATTTCGCTCCGTTTCAGTTCTCGGGCGCAATTTCGTTCATATTATATTAGGTGGGGTTATACTGTCAGCGGGCAGACGAAGAAGATATTGTAATATTACATTGTATTTAACTTTGATTAAACTGTTGAGAAAGTATATTTTATCTCATCCTACAATGTATTCAAAAGACCAAAAGTTTAATTTAGTAGTAATTTACCGCAATACAGTGAGTAATAATCATGGAATTAATATGTACTATCGTACAACTGGAAGGTTCACTTGATTTTAAATTTCAAAGGAAATAAAGCTGTAATGTCATCAAAACACAGATCATTTTTCATCATAAATCACTTACAAGAAAACGCTTACCCGACAGAGAGTCACTTTTCAGCAGCGGTGTCCCTCTCGCAGAGAGACGAAACCATACTTTTTAGTAATTTTTAAATATTGTTTTACCTAAATAAGTGTGAATCATAATTATACGTGGCACAAAGTATCTGCCTATCTACCCTACCCGCCTTCCTACCTACTTTTATCAGCAGCCTTACCATCACCAAATTTATTCAGCTGTTCTCAACCGATTCGCTTACTAACAATTTATTTTATTAATCCTAGTACCTAATCTTCTAATAGTATAAATGTGAAAGTTTGTGGGGATGTATGAAGTTCGTTACTCTTTCACACAAAAAAATTCTGAATTAATTATTGTTGTATCTGTCAATGTCAACTATGTGGGTAATCTAATAATACAATAAACAGTTGTGTCACTGAATCCTGTCTATGTTTGTTGTTTGCACAAATTATCCTCAATATCTTATGATATGTTTAGAAAAGGAGTGAATGCGGAGATGACAACAAATAGACAGGAATGGAAGAGGAAGACATGTTGCGCTGACCCCAAATAAAAATGGGAAAAGGGTAGGGAGATGATGATGATCTTATAGTACACAGACCATGACCTGAATTTACACATAGTATAATTTCTATAGACAAAAAAATAATCTAGAATCCACAATTGATTTTTATATTTGGTAACTTCCAACAATCTATGTTACATGAATAGATTTTATAACTTCGTAATAGTTTATCCATTCCAGGTGAACCATTCCACGTGCTATTCTATTCTTGCTGGTTGTCTGTTGTGTCCGTAAAAATTGCAATTTATGGTCTCTCGTTTAGAAAGAGACAACGCACCTTAAAAGGAAGTCCTTATCGGTGTCATTTTATTGTTCAAATCAGCAATCCAATTATTATTTTTAAATCCAGGGTAGTAATATTATAGCGCATCATTATTAGTTCATTGTTTTTCTCTTCTTGACTGCATGTTTGTCCGAAGTGGTGATAATTTTTACGTTTATAAGTATATTTTCAGGGCTCAAATTGAATAAAGTTTTTGTTTTTGGACGCGAATAAGAAATTGATAAAACTTTATTAATTTGAAAGGAATTTTTGCAACCACGTCAACAATTTTATATATATATATCTGCTTAAATATTTGTCGGTGATCCAAACTTGTGACGGTGACAAACGGTGATTGCTTTTGTTTATTTAAATTATTATTCACTCCATACACATAATGGTGAGGGCAACTGTTAAGTTTAAAGCGAATGACGATCTTCAATAAAAAAATTTTTCATAACTCTTGCCAGTAAACTAATTACTTAAGCAGCTCATCGCGCTTAATTTTTTAAATCGTGAGCCATTAAATAAACAGCTTGGTTTTACGAATCATTGCTAAAAATCGATTTTCTTTAACGTATATAGGTAATTCATAATTGTAGCTAGTATCAAAAGTAACCAGTGTATCTTAGCAAAATACTTTTCAATACGTAGGTTATTTAATATAAAGTTACTCGGGTTTTGCTGGTATCATTTTTTTTTATTTTAGGCGCCTATCTACACTAAAGGAAAACTTAGATGCTACGTTCAATTTCGATCGTATTGATTGCACCAAAAAACAGAAACAGAAAATCGCTAACATTGGTGCAAACCTCTCAAGAAGCTATAATCATATTTTACATGTGTACAGAATTTGTGTCGCTTCTAATACGATTTGGTATGTCTTTACTGGATTAAGAGGCCCTTTCATCGGGAAGGTACATTTATTTACATTTGTTACTACCGTTCTCAATTGAGAAGATTTTTTCCCCAAAACAAAATTAATGGTTACTCTAATACATTTATAATGAAATTTATTTGGCATAATTTGTTATTCAGTCTTTACACAGATTCTGATAAAGAAGCATTATCAAATGATTTTTCTTTGTAGTTTATTTTTTGCGATATAACATTTTTTTATTTTTCCGCTTTAATACTCGTAAAATTTGAGGGCTAATGACGTGAATATTTTTTAAAGTAGACAATTTCATATTGATGAAGAAAATTTCATAGTAAGTTAGGAATAGTATTAAACATATATCCTTTAGGTATCGGAAATATTGTAAAAAATAAGCTTACGATGAAAAATTAAGGTGTTGTCAAAATAAATACAGAAGGATATACTTTTGAAGAGTCTAGATGTCCTTTATGTAAACTTACCTATGATAATTGTGTATTATTTTTAATTATCATGGATAATTATGGTACTAATAGACCCTCCATCAACGGCCCAAGACGAGTTCCGACGACTAATTGTGGAAGCTTTTGTGTCCGCTACAAGTGCGTTAAATTGTAGTAACGCTTATACATTGGACACTACATCCAAGGTAGTTTTTTTTAATGATGCTTGGTTGAGTTTTAGCTAGAATTAATTTTGCGAAATTAACAAGGTAGTAACAGCTCAAGATTCATAATATTATGGTGTCCTTCTGGTATTTATCATTTTCCAACTACATTGCTTACTTGCGCATGTGGGTAAAATAGTAATGAATATGAATGTAGAAGGATGGAAAAGTAGAGGAAGGCCAAAGAAAGTGTGGATGGAGTGTGTAAGAAATGATATGAAAGAAAAAGGAGTGAATGAAGAGATGACGGCTGATAGGGACGTATGGAAGAAGAAAACATACTGCGCCGACCCCAAGTGAGTTGGGAAAAGGCAGGAGAATGATGATGATTGCTTACCGCAAGCTCCATCTATCCAATTCTATAATCAGCTTAACTTTTCGGTAAAGATCATTTTCCAATAATGCTCCCTTGGATAGCTAACATCCTCAAGTTTGAAAACTGGTTGCCAAGCACCAATAAATGTGCTCCACTTGAGAGACTTAGTTTGTTTACAATTAACATTATGGTCAAAGAGCTGAGTCTAAAAACAGTATAAAAAGTCATAACCGCGGTCAGATTTTTGTATGATCCACACATAGTCTCGGTTTTTTTTTATGAAGCCTTAAATCGGGCGTTGAATTTAATAGCGGTTGTTAGTGTATCCAAAACCAACAACGCATCGTATGTGTATATAACCGAATTACAGGCCATTAGCCAGTCTTAACCGTTCCTTCATATATTGGCGCGACAATAAAAGCACAGTTTATTTTTATGAAGATCGTATATCTTCTTTAGTGTTGTGGATTAACGTCATCAATATCAGCAGATATACGTGTAGTGATGTGCTATCTGTCGATAATATTAATACACGTTTCATGTATCCCTTAATCCTATAATGTCGATGTAGGGTTGTTACTCAAACATATATTATAATGTATTGATTTACTGTATGGACTAATGCATTTTAGGTATCTATACTCTATAGTAATAAATAAAATTGTAGTGTCTATTGGTAATGACAAAATAACAATTTTTTTTTTACTAAATACATATGAATGTATATATGATAACTATACAAAAAATACAATTTTTAAAATTTTTATCTGGCTGTTTTTTATGTATCTGTCGATTTTGACGGGACTTTCTTGTAGATAGCTGAAGTTACTCCGTGTAACTTAGGATACTTTGGATTTTCTAAAATAATTAGGGTACTACAGTTTTACGGGCAAGTGTTTGAATTTCTGAGAAATGTTTTTACTTTATCTCAGTATTAATTTTTTTTTTAGGAAAACAATTAGCGTTCCATATAAAAAAAAAAAATAAAACGCGGTGAAGAATATAGAAAACACGGGCCCATCCAGTATAAAATTAGTTGACCCCTCTACAGATTGTATTGATATGTCCGTTATGTTTTTTTCTATAGTCCACATCGCGATATTGGTTTGTTACTTGCATGTGGAAATAAATTACATTGACGTAAATAAAATTCAGTTTTGTTTCGTGTCCTAAAAGACTAGCCTATATATTTAATTACTGTCATTCTTGTAAAGCTTCATCAAGTAATAATGTTTTTAGATTATTTACATTTTTTTTTACATTTTTATTTACATTACAGTTTTTAGATTATTACAATTAGACAGTTGTAATATGTAATTTTTGTCTTAAATGGCTTTAGTTAATTTGCAAGTACGTAACGAAGTTATATTTGATAAATTTGTAAAATCTAATTCAAGAAAAAAATACAATTTTTAAAAACCAACTCCATAGTCCAGTCGTAGTCATAACTATGTATAGAATGATTTTAAAGTTATATACTTGCCCTTGTGAACGTACTTTTGAAAAATCAACTCAAAAGCACTCGCTTTTAAAAATATCACATCTATTAATAAACATTCGAAAAAAATTCCATCTTTCACTTGTAAGGGAATCTTAAAGTGTTCAGTGGTATGTGGTCGGAAACTGCGTTCGAATGAATCCAAATAACCCATTATATATTAAGTCAGAACTTTCGGCGAAGAAAAATATCGCGAAAGGATTATTTTCTCTGCCACTTATAAAAACACATTACTCAGTAGGGAAGAATATTATCGATAAAACGGAAACATTTATCGACTCTTTAACATCACTACAATAGATAAGTGTTAGATGGAGATTAATTTGTTTGTGTTATATTGAATGGATGAGTAACACAACGAAACATTCAAAATCATTAAATAAGTATTTGTATTGGATTTCGTAATGGAAAGGGTTGTTTGATAAATTGACACGGGCCTAATGTTATATAAATTAAGATCTACTAACTTTCGCTCACAGCTTTGTGCATATTACAGTCGATTATATTTACATAAATAGGCAAAGATAACATAGTTGAAGTCATTTATTTCTCTTCTGTTTATCAACAGAGTTTTTTTTTTTTTTTCGATTGGGAACAATATATGAGCTTTTTTTGTGTTACCAAAAAATAATGATATTAAGTAATTTATTTTTTCTTTAAATTTTATAATAGCCATAATGGTATAGTATGGACGACCATGCAAACATTTAAGACACATATTATTTTTTATTTATTTATTTAACACTTTTTGCACACATTTATGTACAAAGGCGGACTTAATGCCTTAGGTATTTTCTCCCAGTCAACCTTAGGGTGGTGAAGAAAGCAACAAAGGTAGGTGCAAAACTAAACAATAATATTATATACTTGTACACAAATATAATATTATATACATACATAGATAACAATATAATAAAATACATACCACATATACATATAATACATACATACATCATATATACAATACATTAATTAATAGAAAAGTATTAGTGCGATGATTCTGCTAAAGAATTAGTATAGAGTTGCCGTACCCTGGCTTTAAAAGCCATACGGCTCGTGGACATCCTGATTTCCAAGGGAATATTACTGTGATGAATATAAATATACAAAGCAATCAAAGCCGCGGGTACAACTAGTATGCATTATAAATGACAAAAGAACACTAGAGCTAAAATGAAAAAAAACAAATGAACAATGAAATTTTAAGACGAAAACATTTTCGTTGGAAATCATAATTACCTTTTGTGGTTATTACCAAATAACCGAACGTCGTCTGAATTAATGTTTTATGAAACTAATTTTATTATATTATAAAAACAAAGTAACAAAGCTAATGAAGATTAGTCGTTTGTTTCTGTAACAAATTGATTTTTAATTAGCCGTTGGCTATAGTTTGTCATTAATTTAATTACATTCGTTTACTTATGTAAGAAGGTTCTTTGAAGGCTGGTGCAGCAGCTTCGTCAAAGGAGGATCTCAAGGGGCGAAAACATGCTCCTTTTATATGACATCCAGTCAAGCGAATATCGTCCACTGCTTGCCATAGGGGAGAGGCCCCAAATATCAGTCAACAAAGATCAGTCTTGTGCCACATTTATCAAGCGGTCTCCCGCGATCTTCACCAGGGCATCGGTTCACCTTATTAGTGGCAAATCTTCGCTGCATATTCCAATGCGTGGTAGCCATTCGCGATCCCGTTGGCCCCACTAGGCATTGGTTTTACGATGACGTGCTCAGCCACTGCAACTTAGATGGTTTGTCCCAAGTATGCATAGCTGTTAACAACTTTAAGCATAAAGTCACTGAGAATTGTGCTTAAGTTTACCGCGATCTCAGAGATAACTTATTATCATCGGCAAAGCTGATGTGTTGTGTACTCGGTATTTATTTTGATGACAGATATATCCAACTGTGATCTCCTACCTGTCTGACAAACGTAGGCCTATATCTCCAAATAAGCGACACAATTATAATCCGGCCTTTAATCCGCGGCACCCACACTATACTTGCTTTTAGTGGTTTCGTTTCAGTGGGCAGAGCATATTGCCCAAAATCAATGCTTGATCGAGTCAACGGATTCTCATGGGCAGAGAAGCAATGATAGTGCAGTTGCTATTACGATTGGATTTAATGTCGATGGACGCAGAATCTAACTCACCTAACTATAAAATGTGGCTAAGAAAAATATCTCGAGGAACCCAGAGCATGGTAGTGAGTTACTTTGAAACTACTCTCAAGTTTGAAAACCTATCGCCAAAACACCAATAAGTGTGTTCCGGTAGTATCATTTGAGAGCCAGTGCCATTAAGTTTTTAGCATCTTGAACTACACCGTCACTTAACAAAAAGTGAAATGTTGGTAAAAGTAATGAGTCTGTACAGTAAAAAGGTACCGCGTAAAAAAAAAGAATTAAAAATTTCGTTACGGATATAGAAAAAGACAAACATACATTAATAATAATAAATTCAATTTTTTTTACTATTAGTAAGTACAATCGAGAAGCAAATAAAGAATTATAAGTATCGGCTTTCAAGTTTCTAAAATTTGATTACAGATAGGTTTGCCATTAGACAAAACTGAATAATAAAAATCTAGAAAACATTTCCAGCATGAACAAAATTAAGTTCATTTAATTCGAATTTTAGTTTCCCAGAAATTGATTAACCTTAATATCTATGTATTGAATTTAGACATTCACAGATCCGAGGTTAACGAAGATTCATCACGACACTTGATTGATGAAGCTTCTGTAAATAAATTCAACCTTTGAATAATAGTCTGCCTGAATCAGTGTTTTATATCCCAAATCCTTCCATACTTTAAAAGGCAGACTTATTTTTAGTTATTTAATAAATTAATTCATTATTTACTTGGGTAAATCTTGTACAAGATACCCAAATCCGGCAGGTATCAAAAAGGTGATTTATTTTAAATTCAAACTTACTGAAATAGTACGGTGTGAATTCATTACCTCTGACTAGGATTTAGGAACTAATTTCGCATTTCATCAAACTCTTCACGGTCGGAAAAGTCAGATGTTTTAGTATGAAATACTAAGGTGATTCAAATCGCGTGTGCATACAGTTGCAAAGACAATGTGAACAAAGTTATGAAGTAACTAACTGTATCTATTTCTTTTCCTCTTAACAAGAGTTATGTTGATGCCAGTGATTCACACATAATATTATTTATTATTATTTTATAGGTCCAGTGCTTGCCGCTAGGTAGGTACGTGTACAATTAAATAAAATATCTACCCACGTTACACAGTCGTTAATGTCGTTCTTCGCTAAGGTGGCGGATCTTAACTGGCGGACGGGGGGGTGTAGATGCAGTTGCGCCAGCGCGCGTTGTTTATAAACATATCTATATATTCCAAATAAATAAATATGTGATTTATAACATACAAATAAATAAATTAACATAAATATATTTAAATAGAAAATAGCCTACACCTCTTTTTTTAGTAGTATGGCTATAACTATTAAATTTAACTTTATAAAACTAATCTATAAGACGTTACAAAATATTTTGACCTCAAGATAATTGTTAATGTCAATGAGCAATAAGAAATACCTACCACCACAACGTTACAATCATAAAACGATGCTTTGTTTTACTGAAAACTCAGGTGCATGAAAAGGTGCATCTTAGGAATCACACACAAACATCGTTATCACTGAGCGAGCCCCCATATCTTTAACTACATATAAGCCCTTCAAATCTGTAGTACAGTATTACTACAAATCTAAAGAAATAAAAATTTAATGCACAATGTAAACTATAAAGCAATTCACTAAATGTATATACGTGAAGGGGCAAACACTAGCGGAACACTCGCCTCTCTATTATTTGCCATCTTTGTAATCATGAAAGGATTCTTGTTCATCTCTCTAGACACGTAATATTTCAAAACAACAAATAGATAGTGTACTGCTTTGTTTACACTGTAAAATTTTGTTGAGCTCATCGGAATAAACGTAGATTCTAGAATAGTGAATGTGGAAAAACTACATGTCTCGGATATAGGTAACGACTGTGGACAAATTTGATAATATTTTCCGAAAAATAAAACACTTATTTCACTTACACTTTTTTCTAGAGAGATATGAAGGTGATCAAACACCGATTAGGGGGAGAGAGATAGACTGTCATTAATTTAGAATCTTTTTTTATTCGTTTTTTTTTAACCTATCTAATGCTGTTAACCGGAAGGGCATTAATAGCTTCACTGTTTCATTGTGGGCGAGTGCTGAAGGTTTTTTTTCGTTTTTTTTTTTTTTGCTGTTGACCGAAAAAGTCTTTACAGCTTCTCCGCGAGCATATTTTCAGATAAATGTCCCAATAAAATGTTGGATTTTACTTTTATTAATATAGTTCGACTAAAATATAATTATCGCTCTGATCTTCTGAATCTTAACCTGAAATCTGACTTAAATTGAATCAAGTTACGATGGATTTGTTTGGCAATAAATTTAGCTACAACCAGCTGTACCGCCTTGCAAGTTTGATAGATCGAATATACAAGGCTTAAAATATTAATCAACGTAAAACTATAACATAATTTGGATAATGCGACACACGTCTTTATGCACGTCTGGTGACAGTCATATTACCTATTTCGAGCTGGATATTTCTCAGTGGATGTGCACAGTTTGGAAACTTTAAAGACTTTTCTAAATCGAGTCTGTTGAAGTCAAGTTACGACTGAGTTTTCATGACACTATAAACTTCAAATAATGGAGGACGTCAAAAGACAAGTTTAATGTATTTTCCATTACGCTAAACTTTTTTCAATGCTCCATACAAAAAACTAGTTTTTAACATCACCTCTCTTTGAGAAGAGTGAACTTTTGTAAATAAAACTTAGTTTGGAAGCCTGAATAGGAACTTGAATGTGGACATTATTATATATATCCGTTAGCTTTACCTTTTCATGTGCTTAAATTTTACACATGTGAGCTACAACTCGTATAAAATAGTTGTTCTTTTATACTGTAACAAGCTAAAAGCTTTGTCCAAAATCTCGCCTGATGTGAAAAAAAACACACGGTAAGTCTACAGGTAGTGAATGTCATATAACGCTGCTGAAATACGTCTATAAACCCTTGGCGACAGGTTTTCTAATCCAATCTCATCACGCTATGGGTTTTTTTTTACTCGGTATAGGCCTGATGAATCTCACCTGATGTTAAGTGACGATGTGGTCCAGGGTGGTAAACACACTAAGCCTAGAGGAACCGGTTCTCAAGTGATGCTGCCGGAACATACCTATTGATATTTGGCGAGAGTATTTCAAACTTGAGGGTGGTAGCTACCCAGACGGGCATCATTAGAAAATGCCCTAACACTATGCTATGGTTTCCTCGCGATGTTTTCCTTCACGGAATGCTCAAACCGATTTTAGAGTCAGATAGGTGTGGATCGAACCCGCGTCGATTAACGCGGAATCAGTCTACCATACCTGCTGCGCCATCATCGTTTCATCACGATTATAGTATAGTTGAGAAACAGTGGCGTTATAAGCAAGTATATGGTTGCACACTTATTACTGATTAACCTGTGATTGATAAATAAGTTACTGTCAACATTCGTTTGTACATAAAATTTCTCTAAACAAATTTAAGGATATTATGTGAAAATCAGAAATATCGTCACAATACGTTTAAACATTATTATTAGTCACTGTGTCACTTTACTGTGGTTCTGAAATACAGAAAATATCCAAAATCTCAACACTCCAAAATACAAGCACGCTGTACAACCTGAAATCAAGTAAATAGCTGAATAACATGCGCCGTAGAACAATTTATAACAGCGTTGAGCCGTGACTCACTCAAAGTAAGCCGCAAGACACTCGGCGACAGTTGATTAACTCGTGTACAGTCGTTTGTGATTAATGAGACTGCACGCGTCCCGCTCAAGGACGCGAGTAATTAGATTAACGCTTTCCGGGGATGTCACCGAGAGATTTCTTTGATTGACTGCGCCGCGGTTAACAGAAATGAAATTGGCTTTCCTAATCCATTTCCTATTTGTTGATTGATATAACTATAGAAATATCCATCTTGCAATGGTAACATAATTTGATTATCTCTCAATAAAGGATCGTTGATGTAAACATAAATTAAAGATTTTAGTATTTAAGGACGCCTTCTACCTTCTTGAAGCAAACACAAATGTCTCAAGCTTGTTCCATTGGAAGTCATATAACTGAAAAATTATATGTTAGTACGAAACGTCAAACATACTGCTCACCAAATATTGAGAAGATACTGTAGCTTTTTTGCTGAAATCAATGATACGCAAATATGGCTACAATTCTATCTGAGGCTACATACATATATATAAATGAACCCCTATTCCTTCTGGTCACACTATAAATTGAGAATGGCTTCATTGATTGCATTGCATCTTTTTTTTTAAATACTTTCTTATACTTCGTAGAAGGTTAAAAAATATTCAAGTTAAAAATATAAAGAACATTAAAAAAAATTAAGATAATTGCGCATAAACTTAGAAAATTTAAGAAAACTTAACGGCCGTATTAACTTTTCTAACGTAAACCATATGACATTCGACATAACTGTCAGTTGTTTGACAGAACGCGCGCTGAAAAATGCGTTTTTTAAAACAGTTGCATCGGTTGGAATTATAAAAATTATACAATTCGAATTCAATATTCATAGTTAATACAAGAGAAAGTCTGTTGGATCAGCTAGTGTAATTTAAAAAAGGAATTAGTACAAAGCACTAAATTATTATTTACCTTCAACATAAATGGTTCGTTTAATGAAACAGATTTATATTTGCTACTTTCTTAGTCTAGATGGATAAAGGTGACAATCGTTGACATACATATCCCTCTTGATGAGGCATACCCTGATTAATTCCTCTGAGGCTATACTCCGTAACACACGTTTGAACAATTATTGTCATCATTTAATGTATTTTAGATGGAAATAGTAAATGAACCCCTTGAACACTGTCCTGTCGTTTACGCCAGCTTTCCATTTTTTTCCTATTGTCTTATTTTTATGGGTACTCGACACATTAATATCAAACGAACTACAGTATTTACGAACGATTTCCGCAAAGTAACACATTCCTCAAATAAATTTCCTTTAACAGAATTAGTACTAACCTTGTAGATATCAATTCATTATTCCTATGAATATACATAGTACTCTGTGCTACAACTACGATAAATTATTTCCATTCAGAGGATTTATCGTTTCTTCTCGTCTAACATTTAGAATAAGGAGAATTTTGGTTTAAATTATTAGGATTATTTAATTGATTTATTAAGTATAAGTGAAATATCAAGTTTATCCAAGAGATTAATTTAAGATTACACAGTTATTCGTTACTTTAATGTATTTTTATGTATACTAAGTGATCACATTAAGTTTTCGCTATAACTTATCTATGGTCGATCACGAATGAGTTGCGTTCTATTCAAAAACAATCACATGCAACAAAAAAAACCTTCCCTATTTCTTTTTAAATATAATATGAATTTCCTCGTATTCTATTATGTCTATTATTCAGAAAACATTTTAGACTAAAAATACAGCTGTGTACACTTTTGCCAACATAAGATTGGATGCGATGAAGATCCTTCTAAGATTGAACTTAAGAAATTCTAGCGTTTTATACGTACATATTATTGCATGTAAAAGTCCCTTTTTGATTACTCTAATCACTAATGGATCTCTACGATAATATATTTATTTCTTAACGAACGATTGTTCATTACTACAGCGAAGCCTCCAAAAATCTATAAAAACATTTTAATTAATTGTTCTCTTTAAAATGCTATTTTATATTTTAAGCTTAGTTAAAGTAGACTTATCAAATTATGTTCTTGTAAAATAAAATTACGGAGAACCTCCAAATCTTGCAATTCTATGTTGGACTTTAGCTACAGATTTTTCAATATGGGATAAAGATAGTTTAGTAGGCAATGAAGACTTATATGGAAATACAAATTAAAATCTCACATTATCACCGAAAAGCATATCCTTGTAATTTTAGAAAGTAGATCACCTTGTAAGCGTAAAACCAACCTTCGAAAACTAGAGCTACTTCTACCCGTAGATAGGTTTTGTGTCCATACAGACCTGTAAAAACTACAGCAAAAACACTTTGGTGGCCGAGTTCCATTAGTTAATCCCTAAACACAATCCACTGAGAACAGTTTCAGAACATAACCAAAATAATAAAGAGCTATTGAGAAAAAGCGATCTAAAACACACATGACAATAAAAGCAACAATAATGTTGAATCGTGAAGCGTCATCTTTTCACAACAAACACGACAAACAATAGGGCGCAAAGAAAGGCGGGTGTTCCGCGAGTAATTCCCTCTTCAGAGATAAACTTAGTGTATTGCTTTATTTATTTTCATTGTGTCTGAACCCCTTCGTGACACAATGTCACCTTTGTGTTGGGTTTATGATGTGCGACTTTTGTCGGACTACGCTCCGAGGCTTGCTGTAATGAGTTCTGCTGACGCTTTGGGACCAATGAGTCGTCCGATACGAACTTTCGTGGATTAAACGTCAGATGAGGCTGCAAAGATATACTGACGATTTGGATACTGAGCTAGCGTTTTTTATTGACGATATGGGGAAATATCGTAACACCGTAAGCTTAGTAATAGTACGAACAGGTAAATTAATTACTTCTTGAAGGAAAACTTTTTTTACACGGTATAGACCACAAACTCAACTAATGGTTCTCAAGTGATGCTGCCGAAACATACCTATTTGGCGACAAATTTTCAAATTTGAGCGTGGTAGTTACCCAGGCGGGCATTATTAAGGAATGCCCTACCACTATGCTATGGTTTTCCTCACGATGTTGTCCTTCACCAAAAGTTCAGGCTGATTTTAGATTTAGATAGAAGGATTAGAACCCGTGTCCATTAACGCGGTATCCGGCCGCACTATCCACTGCACCATCATCGCTTTAAAATATTATCTATAGCCAACAACCAGTTCGTCTCTACAAATCGGTGGGCAATTATATTACGTTAGCCACTGATATTTCTAAATTTAAATACATTTCCCATAAAGTGCATTAGAATTATTCTGTTCTAGCTACGATAAGAAACCTTAGCAACGTTGCCTCAAAGTCGTTAGGAAAGATTTAAGGGCTAATGATCTTACGCCAGAAGATGAAAAAAAAAAAAACCGAGAAAATTGTAGTAAATTAAGTAGAGAGGTGGATCCTTCCCCGTAGCAAAATGCCGTCGAGTGAAATAAGACTACAATTTTGATTTTGTTTGATACATTCTCTTTGCGGGACATAAATTAAAATTTAACAATATATTTTAAGCTATGTAAAAAGTATCCTATGTCTTATTCCAAGAGGTAATTGACTTCTCTTATAAATTTAATTAAAATCCGCCAAAACGTCAGAGCGTGATTGAAGCATAAACATTCAGACTTTATAATATTACCAGCACCTACCTGAGATTTGTATTATAAATTACAAAAGTACCTACAACGTTATTTGAGGATAAACAAAATTAACAATAAACAAGTTGGTAAGGGTCGACCTAGGCGAATGTATCTAGACCAAATCGAACACGTGTTAAATAAAGGCCAGGTAAAAAGTACTCATACATACGTACATATCTTCACGCCTTTCTCCCGTGGGTATGAGTACTCATAACCGACGAGCATGTATGAAAGCGCTCATGAAAGTAGACGAAGCAAAAGAAAGTGTGCCAAGATCGTAGCAAATAGAAGGACGTAATCTTTGCCTACCCCCACGGGAGAAAGGCGTGATGTTATGTATGTATGTATGTATTTATTATTAAACATCTTTGTAACGTGGGTAAATTTATGTTTTTGTGTGAGCCGTAGATGTGAGGCTGCAGCCGGAGACGGCTACAAGAACCCATATAATTACATATACAACAAATATGTTATCATAGAGTATTATAAACTACCGTCATAAACCAAATTTCGACAAACTTGGCCCATCTAGTATTTTTGGGGTGATGAGCGAAAAATTTCAAAAATACATCGAAATATATATTCAGTGATTGATTCTAAAATCCTGGAATCTAGCAAAAATTTCTGTGTTTCCAAATATCTCAAATTCATTTATTTTCTGTCATATCATAAGTATTTTCAAATGACATGGAAAAATAGGTCAAACATTGCGATGAAGCTAAAACATACTGGTAGGGTATTTTCTAATACCTAAGTAGTTACCACTTCGAAAGTATGTCACCAACCATACAAGAGTGTGTTCCAGCAACATCACTGCCTCAAGATTCTACGACCATTTTCAATCATATAATCACCATTTTTTTTTTTTTTTGACGGGGGGAAATGCATTTACGCACTACCCTTATCTATTGTATTTGAGGGATCAGAGTCCCCCAATACAATAGATAAGGGGGCACGGAGTGACGAGCTCCGTGCCAGTGTGGGACTCACCCGGGCGTGAAGCGCCCGGAAATACCCACTAAACCCCCCCCCCCCCCGGGCCGTCCGCTGCATTTGGGATGGGGGCGACACGGGGTGGCTTTCGCAAGCACCGCGTCGACCCCTGCAGCGAACCCACCAGGCAGCGTCAGTGCAATGGCCCGGTAGGGATGGAGGAGAATAATTCCCCTCCACCACTTAGCTCGCCTCTTGATGAGAGGCATGACCTGAGGTCAGACATCCAGGGGGAATCATATAATCACCTAACATCAGGTGGGATTCTTGTCAAAACACTAAACCTATAAAGTATTAAACTAAACGCCACCACCAAATCATCATTGCTTATAACCAGTTTACTAGGATTAACAAATTAGCAAATAAATATAATACCAATTTTAATGTTATTATTAATATTGAATTAATCATACGAGCAAATAGACTATCCGCCATCATTATTCTCATGCCCTGTTCCCAACTCACTTGGGGTCGGCGCAGTATATTTTTCTTCTTCCATATGTCCCTATCAGCCGCCATCTCTTTATTTATTCCTTTTTCTTGCATATATATGGTATATACAACACACAACATCTACACTTTTTTGGCCGTCCTCTACTTTTCCATTCTTCTTCGTTTATATTCATTACTAATTTATCCTCATGCACTTCCTCTCTTCTCATATATTCTATTCCATACCACGAGAAAGGATTCCCTTTCAACTTTACTGCCACTGGTGTCACTTTCAAATTCCCTCTGATATGTTCTCAAATAGACTATCCGTATGAGGTTTAATTTATAACTTCATAACTAACACGGAGAAAACCCATAATTTTCAAAATAAGAATCATAGAATATATTATGATATGAACTTTTATTACGGCATTTTCTCGCTGCTGCAACCCTAAACGGTGGTGTAACGGTTGATGACGTCATTACAACATTATTTACATAATCTCTACGCGTTTAAGAAAATACAAATGAAATTCAACCAAATCTTAATGTGCATAGAGCGTAATTTACTCCAACGAAATCGAAATTTTCAAATTTCGCCTCGAAAACGTCTCCCGTTACCAAATACTCTATATTAAGATACTTTGCATTCAAAGTGATAGGTAATGATTGTTTCGTGCTCGACGTCTACCTCGATGACTCAAGATTTCGGGAAATTTAATGGGACAATTAAGCGGTTAAGTTTTGTTGGAGCGACAGAATGCGAGCGCGCCACGCAGCGGTCCGTTCGTTTTGAATTGCAAAGTCGCTCGCTATGAATTACATTTGTCATTTAATGACAATGTTTTGATAATAAACCCCCCTAGAGAGTTTGATTCCGTGTTTTTCAATGCGAAGATTATAACCTCGGTAAATGGGTAGTACTTATTTTTTTGTTTTAAATACACTCTGAAAAGGGAAAATATATTTATTCATATTTACTGGTGGTCGAAATTCGACCACAATTATTAGTAAATTTTTTAGGAAAAAACTGTATTTAAATTTGTCTGATGATACCATTAGTTTTTATTAGTAAATAAAAAAAAGAAAATTGGTTGATAAACGAAAAAAAAAAAAGATACTAAATTACTAAGATAGTAAGCTAAGTATACTATTGACCGGGTAACTGTACTATTGATCGGGCAGTCGTACTATTGACCGGATAAACGTACAATGACTGAACGACACACCAACAAGCCAACATGCAGATACAGCTAGTTAGTTCTAAAAGTAGGAAAGAAAAAAATTAACGTAAAATAATTCTTAAGTAAAGTGGCCATGAATTAATATTAAGAGTTAAAAAAATTAAGTTAGTAAAATACGAATGCTTGAAAATGTTACAAAACTCGCCATAAAAAGTTACCAAAAAACAATCTAACAACGTTACTATATGAAAGAATAAATCAAAACTGATTGCTGGCGCGTGAAACGGTAAGTAAAACTTACAAGTAAAAAAAGAGATAACAAAAACTTGTCGAAAAGTATGAAATTAAATAAATCACTGACAGACAGAATTACATTACGATAGTCTAGTGAACAAGGATAATCGATTTCGCAAAACAAGTTATCGAGTTAGATGTACGAACGATCAGCGGTATTTGCTGCGAAACTTACGTGTTTGGCTGTATAGAATTAATTACGTTAAAATAACTCGGTGAAGTGAAGACGTTTGAGTGAGTTTTGAAACGAAAAAAAGTTTCATGCAGATAATAATGAAACGAAAGATTTAGATTCAATTAGTTCAGTACGTCTTAACATAGTTTAGGATACCTATTTGCCTATTTGTGACAGGCTTCAGTAGTGAAATATAATGAAGTTTTATTGAATAGTTTTTATATGACAAAAAAAAATGATATATATTATATTTATGAAAAAAAAAAGAACCAGATCGAGTTTCTCGCCTGCGCTCTTCTCGACTGGGTTGTTTTCCGAACCGGTGGTAGTGTTTTAGACGTTCATAAGCGCCTTCTTAGGGCCTAAATTGAATAAATAAATTTTGATTTTGATTTTGATTTTATACCAAAAATACAATTTCAAAAAATTTTACTTGTCTGTCAGTTTGACCCGGGTAATCTCCGTAACGGCTTGTCCGATTTTGACGGGACTTCTTTTGGTAGATAGCTGCAGTTACTCCGCGTAACTTAAGGTACTTTTGTTTTTCAAAAATGTTAGGGTTTCGAGTAAAAAAATTAAAACTTATGCTGTTTCGAATAAAATCTGATTCAACGCACAGTTTCACTGGCAAGTATTTTAATGTGTGATAAATTAGTTTTACTTTATCTTAGTACCCAAAAGCAAAATAAGGAAAATAATTATGGTTCCCTATAAAAAATGCAGTGAAGAATTTGTAAAACGGCGTGGAACCGCAGACACACAGCTAGTACTGAATAAAATCATACTCTCCTACAAAATGATAGTTATATACAAGAGCATATACTTGTAATTAGAAAGTATGGTAACTAAGGTAAGAGTTTTGATAATACGCAACTGATACTAAAATCCCGTAGCTAATTAGCCAAGACGTTATAGCGCTTGAATCTCGTTTAGATTTGCGAGAACAGTTTACGGTTGAAATGTTAACGAGAAGATACTAATGAAGTATGTTAGTATGTAAGTTTAAATTGTTTCGTTAATTCTAGACTAAATTTCCCTCAAATAACACGGCAATAAGCGCCCGTTCGCCTCAGAGTGATACTACTAACTACTCGTACTAAAGCGAGTGATAGAAATGCCTCGACAGTTGCAAACGCTTCGTTTGTGACATTAAGAGTAGTGTGAACTATCCCTGCATAATGTTGTTCATTAAAGTAATAATGCTAACGTATATCCTGATATACATTTTAATTGTTTATCTGCGTTCTTATAGGAAGAATAAGAGTAACTAACATAATGTAACAGATTAAACAAAAAAATAGATTAAAATGTAAAATTAGAAATATAGAAACTCAAAATCAAAATCAAAATTTATTTATTCAATTTAGGCCCTAAGAAGGCGCTTATGAACGTCTAAAACACTACCACCGGTTCGGAAAACAACCCAGTCGAGAAGAGCGCAGGCGAGAAACTCGATCTGGTTCTTTTTTTTCATAAATATAATATATATCATTTTTTTTTGTCATGTAAAAAACTATACAAATCGTAGTTTTTAGTGGAAGCACAGAGATGTGGGTTAATTCCAGACATCACTATCGTTCACGTAATGATTAGCCCTGTAATAACCTTTTGAGATTAAAACTTGCTTGACATAATACTTGAACTTATTGTCAGGTAAATCGGTAATGTTATAATATGAACTATGTAAACTATGATAAGAATTATGAATGAATAAAGATCCGACAAAACAAAATGTAATAGAATAAGATGAAAACGATAATGGCACAAAAATAGAAAAAAAAATAGGGGAAAGCGACAAAAAAAGTAAACAAAACTCGGATTATGTCTGAGACGCAAGGGGACTAAATAAAAAAAAGAATAAAAGTTCACATGAATTTAGTAAAAAAAAATGATATTAGAAACAGACACTTCAGTTTCATTTATTAATATCGATATATTGTAATGACACAATAAACTTATTTCGATTCAATTGACCAATATTTTGACAACTTCAAGCGAACATCTTAATGATTGCTTCTAATATTCTATAGAACGACCGATGACGTATTCATTCCCGTATATGACTATAGTAGTTTTTTAGTTCAAAACAATATTTATAAAAACAAAATGTTTAGCTTTAGTTAACTCCACTCTAGTTGGAATGCTCTATTTCACGAAACGATCGAGTTAAGTTTTATTTTGTTAGCTTGTTTGTTATAGTTAGTTACAGGTGTAGCGATTGAGCTCAATCAAATAAAGCGATGAGATGAAACTGGCTATCAAGTGACACTTATCAAGTTTTTTTTTTTTTTTTTTTTTTTTTTTTTTTGTGATACGCCTCTAGGCGTTTCTGCCGTAACCCCTAACGTAATCAGAGACTTTGTATATCTAATTTTGGTTTTTACATTTTGAATTTTAGTCGTTAATTTACTTTGCTTCCTACTGCTGCTTGTTTAGCTCTATTTTCTTCGTTCCTATTTTTATCTTCTTTCTTGTTACTTAATTTACTTTAATTTTCCTATAATAATGGTTCATTTGTCATTTCCTATTTTATGTTTAATTTCTTACTTTGTTTTTTTTTTTAATATTTATTTATTCCTAACAGTTGTTTAGTTTAATTCAGTTTTATTTTGTCTCTTGTCCACTCTTCTATCCTTAGTATTTAGTGGTTGCCACCAACGTTTTAACGTAATGTTAGTAGATTACAAAATTGTCCGTAATCGTTTTATGTCACTGTTTTCTTTCAACGTAGGACAGGATTTAAGCTGACGCTAAATGATGCGATGTTCGGCCATAATAAACCTGAGTAGTCATAATCATGTCTCCATTGAAATGATTTATAGTTTACATTTAATCAGTAAATCTTGATTAGTGATATATGGAGTTGAATCTTATCCTCTTACTATAATAATCAGAGTAATATAATGGGATAGTAGGACCATAGATCGCCTTAATAATCCCTTGAAAGCTTATACCGGAACAAACACATTCGATGTAGTCATTCATCTCTAGCTATTAGCTAAATAGTTTCCAGGATGTAGTGTTTCTATAGTTAAATATGTCTTCCAGTGAACCAACTTTGTACTTAGATAGTGATACCTGTTAAAGCATTAATTCATAAAAGTAAACATTACGGAGAAAAAAACCTATTTAAATTAAAATTTAAAATATATGTGTTATTTGTATATGGTAGATATAAAATAATAATAATAAAAAATAAATAATTATCAAAATTGACGTTTAATAAATAAAACAAAAATTTTACAAAGAAAAAATAAATAAATAAAAAGTTGTTGATACGAGACTATGCCATCAATGCCTCATCTAGTAAATGCTAAAATAATTCATGCATCCTTGTTTCAGTTAGACAAGGATCGAAATTCTTAAGGTCTCTATGTATCTACCCACATCTTTGTAATTATTTGTTTGTTTTTGTAATTTAGTTATGTACCTTTGTGCGCTCTAAATAATAATCCTAGTTTTAAACATTTGTTTCTCAGTAAGTGAATCATGTAATTCTTTATGAGAAATAAAGCTATTCTTAAACCATGTTTTTGCAAATAATTTTCCTTTATACTTATTAAAAAAATAGTTATGCCCGCGACTACGATCGCGTGGAATTCACGTCCCGTCCCCGTAGATTTTGCGTGACTGGCGAATAAATTAATAAATAAACCAAAAAAGTTTAAAAACTCTCGAAATGTGTCGTGTAGTAGATTCTGAAGTCCTACATAGTAATATTTCAGAAAAATCGTTTTCGTATTCATTCGAGGGCTCATGAGGTTTATTTACGATTTTTATAGGATAGTTTGAAGCGATAATGACGCAGTGGGTAGTGGGACCGGATTCCGCGTCGATCGAAGCGGGTCAGATCTCACCTATCCAACTCTAAAATCAGCCTGAGGAAACCATAGCATGGTGATAGGATTTTCTAATGATGCCCGTCTGGGTAGCTACTACCCTCATGTTTTAAACACCTGACGCCAAATACTAATAGGTCCGACAGCATCACTTGAGAACCAGTACCTAGGTTTAGTGTGTTTACCACCCTGGACCACATCGTCACTTAACATCAAGTGAGATTGTGGTCAAAGCACTGAGCATATATCGTGTAAAAAAGGTGCTATGGTAAAATTGAGTTTCAGTAAAACTATTAAATAGGATTTATGTGAATTTCAACCGGAGAAATATTATTGGTAAATTAAATTCTACCAAAAAGCACCGTGATATATTCAAATATGGAAGAAATTTTTGGTAAAAACTAATAATAATTTATGATTACCTTGCATTCAATTATGAAACTTTTTAACAAACGATTGTCTAAGATGGCAACGGACATAATGAGTATTTATATCCTGATAATTATTGTATGATATTTTCGGTTTTTATTCACCGTTTATTACTAAACTATGGCGCAAAGCGCTTGAGTTGTGAGTTACGAATTCGCAACGCTCACCGCCAATACCCTTAATTGAGTTAGTTCAATCCGACTGTAGCGTGAAAACACTTCTCACGGATATTTTCGGTTCGCAGTAGCAGTATTTTTAATTTTGATTTATAATATGGTACGTTTTATCGACGATAATTTTACGGGCAATTGATCGAGTATAATTATTTTTTAATTCCGTTTGGAATATTTATTAAATTGTTGGAAAAAATCATGAGTTTAAAATTTAACCGTGACTATACCGAAAATTTAAAAGTCTGTGTTCAGTTTTTTTCCGTTCTTTCTTGACAATGTTCTTGAAAAATAAACTCTGTATTTTATAAACTTCAGTTTTAACGTGCCTCTCAGGTCCGACAGTTGAAGGTTCTGTGAAAGTTAAAGTTAAAATTCAATGCATTAAATGCCTCGAAATCGCCAAGTATACGATTGATTTTAAAAAGCGCCCCTTAAAAATATCATTAGTAGTTATTTAAGAACTTTAAAAGTATTTCTCAATAAAATATTTTGGCATCAGTTTATTTATCGAATTTTCAATCATAGTTGTGATCCAGTTTCAGTCGTTAGGCGAACATTAGTATGATTAGTTTGACGAGAAGTTTTTAACGTGGGTCTTCTTAACGCGATTTATTGATTTACCTTTTTATCCAGACGTTTCGATTAGGTTGTATTAAACGTGATAGCGGGATAACTAGTGATGTGTGACGCCACTTGCAGCATTAAGGGGTATTTTATTCAAATAGCACCATTTGATTTTTATATTATTATTATAAACACGATCCGCGACACTGACAATGACCACCGGTGATGCCTGCGACGATAAATCGCGAACAAAGAAGATAACTTAATAACATAAGTGGCATTGGGCTGGGCACATTGCTCGTAGAACCAGTACCCGACAGGGCCAACGGGTTCTCGAATAACTGTCGACGGAAGTTACAGCGTGTGTGGAACCCCTACAAAGTGGACTGACGACCTGGTGAAGGTTGCGTGTATCCGCTGGATGCCGCTGACGCATGATCTGTTGATGTGGAAATTTTAGGGGGACAACTATGTCCAGCAGTGGACGTCTATCGGTTGAATGAACGTATGGCTTTAAAAAAGACAATGCATACTTTTGAATGTAACATACAAACGAATATATACGCCTCGGGGCTGTGCGGCGTAAATACATTGCCTAAATTGAGTTCACTCCGTAGCACAAACAGATACGCGAAATTTTTCATTACAACGGGTTTTTTGTTTTCGAAAATATCCCGATTGGATGAACGTTCGGTCGTTCGGATTGAGTTTACGTACATACAATTCTGTGTATTAATATGTTTTTTTTTTTTACTCTGCCTTGTTAAAAGAAAGCGTGCAGTGACTACATGAATTATATATAACTTTGAACATATGTAAATAAAATATGTCGGTTAGTTTATGTGATTATTATCCTCCTGTAAGTAACCATGGTAATTTTAATTTTGATGACTAACGCAAATCTTACAAAATTAATTTACCTTAATAAATTAACAAATAATATATTAATTACCAGATGTACACTAAACAAAGTTCGAAGACAATCAAATTGAATCTATTCGAAAGAGTGTGAATTAACTCCAAATTTATTACAGCTGAGTATTTGTAAACCTGAGCGTGCATCGCAATTCGATAACATAATAACGTCAATCTATTTGCGTGAAGATAGCTACATATACTAACGCTCTGAGTTTGTGTTTGAAATTCCCTCTACATTGCAGATCCTTCGTTACTGGATTCAAATGCAGATTTCAAATTACTTAAACTATGCTTAACTAAACAGATTACTTTCTATTACCATGATATATTTTGACTTGGAATTTTAAACGTAAAATTACCAAAACATTTATATTTAATCCAACATTACCTGCCATCCATCTCACATCGAACCACTGTTGGGTGACAAACTCTTTACTTATACTTTCCTGTATGATTTTACGCCATTAATTATTAATAAGTTCAAGTATTATGTCAAGCAAGTTTTAATCTCAAAAGGTTATTACAGGGTGGATCATTACGTGAACGATAGTGATGTCTGGAATTAACCCACATCTCTGTGCTTCCACTAACATTATTAAAACTACGATTTGTATAGTTTTTTATATAACAAAAAAAATGATATATATTATATTTATGAAAAAAAAAGAACCAGATCGAGTTTCTTGCCGGCTCTTCTCGACTGGGTTGTTTTCCGAACCGGTGGTAGTGTTTTAGACGTTCATAAGCGCCTTCTTAGAGCCTAAATTGAATAAATAAATTTTGATTTTGATTTTGATTTTGAATCATATCATCATATCCAAATTTACTGACGAACTTTAATCGTGCTAGATATAAGCCCAGATGATGATGGTGACTGTCATTAGATTGTCATGTATCATATTTTGCCACTGTTCTTGGATTGTACTTTATATAACATCAGATAAAGTACAGTCATTTATCCCAGGTGAATTAAAAAGCGCGACCACACAGCAATTAGTTTTATGTTAAGTTTAAATCAATCGCTTTTCTTATTTAAATGCAAAGTTATTACAAAGTCAGCTTCGTAGCTAATAAATTTACTTAAAAAAAAACACGAATTTTAAATTTAATTTTTAAAAGTAAAATAAAAACACACGCATTTACATCCCCCACTGTCACTTAACTTGATTAACAAAGTTCCGTCTTAACAGCATCGATTCGTCAAGAGGTCCCCCCACTTAGACCTTCGTGTCCGTACAAAATGGTTAATCGGCTAAAATCGGCTAAACTTGGCTGAGTTGACGGCGACATCCGCGCTTTGTCCTCGTGATTGATTGGCCCCGGTACAAGGAACCTTACAACAGATTAGTATTAGCAAAACAAGTTGTAAGAGCTAGCGGGAATTCTGAAAACATTTCATTTTAAAACTTTTACTTTCGTCCTCTCTTTGTGCTTAAGTCATCACTAAATTTAATGCTATTTACCAAGTTAGGGTAAGGAAAATTATAAGGATTACAACCATCGCTTTAAAATGGAAATCAGCCGATTTTTTTTGTTGTTTATATATTTATGTCGTACTTATTTGCCTCAGATGAATTATCGGCTTCTTTGGTGACATAGCTCGGCGGGTGCCCAATAGCTTATAAAAGCTGCCGCTCATAGGCCGGGTGGAGGGCAAGAGAAATAGAGAGATTCCCACATGCTGGATGGACGCAGTTAAGGAAGGTTGTAGGTGTCAAACTCCAGGGCTATTTACGGAAGGCAGAAGATTAACTTTCGAAGAGTTGCGAGCTATTAGTGGTGATCATGAGAACCCAATGAAGATATTAGGCGTATCAAAAGTTAGGTTTGCTTAACTAAATGCATATTTTACAAAGATAGCACTTTTTAATTCCGACACTTTTAATTCTTTATCTACACATATCAGAGGTCTAAAGCAAATTGAAGGTTTTGTTTATCATATTTAATGATTGAGGAAATGCTTTACAATAAAAGAAAACATTATTTAAATTTAACAATAATTTAGTTTTAAAAATTGTAAATAACTGAATCAAAGTACAATAAACAAAAAAAAAAATAGTTTAGAAAATACTGTCTCTCATCAATTACAGCATACAAGAAACCCTTTGCAATATCGTGACCGGGAGCAAAACAAGTTGTTAAGAAATTGAAAGTCGCTTTAAAGGGAGATGATAATAAATATTTTTATTCATTCTTTTATAAACCCCGCGTCTCTCGATCCCGCTAGAGACTTTGATTTATTAATGCTGACAGTCGTGACCTTGTATTGACGATCGCATAAACAAAAGTTGTAAAACAATTACGTTCGGTCTCTTTGACAATTTGATGGGCGAGTCGCGGCTGTTGATGTTACGGGATTTCTTTTTATTTTATTATTTATCGATAAACCTTGAATTTCTTTTGTATTGAGATATAATAACGTTGTAGAAATACTTTGAGTAATGGACAAATCCAATGCACGTTGCGTAAATCAATTTAAAATAAACTTCAGTATTGAATTTGCGCTAGTATAATTCATATTCAAAAGATGGATGAGAAGCGACTGCATGTAGCTGAGATGCGAATGTTGAGATGGATGTGTGGTGTTACAAGAATGGATAAAAAAAAGAAATGAATATATTAGAGGGAGTTTGAAAGTTGCGTCAATGGTAGAAAAGATGAAAGGTTCTCGTTTGTCATGGTATGGACATGTTATGAGAAGAGAGGAAGCGCATGCGGGTAAAATAGTAATTAATATGAATGTGGAAGGATGGAAAAGTAAAGGAAGGCCAAAAAAAAGTGTGGATGGAGTGTGTAAGAAATGATATGAAAGAAAAAGGAGTGAATGAAGAGATGACGGCTGATAGGGACGTATGGAAGAAGAAAAAAACATACTGCGCCGACCCCAAGTGAGTTGGGAAAAGGCAGGAGAATGATGTTAAGCTGATGATAATTCATATTCAAAACAAGTTTGAATTTTTACGATAACAATTTCGATCATTAGTAAAATCGTTTAGAATAAGTGTGCAGAATAAGTATTTTATCTAAATACGTGAAAATATGATTTGCATTCCAAATAAAACTATTATAATTAATTGTTAATGACAAAATGATTTTACAGTGTAACATACCATATACCAGCTGTCATAAATAAAAGTGATACATAACTATGAATTCTCTCTTCTCTATAAATAAAATGATTTAAAAACATAGTAACTAAACTTAGAAACACTCTCGTAATACACTAGACAGGAGAAATCAGAAGGAATATCTCTTTATTCGAAATATTCAATACACTATGTAGCGGAGTCGTAACTAAGGTCAAGTGTTGTAGTCGTTTGGACATATTTACCGACTGATATTATTATTTATTACTTCGGGTATATATAAAAACGGTATTTAAAGATTTATGGGGTAATCCGTACGTAAAAAAAAATAAAAAATAATAAAAACGTCTCGGTCCAAAGCAAAGTAACTTGTCATGCCTGTCGTAAAGCCGATTATGATACATCAACCCCATAAAGTTACGATATGACTTACCTTTTTATAGTTGCGACCTCAAATCCGTCTCTTTAGAAATTCCGGTCATTGCATGTTATGGAGATACTCAGTAAAATAGCTTAAATTCTAGATATAAATTTATATGTTGGAGATATAGTAATAAAGTCTTTCACGGTATTTTTTTATATGCATATAGTATAGTTTAATGGACGGTTTTCCTTTATATTTACAACTATATTTGCTGTCATCATTTCGTTCATTAAATCCATATATATATTTATATGTATTTTAGTTAAGCTTAAATATTAATCCTGATTCCAAGCGCATATAAATTTCCATCTATGTTAAGCTTTGGACGTTTTTATCAGTGTTAATTGCTATTTACGATTTTTTTGCGCCCCATAAAACTAACTTTATACAAACGAAAAAAAAAAAAAAACCTGTGGCGAGTTGTTTTTATTACACAAACGTTTGTGGGTAAAAGTTGATGCAATCAATAAATTTTTGCTTTGTTAGAAAGTTACTTTCCAATCACAACTTTCTATGATTTTAATTTGTTTTTCACTCAATGTTGTTTATATCACGGTATCTCTTCATCAAGTTTATTTGTTTTCGATCTCAATTATGTTATACATTATTTTTAATATTAATACGATTAAATTTTAGGGTGATTTTAGCTTTTGTTAATGGAATAAGAACTACCCAATAACTATGGAAGCAATGTCCTTTAAATCCTAAAATGAACATGTAAATTGATGTATATTTAACGATTGTTCAACTCTTTTTAAGTGTATTTTCGATACAGAACCTTTTGACGTTAAGTTGTTTGATATCTAATTTACTCCATGATATGTCAATATTTAGATGAGTGTCTTTAAAATGATTGACATTTTTTACAATGTATACACTCAATGTTTTGACCACAATCTTACCTGGTGTTGAATGACACGTATCCAGGATGGTAAATACACTAAACCTAGAGGTACTGATTCTCAAGTGATGCTACCGAAAACAAACCTATTAATGTTTGCCGGTTTTCAAAGTTAGGGTGGTAGCTACCTCAGGCGGGCATTATTAGAAAATGTCCTACCACCATGCTATGGTTTCCTCACGATGTTTTCCCTCACCGAAAGCTCAGGCTGATGTTAGAGTTGAATAGATGGGCCGACCGCGTTACCAACTAAACCATCATCGCTTAGTATTGTATTACGGTGCGACTTCCGTTCTGAGGTCGCGGGTTCGATCCCCGGGTCGGGTCAAGTGGTATTGGGTTTTTCTACTCAGTACCATCCCGGAGTTTGGAATTTGTGCCCGATATGGCGACAAGCTCACCCCCTGTCACATCTGGGACGGAACTAAGCTTGGCGAAATGTGGGTGGTGTAATTTGCTATTTCACCTCTGCCTATCCCTTTGGGGATAACAGGCGTGAGCTTATGTTATGTTATATTTTTATCAAAGCAAAGTTTATTTATCGCATTTCAAATCGGACGTTTTTTATAAAACAGAGAGTATATGAGAACTATTTTTGGTTGTAGACAAAAAGAAAGAAAGAAAAGATTTATTCACCAATGATATATATAAAATACATATAAATAAATTACAAAAAAATTTAATAATAATTAAAAAATGACACCCTAAAATATACAGTTTAGAAGAGTAACTATATGTCACTCACTAGCGCATCTCATTATTTTTTGTATTTTTATTTTTTACACGACATAGGCTTAGTGATTTCACCACAACCTCACCTGATCTGAAATGATGAAGTGCTCCAGGATAGTAAAACACACTAAGCCTAGAGATACCTAAGAGTAGATGAAAGGGTCTCCAGCTCAGCATATGCTGAAGTACCAAGAGATAGATACTCATCGCTGATTTTCAGCTGGAGCCCACTTATTATTTTTGTTGAAAGAAGTCGGTGCTTTGTTATTTTAAATTATTGATTCTATCAAGACAAATTTAATTTTCATTACTGATAAAGTAGAGAATACGAGTATATCGTTTTCTATGCAGTTTATTTAAACGGGTTTTCACGCGTTACCTTTGCTTTTTTCTATTCCGACTTTTCGGCTGGGTTTCATCAAAAAAGCAAAGGTAATGCGTGAAAACCCGTTAAAACTAACTGCATTTAAATATGGAACGCGAAAATTAAAACATTACATATCGTCTTCTATGTTACTATGTTCTTGCTTCAACTTATTTGCTTTTCAATTTTGTGTGTAACCGCGTCTACTATTTCTTTTTAACTGAATATTTTCGCTGTTAAATTACTCGTTTAGGTTATCGAGGTTTCTTATTTTCAGATATATAGGTTTTTGACTCTGGAAGAAAAGGAATAAGATTTTTTTACTTATAGAGGTTTTTAAGTTATCGATGTTCTAATGTATTGCCAATTATATTGATACGATATTGTAGATCTATAAATAACTTAAACATGAATTGATAAACTGAATACAAAGCGAAACTTAAACAAATAACCTAGGGGCGGGGAGTGATACCGTTATAGAAAATTGAAAATGTAGATTCGAAACTGTTTGACTTTTGGAATATTATATTAAGAAAGTTTCAATGTTGGCCTCCGCAGTTCGTTTCATTATATTAGCATAAAAGGAAAGTTAACGGTCAGGTCATTAGACTTGCCGCGGCGGTGGCGCGACGACAGTTTTGCAAATGAATGTCCGTTTTGACTGTTAAATATGAGGGTTGGACTGTACATGTCTTTTAAAATTAATACCGCACGTCCACCGTACGTATCGCTAACTTTATTAATACAATGCGGCCTTATATATTAAGATGGACGTAGCACGTTTGAAATGGGTTTTGAACTTTTTAGCAATGTTTTTGTTGTGATTTTATTTTAAGCGCCTGTAAGTTAAAGAGAGTATTTCAAATTGTTACTGCAGTAATGAGTGCATAGTTGTGGCAAGGGGGCGACGCGGTGCTTGCGAAAGCCACCCCGTGTCGCCCCCATCCCAAATGCGGCGGACGGCCCCGGGGGGTTTTAGTGGGTATTTCCGGGCGCTTCACGCCCGGGTGAGTCCCACACTGGCGCGGAGCTCGTCACTCCGTGCCCCCTTATCTATTGTATTGGGGGACTCTGATCCCTTAAATACAATAGATAAGGGTAGTGCGTAAATGCATTTCCCCCCGTCAAAAGAAAAAAAAAAGGTATAACTAAAAAAAAAGCTACATCCATACATATCATCATGTCTTTCACCGGTGGGGGTAGGCAGATACTAAGTCCTTCCACTTATTACGATCTTGACACACCTCTCTCGCTTCTTCTACTTTGATGAGCGCTTTCATACATGCTTGTCGGTTATTGGTACTTTTCACCTTAATCTTTGGCAAAAGTAGAAAATTGCAGAGTGTAAAAAAACATATTAAAATCGTGTTCATATCAGTTAACCTGATTTCAAACAACCTTTAGAAATATTAATATAAAAAATCGCGAAAACAAACTGAAATCGTTGCAAGCGCGAGCGCACCTCTGGTTTGAGTTTTGAGTAGCGGGTGGCCGGCGGGGTGGGCGGCAGGGTGGGCGGCGCGGCGCATGGTAACGGTAACTGTCTTTTCTGTATTTGTGCGCCATGGGGTGCACCGGTGACCTCAGTTATATATTTTACTATAACTATGTTACCCACGGACAGAATTTAATAAAACAACAATTATTTTTTTTACGATTTTTCACTTTTTCTGTCGGCGTTTAACGTGTTAAGACGTCCTCAATTTGGTCGAGATACGTTCGCCTATATCGACCTTTATCGATGTGGCCAGTCGCCATCGCCTTGTAAATGCATTACGTCAATCTTCGGTCATCCATCCTCTTCTAGTGTCCGAACCAACTGAGCATACCTTTCTCTATCTATTTCACTACATCCTCTACTACACCACAGTGTTGTTTTAGCATACTATTCCTTATTTTGTCAATCATCATCATTTCTGCTATACATCTCAGAGTTTTCATTTCCACGGCGTTAATCTTAATTTTATGCTTTTTCTGCCAAAGTTAAACATAAAATAAATATGTTATATTAAAGTATATAATTTACAGTATAAGAAATAACAAAAAAAATGTAATAAAATAGACGCCATATGTATAACACAAATGTTATATTGAACTATGTAATTAACGTCAGCCATTTATAAACAAAGACGATCATAGCTGAGTCTCTATCAAGAACGTTACCGAAAATAATATCCATTCGGAAACACCACTTCCCTCCGAAAGAAGATATACTCGTCATATCGCGACTGAATAAGTTTTACTGCAATAAACATGAAGTGAGGAAGCGTAGAATATTATAAACTATCAAGTTTTAAGATCGTAAACACATACACCTTAATTACTAAGTGATATTTAATAATCTGCCTCGGTGGCGCAGTTGTATTACGGTGCGACTGCCGTTCTGAGGTCTCGGGTTCGATCCCCGGGTCGGGTCAAATGGTATTGGGTTTTTTCTACCTTCGGGGACAACAGGCGTGAGCTTGTGTTGTGTTATATGATATTTAATGCTTAAATAGAAAATTGAACAGAATTAATAAGTAAACTTGTAATATTTACATCTTATAAAATCAACATCTATCCGTCTGTATATATGTCCATTAGTGAAATTATAACTCTCCAATCACTAAAACGGATCACATAATATTCTTTATGTAATGTATTTATTATCTAGGTAGGATTTACTATTATTTGTATTTAGTATTACTGATTTATTTGAAACAATTTGAATAATGTTTAACTCTATAAGCAAAAGGTTAATCGTTATTAAAATGTACAATTTCTTTACAATAACTAAATGTAACATCCTTTACAATATCTAATTTGTTTCGTAGTTTAGAGAATACTGTGGCTCTGTAATAATATTTAGAAAAACAAGAAACAATTACGGCTCAGTGTTAATACCAAATACATCAACAATCTATTAATAATTCACACGAATAAAGTCGCGGGCATAACTAGTAATAAACATTCACACTGCATCATATTTCCTTATCTCTAAATTAAGTGCATGTATAAATAACACAACTGCAGCGGTGGGGCAGTTGTATTACTGTGCGACTGCCGTTCTGAGGTCTCGGGTTTGATCCCCGGGTCGGATAATTGGGATTTTCTACTCAGTATCATCCCGGAGTTTGGAATTTGTGCCCGATATGGCGACAGGCTCGCCCCCTGTCACATCTGGGACGGAACTAAGTTCGGCGAAACGTGGGTGGTGTAGTTCGCTATTTCACCTCTGCCTATCCCTGCGTGATCTTATGTATGTTATATATTACACAACTCTCAAATTCATGTCTCTCTTAAAATTAAATGTCAAATGCCACATCTCAAAGGATATGACGCAGTCTGAGATATGACATTCGCTAACGATTAATTTAAGTGATATCTTTTCAGAAAAGCAGCCTACTTACTAAACTGGAAACGAAGCGATTTTAAGAAAACAGGAACTCATTTACTGTTGTTCTCCGAACGACGAAGTGGAAATCTCGATGGATCGTTTACCGTAAGGTTGGGTTAAGTCGATTTACGTGTTAACTAAAATATTTTAGTTTCATGTATAAGTGGATATATAGTTATCTGTGAATTATCGACTTGATGTATACTATTTTGGTCATCGAAATACAAACCTGAGCCACTTAAGAAATGTTTTTTTTTCACCGATATTCTAGTGGAAATATACAAGACTTTGAAATTGCATACTGGTGTGATACTTAAGTTTGAAAACCTGTCGTCAAATAGGTGTGTTTCAGCATCATCACTTGAGAACCAGCTTAGTGTGTTTACCATCCTGGACCACATCGTCACTTAACATCAGGTGAGATTCTGGTCAAAGCACTGAGTCTGTTCCGTGTAAAAAAATTCTAGAAATAAGACTAATAATAAAACTAGAGTCGAATATACTCATTGCTAACACTTTATTCAATGGAACAGTTTCTACAAAATCTTCATAAAACTCATCATTAGATGTAAAATAAAAAAGAAAAAAAAAGACAGAAGAAAGATAGGTTTTCAGACGGAGAAGAAGATGAAGGCTCTGAGCTATTTTACCTTTGCTTATTTACAATTAGATAATTAAACACAATAGGTGAAGTTATAAACAAATACAAACCAATTATAAGGCACTTTCATTATATTTACCGAGCGAATCAGATGCAACGGGAATACTAGAAGACGATAACTAATGGTCAGCAAATAATAATCAGGTAAACATTGAACATCACGGAATAGCTAATACTCAAACTGTTGTGCAAATACGGAAGGAACAAGATATGTACTGGTTTTATGAAATGTGCATTTTTTCAAACTGGTTTGCAACTCTTTATTTATTTATTTATTTGAACACTAACAAGATTTACATTTGGATTTAGATATGTACAATGAACAATTTGAGGACACGTGATAAATGCAACCTTAATTATAAGTGATTACGTTGAATTATATATTGAAAACAAGCTTGTGCAAACCAAAAAGATACAAAAGAACAAATAAATCTGTTGAATATTAGAATTGATAAAGTTTAAATTACTCAAAAAAAAAAAACGACTCCAAATTAAAAGTGGAATAAACTTACATTAATTTTAGGCTTTAAATAATATATATATATATAGTAATATATAACATTAGTATCACTTTCGTAAGTAGTTAGATTTATACATTTTAAGGCTGTTTTGAAATTGAAGTAAGCAAGTTTGAGCCAATTACTACATAATATTTAATTGGTTGAACGATAATTATAATAAAATACGATAATAAAAATATACGATAATAAATAGAAGTAATAATTCTTATCAGAAATTTAAGAATAGTAGTAACTCTGCAACGTTTGTCTGTAGATAGCACTGACCCATCAATTTACCCGGCAAGGTTAGGTCTTAAGACGGTGCTATAAATCAGTACCCTGCGGTACAAAGGATATGGTTAGCAATACATTCTGGCATACGAGATGTTTCAATGCTACCATAAGGAATAGTAGCAAGTTCCTAAGGAACAATAGCCCTTTTTTGTTTTATTTTAAAAAAATTGATCGTTGGTACTATTAACATCGAGTACCCGATTGGTATTTCTCGCTATAAAGAAGACAAAGTATCCAGTATAATCACGGTCGTAGATATAAAATGTTTTGCGATTCTCATCGCATTACTTCGAAACGAGCGCTCGAATAAACTTTCCAAGACTTTTGTGTATAAATTTCAACGGGCCTCACTTAACCAATTGTTAAGTTCCAATGTACTTAGCAGTAATTCCGAGTGGCCATTAAGAACTTTCTGATTGTTGTGACGAGTCTACGTTTGCAACTGGACGATCGCCATCAAAGTGTTTTCGAAGGTAAAATTTATATTAAAACTTAGCTTTTATTTGGACTAAAATAAAATGTTTGTGTAATCAATTATTCGTGGCTCTGTTATGCTACAATAAATCTGTGTACAATTTACATGTATCTACATTTTATTGCACATTTAAGAGTTACAAAAGTGTGTTTTTATTGTCAATTTGCTTCAAGCTAACATGCGGTAATGTGGCGAAACACAAAAGCTTAAAAATATCTATGTTTACATACCAAATGTTGTGGTTTGCATTTTTATTGGAAAGAACTATTTTATGTAAACACATTATAGTCTTTACGAGACATTAGCAGATTACTAAACCTTGATTTAACATTAATGGGTCCAATAAAATGTTTAAATATGTATAACCGTCTGTTAATTGTACATAACGAATAGGTATACATTATTGAGTCGATAGCCTGAGTTTTGAATCCTAGTGGATTATGTTTTAACAGAATACCTAACTCTATTTTCAAGTTATGTAACATAGATAGAAATTCCTGTACAACTTTGCTAGATGTATATAATATGCTTTATAATTAATAGATCTTAGGATAGTGTTTGAGCGCAATCTCATCTTGTATTAAGTGAACATTAATAAATAATATAACACTTTAAGTCTAGACGTAAAATGCATTTGGTACAATGCAAGAGAAATAATTCGTAATATTCCTCAGGTCTGCAAGAAACCAAGACTTAGATAAAAGACACAGGATAACGTTAAAAATTGTAAATGTGTTTAAAAGTTTATAAAATATTACTAGCTGTACCCGCGACATCACTCGCGTGGAATTCTGATAGTTATATTCTAATAAACGTCCCGTCCCGCCCCGCGTTCTGCCCCGCGTCCCGTTCCGCATTGCGTCCAGACCTCGACCCGCGGAGAAGGTCAGACCGGCCAGACCAGGCGATTTTCCAGACATCCTTCACAGTGCAATGGAAGGTCTAGGCCCCGCCCCCTTATCCCTTGGTTTGGCAATACGGCAGAGTTCAGACCCCGTCAAAACTATGTACACAGTCATTCTTACCATAACAAGCCTAAATGGCTGTATGCACAGCGCATTACTCATATAGTGCTGTCACCTCCCGCCTCAACGTCTTTATAGCCCTCCTCTTTACACCGAAAATATTGGCAAACAGATATTTATTAGGATGTTTTAGTATGAATATAGATAAACGCTATTTACGCATTATATAAATGTATAGGTATATTCTAAATGTTACTATAGAGTCTATTCTTCAATCATGCCAAATTTCATCCAATTCTGTTCAGTAGTTTTTACGTGATTGGCAAACAAATTAATAAAAACAGACAGACAGACAAACAAAAATTTTAAAAACCATCGATATGTGTTCTCTTGTCGATTCTGACCCCCTCATGATATTTTTTCTGAAATAACTTCAATGTACAGATTTCGTCTGTGTAGCCTTTTATTATAAGTATAGATTTTAATCTTAAATAGACTTTGACATAAAATATTTATGGTAAATGTATAAGTATTATAGAGTTGTATGTTTTTAAATGAAAATTGAATATATTGAGGGGAAGATCAAAGTCTTAGCAGTAAAAGCTTTATGTATTTGAATATTTTTTGTACAAGTAAATATAATATTAGGTGTGAAAAATAAAAATTGAAACTTAATAAATATAGAGCATCGTTAATGGAAAGTGATGCAGTGATTTCGGTTGAGGAGGGCCGCGTCGGTCGCGCGCGCTATGATGGATGATCGAATCGTTTCAAGCTATTCACAACGTTATTATACGCAGTGAGTTATTGAGCCGTTGCATACGATCAATTAATTTTCTCAGTTCAATTTGCTTAATGTTTTTCTTACTGCTTATATTCTTTCCGCATATTTAAGACTAGAAAGAAACAGCTAGGCTACTGATTGATACACATTCGGCAAAAGGTTATTAACTCGTCCTAACCTAATTAAATGCTCCTAATCACTGACATCAACCATTAGCAACTCATTACTTAGGCATAATTCAAGCTCCTAATTGTTCGCGATTTATCGTCACAGGCATCGTCGATGGACACTGTTAGTGTTGAGTGTTGTGACTACAATAAATATAAAGACCAAACGGAGGTAGTTCATCAAAATACCCCTCAATGCAGCAGGCGACGCCGCGCACCGCCAATCAGCCTGTGATCACGGTTGATGAAACCCAGCCGAAACGTCGGGATAAGAAAAGAAAAGGTAACGCGTGAAAGCTCGTTTTAAAGAATTGCATTTAAATATGGAACGCGAAAATTTTAAAAATTATATAATTCAAGCTCGTTTCACAGTTTTCTGTTTAAGGCATAACATGTTTAGAAATATCAACATTTACAAGACCATCCAAAGTTTCTCAAATTGTACTAAACTATTAATTTTTTGAGAAGTCAAATTACATTTATATACAATGAAAATTGATAGAAAATGTTTTTTTTTTTTGTTTTTTTACAAATTGATCAAATTAATAGTAAGTATTCATTTTGTAGAAAAAAAAGAAAAAGCTTTTGTAGAAGACGTTGTAACATTAATATTTGAATTCATAATACTTTCTCTTTTAATTTAACTTTATTTCAATTAGTGACAGGAATAAGTTTTACGAGTTCATGTAACTCTGTAGCTAATGGAAGTTGCAAGAACGTGCTTATACTTTTATATTAAAAGTCTACAATTTTAAATATCTTTTATTTTTCATCTTAACAACTGAATACATTTTTAGTGTATTATTAAATTGTAGTTAGCACAGTTTAATTTCATCTGAGATACCGGACAGGAGGGTTGAGGCGCATTAATGATTGAGACACTATCCCATCGGCTCCTCAGAGCGATCCTCCATACACAATCCATCATATCGTAGAAGGAGGTCCTTGTTAAAAAGGAGAAGATGCAGTGCGAAAGCAGTACCTACTCCCTCTCCAAATATCTCATCGAGTGGCATCATGAGTATTTAGTCAGTAAGAATCTGACATAAGCTAACTTTCGCTGACCGATAACGATGAGAATCCTATGGAAGATTTCACCACTTAAAAGTTAGCCGTCACGGGCAGATGTGAAAAAATCACTTGCCGCTACAGATAGATGTCTCAGATTAATTTAATGTGAGCATTTTATGATTATAATAACAAATCTTACGAAGGACCTCAGTTTTGAAACTAGTTGGACGACCTCTGAAATGTTACCAAGGAGCAGAAGTAATGCGAAAACAGTTTCTATTACCCGGTCATAAATGTAAACGAAGAAATATTGAGAGGCTTTACTCAATAATAGTCTAAAAAAGCCAAATTTATTTTGAGCAAAAATATCCCGCGTAAAAAACCACATGAATCGAGTCCACCCATACTGCCAATAAGACCTCCTCTGCGTTTCACACATTTAATGTTTCTTTCAACAAATTACTACCTCAGTAGCGGTGAAATAAAAAAACATTTCCATAAACAATAAAACTCACGAGATATTCAAAAAATCTATCGGCACCTAAATAAGCGTCAATGGATACATAATTGCACCTTTCCCGAATTCAAATACCCATTTCTGTGTTACCACAAGTATGAAACTTTACCAGCTAACGTTTCGTTTTTAATAAAAACTCATTTGAAGGGTCGATCGGTGTGGAAGGAGGCCCGAAAGGATTTTGTTTATAGGCCATTAATGAATTTCGCTGAGAAACGATCCGTACCTCTTCCACGTTAATTTGTTAGAGATTCGGATATTAAACGCCTCTTTTGTATTTCCCATTCAATGTTCGTCTGTGGTCTTTTGTATTTTGTTTTCATAACTGCCCCTAACGTTTAAGTTAATGAAAATTCTGCTTTTACAAAATTTTACTGTTTAAATACATTTTACTTTAACGTGTATTAATTATTATCTATAAATTATAAAAGGCAAATTTCCCTTGTCTGTTCATCCACTAGTGCCTCCATAACTCGAGAATAACAAAAACGATTCACAGTATTTTTTTTCAATTAAGAATCAATCTAGCTAGTTTTCAACTCTATGTTTTCTTATATACATATGTGATATCGCCATCATCATTTCAACTGAAAGTGGCTACTACTGTAAATAGGTCTCCTCAAAGGAACTCTATTGCGACCGGTTTGCACTAACCGCAACCAGTGGTTCTCGCATTTTTTACCAAATCGTTGGTCCACGTTATTGAGGGTATCCGGTATGCATCTTCCGGTATGTGATCGATTTTATAGGTAAATATGCCTCAAATATTTATCCTTAAACTTGGTTATTTTTCAAAGAATGTCGGTTATTTTGACCATAACCCGCTTCATTACTCATTGAGTGACCTTAGTATTTTTATGAAGCCCATTGTAATGAATGTAATTTATGGAGTCAGAATAAATGTATAGTAAATCGTCCAAAAAACGTTTTGAGATCTCCAGGGAAAGAGACATATGCTTTAATATATAATTTAGTACATATTAACTGACGCAAAATGGCAATAAAATTTATCAACCGAATAGTATAGAATGTGTAGTTTACTTTACTATTCAATCATAATCTATTCTTCTGTATCTAGAACGCTAAGGTAATCAAACTAACCGACTTTAAAAAAGAAGAAATTATCAATTCGTCTGTATGTTTATTTTTTGTTGTTTTTTACGCGATTTTTTCGTCATTTGTGGACCGATTTGCAAATGATTTTTTAATCAAAGGAGTACACTTCCGATGTGTTCCCATATCCACCAAATCAGGATCTGTTCAGTGGAACTCGGGGAAATTAAGTTAAAACCTCAAATATTATAGACACTTATACGAGTTTCATATATTCGTTTCCAAAGCTATGAAGTGGGCTTCACAGTTATACCTATGAGTACATACTTAAACTAAACAATTGATTCAAAAACTTTTTAAATTAAAAACAAAACCGACTTCAAAAGAATAAACCATAAAAATGCACTAAAAAGTCAATAAATATTTACTTTATTAATCTGCCGCGTTAATTTTATTTTACTGGAACATTTTACACTCAAGTGTATACCTACTTACTTGTATGTTTTATAATCTCTTAGGAAGATGATTTTTTTATTCAAAACCATTCAGGTGGATTAAGCAGAAGTAGGTTGAGACATCGTGAGGCCTCTAGAAAATGTTACCAGGGTTAACCTTAAGTTTTATATGGTAATAAAATAAAACTTTTTTCCATTTGACGAGAACGAATTAATACTGTTTATTACTACTTATATTTATTTTATGATGTTAATATGAAGCATCCGGAACCGAGAGACTTATAGTTTTTATTAAACATAAAAAAAAATTCTTGTGAATCGAAAGAAAAAGTAAATTGATTTCAGCTCATAACTCATTTTTCTTTTTATTCTGACAGCCAGTTAGTTGTACAGAAATAAAGTTTTCTAAAATTAAAATTATTCCGAGTCGAAGCGACCATCCCATTAAACCCCTCGAGATATAATCTCGAGAGAGAGAGCCGTTTGCGCAACGGGTTCAAGTTGAGGCTGGCGTTTCCCGAACAGCGAACTTGCAGTTGACGTTGACAAACAACATAGGAAACTATTCCCGACATATCCCTCTATTAGTTGTGCGTAGTAATTAATTAAACACATAGATGATTGATATCTGATTACTTTGACTTTTCAAACGACGTCATAAACAGAATTCAGTATGATAGGATCGTAGAATTGTTCTGGTAGGCACAGTAGGTACAGTGATTACGGGTTGATGTCACACATGGAATAAAATGTTCACAAGGTCAAATATTGTGAAAATTTAAAATCAAAATCAAAATTTATTTATTCAATTTAGGCCCTAAGAAGGCGCTTATGAACGTCTAAAACACTACCACCGGTTCGGAAAACAACCCAGTCGAGAAGAGCCGGCAAGAAACTCGATCTGGTTTTTTTTTTTTTATATAAATATAATATATATCGTTTTTTTTGTCATATAAAAAAACTATATAAATCATAGTCTTAATAATGTTAGCGGAAACACAGAGATGTGGGATAATTCCAGACATCACTATCGTTCACGTAATGATCCACCCTGTAATAACCTTTTGAGATTAACACTTGCTTGACATAATACTTGAACTTATTGTCAGGTTAATTGGTAATGTTACTTGGAATCTTATTGTAAAAAACCGAATACTATTACCTATAAGGCTTTTATAAGACTTACTTAACTTACCTGGAGTAACTTCAGCTATATACCAAATAAAGTCCTGTCCAAATCGGTTCAGCCGTTCCGAAGATTACCCATTACAAACAGACAGACAGACAGAAAAAATTTAAAAATTGTATTTTTGCTATAGGTTTCGTATATACATTACATTTTGACATTAGAAACAGACACTTCAATTTTATTTATTAGTATAGATGCTAACGAGACGAAATCTGTACATTGAATTTATTTAAGAAAAAATACTATACTGGCCTTCAGAATCGACAACAGGACACAATTAGATAGTTTTTAAGTTTTTTGTCAGTCGTTCGGTCTGTCTGTTTATTAATTTGTTCGCCAATCACGCAAAAACTGCTGAACTGGTTTCGATGAAATTTGGTGATGATGATGAAATCTTTTTACACATATGTGTATTTATATAATAAATAACATTAATTAAAATTATATATTTTGAATATACCATATATTTAATAATCCATATTTTCAATAATTAACCACAATAGATGTAATTGAAAATTGTCGGCAAAAATTCTACGGTATGGCGTTCGCTGCCTGAACGGTTTGATCCAATGCCCCTGCGTTGCCACCGGTGTTTGAGCCACACTCGCCCAGTCTGTCTTTTGGGGGTAGACCAGGGAGGTCAGTGTTTTAGGTATGGGGAGCACGGCCATACGGTTGTTGATTGTAGGGCTGGGGTTGGAGGAGACACTCCTCTCTACATAGGTAGTATGGTATGCAGGCCGTTATTCCGGCTTATTAGCATTGCCGCATTGCCAAACCAAGAGGAAAAGAGGCAGGGGCCGTGAACTTCCCCTGGACTGTTGACCGATAGTCAAACTTCTCTTTTGAGAAGCGGGCGAAGAGGTGGGTTGGAAGAGAGCCTGTGGGTTAGGCATCGGCATTCTCCCCCCCATCCCCAACGGGCTAAATTATGGACGTGGCCCTTTTGGTCTGCCGCAGGGGACGACGCGGTGCTTGCGTAAGCTATCCCGTATCGTCTCCATCCCAAATGCGGCGGACGGCCCCGGGGGGTGAAGTGGGTATTTCCGAACGCTTCACGTCCGGGTGAGTCCCACACTGGTGCGGAGACGTCCCTCCGCACCCCCTTACCCATTGCATTGGGGGACTTCGGTCTCACTAATGCAATGGGTAAGGGTAGTGCGTAAAAGAATTCTCCTCGTCAAAAAAAAAAAAAGGGGTCGTGAACTTCCATTGCACTGGGAAGGCTGTCTGAGCGAGGGGCCTGGTCAGGCCGGGGTACCTCTTCCGCAGTGATGGGAAGGGACGGGATAAGAATATATTGGAATATAGGTTGTCTATTAGAATATAATTGTCTGAATTACACACGAGCGAAATCACGGGCATAGCTAGTAATTATATAAATCAACATTGTTTTGTTTTCAATTTTCCAAAGAGAAATCTACAACGCATCTAATAATATGACGAAATTAGTCAATATTATTATCAGTGAATGGCCAAAGTAATAAATAGAGTCATCAGAATTAAAAAGGAAGGAACAAAACAACAAAGCATCATTTGTTATCCTCAGTGACAATACAATAAAAAAAATTATTTCCAGTAACATTAGCGAGACAAAGCGTGTCAACAACGAGGTTCAAATGAATTAAAGAAATATTATTATCAAAGTTCAAGGCCGGCTGATGTATTGACAAGAAAGAGAAGAGATCTTTGTCGTTTAGGGTTCATCATAGACGATTACACAAACAAATTTAAATTTAGTGTTTAAAATATAATCTTAGAAATTTGTGAAATATGATTTACTAATTGGTAAGTAAGTATTAGTTATTAGTAAGACCTTCATTCCCCCGTTTAAGGTAAATTTGGTAATAAATTATTACTTGTTTTTGTAGAGATTTTTTATTTTTTAACCGGATAAATAACCCATCCATCTTTTTTCAATAAACACAAAAAATCAATCACTTTAAGTTTGAATTTAGCAAATGACGTTACTAGTCTACTAACCCCAACTGAGTCACCGTTGATTGCGCGGCAGTGCTCAATATTCAGGGCACCTTAAGTAAATAAAAGTACTGCAGGTTTGCAACGTAAATCTACTCACAATTCTTCTGGAAAGTCCAGCTTCTCTTATGTAACATAGCTCCAAATGGCTCCTTAATAATTATAATATACGTTTGACGCAAAGTACGCACTATTGTATTTTTAGTACTTCTTTGTCCAACACACGCCAGTGTCATGAGAGTTTTGAGAATTCGACGTCAATCTTCAAATAGAATATGAGTACACACCAGTAACATTAACTTTTTCGTCGATTCAGTGGTACACACATATACGATCGATTTCATTATGCGATCTCAATCTGTAATATATATTGAAATCCTCTTTTACGCTAATGTGCCAGATCAATGTAAATGATCAGTCAGAAAAACCGATATATTTTTGGTTTGATCTCAATATTAATTTTGCAGGTTTTATTTTGAAACATACCGATGTACGATTATTCCGATGTTCCGCAAGCAAGGTATACATTGAAGGATATCCTAGCGGCCTTTATTCTCTACAAACGTAGTCCCTTGTTTTCTCCCTGGATAATATGGTAAATATTTTGATATTCAATAATATATATCCACCACCGCCATGCCAGAACGTTTTGATTTTTTCCATAAATTAGTTATTGTAGAAACTAGAAGCCTTTGAGAATAAAAAAAAATGCTAAATTTTTACCGTCATTTTCAGACATACGTCAAAGAAATTTCATGAATAAAATTTAAAAAGCAAAACGTACATACAGTGCCAAAGTCTTTATTACTCTAAAATTGAAAGAAATTTTAAAAATCGGTTCAGTTTTGGAGGAGGAAACCGGGTACTACGAAGTGATGTTTACGTCTATTTTGCATACGGTAAAATCAGCCCGCGCTGCAGTTGTCCTTTTTGCTTCCTTTGGGACGCAACGAGATAGATTTCTGAAATATCTATTTTTTCGATCACATGTCCAAACGGGGACCGATTGTTGATATTTCAGTGATGCTCGCTGTTTTTGAATTGTTCTGTACTTACCATCAGACACAGAGACGTCACTTTGTCGTGTTAATATATAGAAAAAAATACTATAAATTCTTGTAATTAATAGCAGTAGTATTATATTATAATGTTATTTGCGTCTTATCGACTTTACTTTGATCTCCTTTGAACAATAAACAGTTCACTGTAACAATTTTTTTCATTTCTTTTCAATTTGTGATGAACGCAAAAAAAAATTAGCTACTCGTGATGTAAATTACAATTTAAAACCTCCAACCGTTTCGGCGTATAAAGAATCTTAATGCTCAGACGAAGACTAAATTGGTCCTAAAACGATTCCTTTTTTCATCATGTAAAACAAAGGAGCGAGAAATAAAATATAAAAATGCTTTACTATCGTAATAAGATAAATATGTGAGATGAATATTTTAATATAGAAAGTATGACAAGGAAGGAAACCATGTGGCATATTCTTTAATGTATTTTTATGTTAAAAAGTATTATTTGTAACAGAAACTCAAAAATAAAAGATATCTACAGAACCGTACGATGATTATAAATAGACAAGCTTAACAATTTTTTCATCATAATTCGTTTCGCGCCAATGCTTTCTGTTCTAAAGATAATTTGACAAATTTGTAACTTTGTCCTCCATTTTTGTGCCAGGAAGGTTGGGTTGGGTGCGTCTGTTCTGTGTTGGTTTTAGAAATGGCTATAAAGAAATTCATCAATCGACTTAATGGTGTTTTTATAAGATGTCTTTACCATTCGACCGTTTGGTGAATAATTTATTCCATCCGGTATAGTTTCACAAAAAGTTTGTACAAGTTTAATGGTTATTAAATATGATTTACACTCTTAAGTGCTTATTCATTCCTGGTCATGATCATACTTTGTAAAGGTTTAGCATACTTGTATCTGACTCAAGCTAAATGTACTTAGATTCGCCTTGATGATGAAAAATTGACAATTTTAAGGGGTTTACAATCAAGTGAGCCGTTTTTATGTAAAAGGACAGAAAATAGACAACATCCCATCTGATGCTTAATGGTTACCGTCGCCTATTGATAACTGTATCACCAGGGGCATTACTGTTGCTTTGCCGACCTTAAAAAGTGCTTTTGAGTCCCTTCTTGAAGATCGCCATGTCATACTCTGAGGGAAAACCGAGCTGGATAACCTATTCCATAACGCTAGCATACACGCAAAGAAGTCCTAGATTACCTTTGTGTATGGGATGAGCATCCAACCAATGACGTAAGGAGCAAGTTTGGATCGGTGATGAACCATATCAAAAAGTTCTTCATAGAATTTCCCATCGTACATGCAATAGAATACATAAAGAAAATCAACGTCTCTACGAGATTCCAGATATCTAAGCCACATGTTAGCTCAGAACCATCAACAATGCGAGTAGCTCATCTTTACATGGAGTGAAGAGGAGAAAGCTGGTAAGCACCAGACCAAATGTCTGAGCAATACTCCATGTGATGTCGGACATTTGAACAGCACAAGTCGTTGGTTTGGTCTAAGTACCGCTTAGACCGGTTAAAAACGCTTAGCATTTTAGCTGCCTATTTTACTTTACAAATAAATAATTCCAAACTTATTCTTTTTTTTAACCAACTACAAAAAAGAAGGAGGTTTCTCAATTCGACCTTATATTTTTGATTCTAGCATAAGTACGACCTTATGTTAGGTTCTCTTTCAAAGTAAGTTTAATCACATTCCTATGGAAGGTGTCGTGCAATCATAGTATGATAGAGGCACATCTAGCGTTATAAAACGTTTTTAATTTATACATTGATGATAACTGCATATAGCTTTCTCAAATTTGGGTAAAGAAATATGCAGGCTAATTTCCTTTCAACTTCTGGATTAGAGATTGCAGGGTGTATGCGCAAAGGCATTTCCCACTGTGTTAACGGCATCTATTATCATATATAATTTCTTCTTATTTTAAGTTATTTCTTGTCTATATTGTCTATACGTCAACGCTCTATTTAGTCTATGTGTACATTATCCCTTCCTCATCCTATTCAAAGACGGAACGCCAACACTCAACCGCCGCCGCTGTCTCTCGTAAGAATATTGAAAAGTGCACATTAATTATTTGATTATAATACTAAATTACGAGAATATATAACAATCTTAAAGTGAAGTAAGGTGGAAAGTTAACTTTGAACCAGCTAGATCGAAGGTTACTACTAAAGGTAAGATCCGTTTGCTCCTTTCAACATTATAAGTGTCTAAAAGTCCTCTGTTAAATGAAGAAAGAATCATATGACTGTCCTCTAACATTTTAACTGCATATAAAGTATTCTGTTAAAAACATATAAATTACATCTACCTGTACCATCAAAAAAATGCTGGACGTATTTCGAAAGGTCTTAAATCGACGGTCTATAGTTTTAACGAAATGTTATAATAAGATTTAAAACATTCTATTTTAACATAATCTTACTCTAAATTTCATAATCTTAAAGTTAACTCGGACTTCGTGTAGGAATATATCATAGCAGTAAAATATTTTTCCACGTTTTCGCTTGCACGAGTTTAAAAGGCGAATTGAATTTTCCTACTGGTTTGAAAAGTTTTCCCGATATAACGAGCGTGTTGTGAGCAAACACAAAAATCACGTTTTGAAACGTTAATTTTCTTCGAAACTTACTTTATTTAACAAGCAGAAGTTGGCAGAATATGAAGCGCGTTTTAAAAAAAATATCATATATGTATATATTTTTTTATAATTATACTGTAGACTCTGTTCTTTGATCTTAATTTTAGCTGATGTTAAGTGGTGATGTGGCCCAATAAGGAAACAGGATAAATTTAGAGGTACTGGCTCAGAACGGATGTTAAAAAAAGCAGGTAGACTCATTTTGACGAAACTTTGTATAGAGTTTGAAAAATTGTTTAAATGTATCGTAAAAAAAAAGAAATATTATGGTCGGCAACTCAAAAACGAGTTGACCGATTTTTATTAAACTTTCGTGTGCTTGAACTATATGTTAGTAAGCGATTGATATAATAGATAAATCATCAATCACACTTAAAAAAATTACTTTTACAAATAATCAAAAATGTCTTGATCGATTTGAATGAAATTTGGTGTATAGGAAACCTGTTTGGTGTCTGATAAAGTATGAAAACAAAATAAAAACTCATCATCTCACATTTAGTCAAGATAAAACACGTAAACGAAGTCGCGGCCACCGGCTAGTCTATAATAATAAATAAAATTGAGGTGTCTGTTTGTAATGTTAATTTTATTTACTGAATTGATATGAATGTACATACACGAACCTATTCCAAAAATTCAATTTTTAAAATTTTTGTCCGCCTGTCGGTCTGCTTGTTCCGGGTAATGTTCGGAACGGCTTTACGATTGATTTTGACGGGACGTTTTTTGGTATATAGCTGAAATTACTCCTAGGAACTTATTTTTACTATATTTTTCGAAAATAATTAAGAGTTTCATGTAAAAAAAATAAAACTGATATAAAAATTGAATAAAATCCAATCCATTGCACAGTATTGCAAGTGCTATATAATTTATGAGAAAATATTTTTACTTTAAAGGTTTCGTATTTCAAATTAAAACGCAGTGAAGAATATATGAAACGCGAGCGCATCAGCGGGCAAACAGCTACTCATAAATAAAATCGTCACAAAACTACGATTTTGTACTATGATATATACATAGCGCATTTTGCCATGTGCCCTGTTAAAACATTATTAAACGCCAAGCTATGCCCGTCTTGAAAATCACGATATCATGACTCCCTGTCTGGCGAAATGATTTATGTTAATGAGACCAGCCAGCGCCACCTACCGGCACAGATTAGGTATTAATAATGAAACAAGCGCCTGCCCTGTCATGGATATTTTACTGGATGCGGTCGCTGGAGCGTAGACTCCAGTCTCCAGTACATAATAAAAAAAAATGAGAAGTAAAAAAAATCTGTAATTTAATAAAAAAAACCTCGTGGAATTATTCAACACTGGAAGTGACATTTTTTTACGCGATATAGGTTTAGTGCTTTGACCAGAAACTCATCTGACGTTAAGTGATGATGTGGTCCAGGATGGTAAATATACTAAGCCTAGAGGTACTGGTTTTCAAGTGATGCTGCCGGAACACACCACATTGGTATTTAACGACAGGTTTTCAATCCTAATGTAATCCTTACAAATATTATAAATGCGAAAGTAACTTTGTATATCTGTCGCGCTTTCACGCAAGAACTACTGAACCGATTTAAAGAAATTTTTGGTACACAGATAGTCTAGAGTCTGAGAAAGGACATAGGCTACTTTGTAATGCGAAAAATGGGTTATAAGGAGTTAATAAGAGGGATGAAAAGTTGTATGGAAGTATCGCTATTTTTTAAAAACTGTTGATTCGATATAAATAAATATGATATTCAAAATTTGTAAAAGTTTTATCATCAATGGTGTAAAATAACAATAGGGAATAGGGGATGAAAGTTTGTATGGAAAAATGGAAGGTTTCTGTGACTGTTTTATAAGTTTGCGATAAGGTACGTTACGAAGGTGGGGAGCATGGTACGGCACGTGTGCCTTCCCAAATGGGCAGACAGATGAGGACAGACGACTGCGTCACACGCATGTGAATACTGATGCCCAAAGTTAGGAAAACAAAAAACGTAGTTTATAAAAATATAGTTAAGTAAACTCATATTAATACTTTATGTACTTACATACTTAAATAATACAAGTGTTTATACGTATGTATCTTATTTGTAAAATAATTAGCTTAAATAATTTAAAATGTTAACCAAACACACTATTCCACGCGGACGAAGTCGTGGGCTAGTCAAATTTATGTGAAAACTTATTCAGAGAAAACAGCAATGATTTAAAAAAGTAACCATGCAAACCGTTTCATTTATTTTTTATTTATATTCCAAATAATGAAAAAACAAAGATATGTCATTTAATGTAGTTTTTAGATTTTAGATTCTACAGGAAGAAGTTCTGCTGCTGACTGGCTGCTTATTTCTACATCCTTAAATATAGCAGGAATGTTAGCGTACTCTAAAATATTTCTGTTAAGTTATCTGGGGTTTTGGAATATCTTACAGCAAAAAAAAACTTATAATTGGCAATGTAGCAATATTACATTTTTTGTTATAAATATAGGTATCATCAAATCGTCTTGTAAACCTGTGATATAAAAACATGTATGTAAAAAACAAAATGTAATTATTCGAATGTCTCTTCTATCGTTTTAGATGTTCCGTGAAATAAAGCAATGATTTATTATTATATTACAAGAAATGTTCTAGTGTCAATTTACGTTGTCACATCCAGCGAATTTACGTTCCCGAGTCTGCATAAGGGAGGAGGATAAGAATAAACGTGTAACGCGAAAAATTATACCGAAAAATGACAAATTGCGTTTGTTATTCGTAACGTGAAGGGAAATAACAGGTTTCTGTGAGTATTCGATCCTTACGCGTAATGAGAACCTGCGGTTATGGTGTTCTTGCTTATTCGTACAACCGACGTTTTCGGGAAAATATTAAACATTTTTATAGTACATTTTCAAGGAATATATCGTAGTGTTTTTTACTTGGCCACCTTGCTTTTATACTGTATAGCTATTACCGCGGCTCCGTCCGAGTATAATTTTTCGTAGTACACTTTTTAAAGTTGAAAATTGCGCCAGTGGTAGAAAAGTTGAAAGGTTCTCATCTGTCGTGATATGGATATGTTATGAGAAGAGAAGAAGCGCATGTGGGTAAAATAGTAATGAATATGAATGTGGAAGAAGTAGAGGACGTAAAGAAAAAGGAGTAAATGAAGAGATGACGGTTCATAGGGATGTATGGAAGAAGATACTGCTCCGACCTCAAGTGAGTTGGAAACAAAACAGGCCATGAAAATAATGACGCAAACTCTACAAAACTATAAATTCAGACACTATCCTTTAAACTGACCATTAAATTATATTTTGTTTACAATTTTATGAGTTCCATTTTTTTACGCTAGAACAGTAACTCACCAAAATTAAGCTACCTTAGCCTCACTCTTATAATATAAATATTACATTTTCCAACTAAACCCGAACAACTTGAAGTCTTTGATGAATATTTATGATTTAGTGTAGCCAAGAATCTTGTTTCGTTTTAGTACAAAACTAAATTAACTAAACTAAAAATAAAAATGCTAATTAGACCCACGTCAATTAGAAAACATTACTTCGTAAATTTTCGTCTTTAGACTACTGTATATCGCAATGGAAACAATTACACGAATAAAATATGGTACTACACTAAAAAAAGTTTGAGATACAAACTTGCCTAATAGCAACCAACGGTGATAATAATATTCAAATCAAGATGTCTCATTTTACTAAATATTTTATTTATCCAGGTAAAATACACTTTTGTACAATTGAATTTCTCAAATTAGACTCGATTGTCAGAAAGATTTTTGTTTAAATTTAAGTTGACGTCAGTTCCATTCCCTTCACTATTAATTTAGAAATGATAAATCGCAACATTGAAGTGAGCGTACAGGGATAATGGACACTAATTGACAGAAATCACTAAAAGAAAAATATAACGTAAGTGATGTTTGAAGATGTTGAATTAATAGCTTAACTTATTTATATAATGCACATAATTTATGTCCCCCCACATCACTCGTTTACCCCTCCTCGGTCACCACTTCATCAGGGATCTACTTCACCTATCATCACCGCATCTGGGCAGGTATCCTGCTTACAGTTACGTTAAGTAATCCAAGTAACCGAAAGACGTCCACTGGTGGACATAGAAGTCCCTTAAAGATCTCGACAACGACTGATCGCCATCCGCATTCTATGGACTCCACATATCAACAGTTTGTTCATCTTTTGAAGGACTTACTTACGTTGCATCTGCGGCAGCGATTCGAATATCCGTTGGCCCCATCGGTCATCGGTTCTAAAAGCAATGTGCCCAGCCCATTGCCACTTAGGTTTGGAAATTCATCTGACAACGTCGTTTACTTTGGTTCTTCTGCGAATCTCTTTATTTCTGATTCGATCACGCACTAAAACTCCGAGCATAACCTCTCCATTGTTGAGTCGATTAATGTGTACACCAATATCCTTTACATTTATTTTTCTCTAGATATCACGTCAATGTTTATTTATTTTTATTATCGTTTATTTATTTGGTTTATAGTTTAATTAAGTATTGCTTATTTTTCAAATAAAGAGTACCAAAGTATAATCACTGACAATGTATTTCCGCAAAGTAACACCTTCCCAATCTTAGTTTAGTACAGGATATTTAGTTACAATCTCTAATACAAAGTTAGTAGTCGGGTTTGAGTTTAGATCCGTAATACCGTTGTTCATTTACACTTCGACTCGAGTCAAAGTCGGTACGTGTTGACTGTTGAGTTGTAACCTGCTCGAACTTCGCTTCGAACGGCACGGGATCGAAACTCTACGAAACTAAGAGTTTAAGTAAAGCTCCGTATAGAACAGTGATAGAGAGTCTATTAGCTTTATCTTGCTTGAGTTTTTGTCACTCTTAATTTTACGTTGCGTTACTTACTTACCTTGGGTTTTCACCTAGTCTAATGACGTCCACTGTTCGACATAGGCCTCTTCACAAGAAATCCTTGTCGGGTATTATACACTACCCGCATAGAGCAAATTTCTGCAACCCTCACCAGGTCGACGGTCCTTCTTATTTGTGCTATCAATGATGGTTCTTTATTATTGGTTTTATATTTTATTTGCAGACACAACATCATCTTTATAGGGGTTACACTTCACAGCCATTATCTGTACACAGTGTTGCCAAATCATAATCATAAAATACACACATATAAATTCCTCTTTTTGTTTCATTAAATCTACTATAGTAAACTAATTTGCTCTCAAAATTAAAACTGAAACAAATTCTTTTTAACAAAACTTAGATACAATAATTGTCTTTAATAATGTGTAATTAAACTTAATAAAAAATTTAGTCACTTAAAAATTCTTCCTGACTTTGTTATTTTCACTTTTATTATTATTAAAAAAATATTTTTTGGAACGAATTTTCTTATGGGGCGTTGTGGAGGGGTATCCTAGCTGGCAAAAAACGTCCGTAACGTTAAAAAAGCGTAAGGTTATTGTAGCTGTAATTACATTTCAGCGAAATAGATAGCGCAATTGTTTAGCGGTTCGGCTGTTAACTGAAAGGTTCGTGGATCGAGCCCACCCGAGGACGTAGTTTTTTTTTTTAATTTTACGATTCATCAAATCTTTCATAGCTCAATACAAAAATCTCACTTATAATGTTTATTTTACACAAAATTTATCTATATGTAAATAATCAATCCAAAAACATTTCAGTATATTTATCTAATCTGTATGTTTTTTGTTTAATATTGACGTACTTTAAAGTTATTTAATTAACATATTTAGAAATAGATTATTTTTACAAACCAAAGTTTTTTTTAATAAACATTTTGATCGTATTTCAGCTCCTACGCAAATACTAGTTATACTTGTCAAATATTTTTGTTTTTTTTCTTTTTATGTGTAGTATATGATGGCTATACAGTGTCTAATGTATAGTCTACGTGATGACAGTCAATATTATTGCAGTTTGCTATTATTATTATTATAGCATATTATTATTCATATAAATAGCTGTTTCTTTGTATATTACTATTGTACTAGAAATAAAAGATGGCGCTTTATTTTATAATATTAAATCGGATTCTCACTGATGTAATTTCTTAAACGTTCAAAGTTTGAACACTAGATGGCGTCACACGGTGTTTAATTTTCAGTTATGAAAATATAATAATAATTTAAGATATTTTCTATACAACGAGTCATTTTCTAATTATTACACGTAGGTAATACAGCTTTGTTTCTCTTTTTCATTTCTGTTTTAAATAAGAACTTCGCTCCTGACGGAGGTCCTCCTACCTCACAAGTTTTTTTTTCAATCATCTCTCACTCTGTAATATTTCCTTCATCATCATAATTAATATTATTCATTATATTATTATGCTCTACAATTGACCTACTAGATACATCTTCTGGTAAAAGTAGTTGTCATTTGAGAGAATAGAGAATAGAGCGAACCTCTATCGGGCATCAATCCTACGAACAACATGATTTAAGTTTGGTATTCCTTTTTTTTAAATTCCATACATGTAAATAACAAAAATACAAGCATTCATATCATCGCGCGTTAATTTCATCGTTCTTGGATACTATCTTACATCATTTTGCACAGGTCGGATAATAAAAAAAACCTCCACACTCTTCCCCAACTCGATACATTTGAATAAACCCACAGTAATTCACATTACCCGTGCGTAAATATTATAAAACCGACCTTTCTAATACCACGCATGGTGGCACAACGTAATCCCCGAAAAGAGAAACAGTTACAAAAACTCTTATGGCGTCAAAACGGATGGGGTACTGTGAGAAAATATTACAATTGTATGAAACTTGCGAAGACGCCGATCGGTGGAGAGTCCGCCTCACAAACAAAACGTACATAATAAACATTTTCAAAAGTTATATTATTAACATAATCTCTCGTAACTTCGAAGTCGTCTAAAACATTCATGATAAAATATATCGTCCAACTTTGTCGAAACATATCATACACCTTATTATATTTAATATAAAAAGATATTCTTTCTTGATATACATAAGCTGAGTATTTCTTATGTTAATTTTTTTTATTCTTGTTACAGTGTTATTTATGTCGTTTCTAACGTTTAGAAGAGTAAAGAGAGTTAGAGAAGAGGTATATTAACTTAATTTGTAATTGGTTTTTCATCTCATTTTTTATATAGAAAGTTCAATAACGACCTCCATACGAATGCGCTCCGTTTTAACCTTAGTTTGACTCACCTAACGGTGGCTGTCGATATTAATTACCATTTTGCCGATCTAGAAATACCATTTGGGTTTTTCTACTCAGTATCATCCCGGAGTTTGGGTTTGTGCCCGATATGGTGACAGGCTCGCCCCCTGTCCTGGGATCTGGGATGGAACTAAGCTCGGCGAAATTTGGGTGGTGTAGTTCGCTATTTCACCTCTGCCTAACCCTTCGGGCATAACAGGCGTGACCTTATGTAGAAAAACCATGACAAAAATTTCTACATTGATCTCACATACTCTGGCTTCCCTAGAAATTACTTTTAAAATATTAAATTACAACAAAGCATTTGTTTTTAATTTCACCGACATGCTTACAAAGACCCTCTTATGTACATTTTTCAATGGCTGTCTTATTAAATCAGCAAATAAATAAAGAAGAACGCTGAATCAAATGTTATCATTATACCAAAACAACAGTAATCTGTGAAACAGCACAGCTTTGGTATGGCAACTCATCATGTGTGGTGCAAGGTATAAACTTATAAGCATCATTTTTAAATTTTTTTAACATTTAACATGACATGTGAATTCATGCATGTTTTATATGTATCCCTCTCTTTTAAATAAACAAATTTAAAATGTATTAAACATCAAAGAACTACACATCATAAACTTGGACACTAAATGTAATTTTTGGAAAACGAATTACAACGCTGTGAAACGACAGGGCTCTTGTTCAGTCATATCATGCGCTCTTCAAAGCACTGTCTAGAAAAGCAGGAAAAAGTGGACTGAAGAAGAGCTCAGGAAAGAGTGCTTACAAGATATCCTGAAATAATAAAGAAGGTGGTGCGCGGCAGCATGCTCCATATTGTCTACATTACATGCGGAATCGCGTCCGATGGAGAATGTTTTTACTTGGTCCCGATATTCACTAATGAGGTAACGAGATAGAAAAAGAAGAATGTAGTTGACCAGAAGGGCTTGCCAACTTCACTAAATTGTTAGGGGCAAGTATTAAGTACTTGAAAGTAAGTACCCAAGAAAGTGCTAGCTAGTGCAAGGGTATTAAATTTGTACGGACCTTTGTTTGTGTTATTACCTAAGACGAAAATTATATTGATTTTTTCCAAGAAAAAGTTAACAAGCGGTGATTAAGGAAAATTAGGGATCTCAAGGTACTTTACAGAATCCATGTAACAATAGTATTTAATAAAAAAAAATCAGTCTTCTCTAAAAGTTTTTATGATTAAAACCTAGACGTCGTCGACATCTTTCAGTTATAGTTTAATAGTTTACATTTAGTATTTTTTGAAAGGAATATAATCCAAATATGTACTTTAAATAAAGTTGTTTTTTTTATAACAGTCCGGCCCAGTACAATAAAAATCGAAATGTATATCAATGTACACAAAAGAATCAGCAAGTGTTGTCCGAGAAACGAAAAGTAATAGCAGTCAAAAAGTCAATGATATCGCAAGCGGAAATATGATTCGAGACAAATATTTTCTTTTTTTGAGCGGCCGTTTTATTTGTTTGTAACTGATATGCCCTGAATACTGGACCGTGTTGTAAGAGAATTCGTTGGAAATAAAGCTAATGTTTGAATATTTTATGTCACTAATAAATCTGGAAATGCTAACAGCATGTATGAATTATACGATAATTTATGTGATATGGAACCACACCGATAGTTTTCTCTATCTCCATGTATTAATTATGTAATGTGAAATAAGAGATCCGAGAAAGCAAGAGAATAAAGACGAGTGTTGATATTTGAAAGATTAGAAATGTGGCTTGATCCACGCATAAATGCTATATACGAACCTAATTAAACTGAAATCAATAATTATGATCAGGGTTTTCCAATTTGTTGCTATAAATACATTCTCTTATCTATAAACATGTCCAAACTCGCATAAATGATAATTTCTCCCAATACTTACACCAAGAGGGAATTTAATCCCCGCCGCTGCCTACCGAGCAAAATAGCACAAGGCATTTCATAACTACAACTCTAAAAGGAACACAACCCTACGTCTTTATGGTCACGACTTTAGAGTCCAAATTACCTTGTAATAGCGATTCACGAATTACTTAGGTCAGTGCTTATACACAAATGATTTTCGACGTTTGCCCGCTTGCAACCGAAGCGGAACTAATCAAGGGATGTCGATTGTCTGTGGCGGCCTGTGGATGTGTGTCATTGATTAAACCTTTGATGTGATGTGTACTGATTGGAACCTGATGTTTGAATCTATGTAAGAAACACTATATCCCTCTAAATTATTGTTAAAATACGAAGCCTTACCATGTAGATTCAAGACAACAAAGTATTATAAGTTTGGCCAGGTCCTTTGATGTTTAAGTTGTGTTCTAGCAGTTGCACTTGAAAATCAGTTTTTTTCTTCGGTTTGTTTCAGTTTTCGATCACAACGTTATTTGATTATGATAAAACATTACACACACAAAAACTTAATAGACAAAATATTATTGATATAAATATAACATCAAGCCCTCGCTCTTCATCGTGTGCATAGATATGGTGCCATCCGCAAGTTAAATCATGTTTGTGTAACCGTCAGAAAAGAGACATGCCGTATTGAGTTTGGTAAAATAATTGAAATTGATGTGAAAACCCGTTTAAAATTAACGGCCACAAAGCCACTTTGTTTACTCTTTCGTTTCTCGTTTTATTCGTAATCTTATTATTATTGTCATAAACAAGGGCTAAGAATTGTTACCAAAAAAAAACGCACGAGCGAGTTTCCTTGCTCGCTCGCACTAATCCTCCATCTGATTTAACAAACAGAAGTTTGTTTCAAACGACAGAAAATATGTATATAAAATCTCATATCAGAATTAAACGTATAATAAAATGTAAAGAGCTTGCTCCAGATTCCTCATCGGCAAATTTTAACTCAGGATTAAACTCGGACATTTCCTGCAGGCTATCCCAGCGACTTGTATTTCTTGAAGCATATTCTCCAACGACCGTGTGGCCGTTCATCACACAGCTACAATTTTCTTATTAAACTAAAACTAATTCAAATTACATATTTGCTATTATGAATTCTCTCTTTTTCTGCTATCCTACACGCTCCAATTGCGTTCTGCCGAATACATTTTATTCGTAATAAAACACCAAATAATCTATGCTACGCTACGGTGTAACGTGAAGCCGTTTCACAAAGCTGTCTCCAGAATGGCGGTATGCAGTAAAGCATAATTCCGTTAAGCGAAATAATTTTCATAATTTTCGGATACTGACAGAAAGGATATATATCCCCTATTCAAAGCGACTTTTCAAGCGTGCCTTCGTATAATTTTTTACATGAAAGAGAAAAAATCTGGATTCTGATAGGGGTTGAATACCGAAGCACAAAAAAACATTCAGTTCAATGCACTTGTATGAAAATATATGCGAATGGGTTTTTAGGTTAATACAGTAGTGTCATCGGAGAAGAGTTTTAGGTATTTTTATATTAATTAATGAAACATCATCTGACGATCTTTTTTACACTATATAATTATTTATAATTTGCGACCAATCTCACCTGATGTTAATTATGATATTGAACACACTAAACCTAGTGGCTCTGAAGTTATATTGCCAAAACACACCTAGTGGTGCATGGTTGAAAATGTGGTAGCTACCCGGACAAATATTGTTAGAAAATGCCACCACCATGCTATGTTTTCCTCATAATATTTTCCTTCGTCAAAAGCTCAGGTTTATTATAGATTATCTGTGGAATTCAATAACACTACCAGCTATGCTGTCGTCGCTTCAAGATGGACGAGCTCGAAATATATTTCTCCTATGGTTATCGTTTTCCTTTCAATATTATATTTACATCTAAGGCATAGCCGTGATGATATACAAGTATTTACGACTGACTCGCATTAACTGTTGGATTTCTACGAGTGCGCGTCACAAGGCACGTTGTCCGTGTGCTCTGAACTGAGAACAACGGGAGAATTAAATTTCATCTTCTCCGTTAGCGATGTCGGCACACGGCGCACGAAATATGGTCAAATTAACCGGATATAACCGGTTTCAACTGGAGCGAACCAGTGGATTCCGGTAGTAGCAATTTTTACACTGGCACAATGCCATTCGCTATTATAACTGATTCTTTTTTCATTTGTTTCCTTTATTTATTTTATTTAATACGGCCTATCATAAATTAACAAACTGATGGTAAGTTTAGGTAGGTAACGTCCATAGAAATGTCATAATAAAATTTGAATATGTCTATATGTTTGCTATTTAAAGTTTTTATAGTCACCTTTTTGATCATAATCTCACCAAATGTTAAGCAACAATGTGGCTCAGGATGGCTATATACGCTACACCTAGAGATACTAACTCCCAATCGACGATGTCGAAACATACCTAAAGATGATTGGTGGCAGATTTATATAACTTTAGCTATAGCTAGGCAAACAGATATTACCAGTAAGTGCCCTACCACCACGCTACGATTTAATCACGTCTTTTTCCTTAACTGAAAGATCTGGTTTATTACAGAATATTGATAAATAGGTGGATTCAAATCTACGTCTATCGGCTATAAATTTGACAACACTAACACTGAGCCATCGTCGCCTATAAGTAACTTAACTTCGGGTAAAGAAATTAATCTTACTACAAACAAACGTATAGTTCCAATGTATATCTTAAATAACAACTTCCTCTTTGTTAAAGTAGTTATTAAAAAAAAGAAAATGGGAATGGTAGATACCCATGGAAGTAATTTCGAAGACTATATGATCTTCTTTACTAATGAATAAAATAGAAATGTCTGTTTGTAGTGTCATTTTTTTTTTACTGAAATTGATATATATTTCCAAGGTGGAGCGATGACCTGGTGAAGGTTGCGGGAATCCGCTGGACGCGGATGGCGCAAAACCGGCCGTCGTGGAGATTTTTGAGGGAGACCTATGTCCAACAGTGGACGTCTTTCGGTTGAATGGATGGATGTATGGATTATATGAAAATAAAATAAAAATTTAATTCTATTACATAAAACTTAGATATCGAGTTCCTCATAAAATAATCAGTAATAATTTCAGTGTTTAACCGAAATAAAACAAATTACTTAACTGACCAACTTTATGTCTTCAATTACCATATATACAGAGTAATATAACATAGTCCAAGACAAGACATGTACACGCCTCCCACACAGAAGGGAATTAAATTTGGCTCCGTTGTTTGTGTCGTTGGAACACGGCGCAACACAAAATATGACCGTACCCGGTTCCCGAACCGTTTGGAATTAACTGGACGCAACCGGTTAATGCTAGAACGACCTCTTTAATGTACAGACGGCCATTGTTTCTCTTTATTTTATTTTTTTCATTTTTAACATCAGCTCTCTCATAATCTATGTGAGAATGAAAAATGTTTTTTTAAATATTAAATTTAGGTATGCCGGGCCGGGACAAAACAAAAAAAAATCATTATAGTTGTTTTTTTAATCGATCTGGGTTAAATGAACGCACCTCATCTGATGTCAAATAAGTATAGTCCACAAATTATGACCACTATCAATTGAAGCTGTCAGCCCTTCTGGACAACTGCCTTTTGTCAGTTAATAAAAAATCTCCGATTTATGGGAAGACCTATAATAGGTACGGCTAAAACCTCTAGGTAGGTTTGGATACAAATACGTGCCAGTAAAAGTGTGCATTGAGTGGGATTTGATTTCAAAGTTTATGGGTTTTAATTTTTTTCGCGGAACCCTAATTATTTTAGAAAAGATACTCGGAGTAACTTCGTCTATCTAACAAAAAAAAAATCCGTCCAAATCGGTCCAGCCGATCCGGAGATTAGCCGGAACAAACAGACAGACAGACAGACAGCCAAAAAATTTAAAAATTATACTTCCTGATTCAGAAATAAGACGCGTATTGACGTGTCACTTTCGCGGTTTCACACCATACGTATAACGTGTGTTACTATCTAGTCGAATACAAAAACCCAATTGCTACCTAAAAAAAACACTTTCACGAATTTACCGTAATAAAACTTATCCAAATTATTAAGAAATTACCCAAACCGATCGAACTATTTTTAAACATATATTTAACAGACCAAAACATTTAATTATGATTTACATAGATATCGAGATTATAAGTATTCTAACAATGTGTAAAAGGTAAAAGATAGAGAAAGAAATGCTTAATTGGTTAAGCACGTGGAAAGGATGGATGAAATAAGTTTAAAGAAACAAAATTACAGGGTAATGGGGAGTCGGCAAACCGGTAAAAGTCAACTTAGGCAAACATATCTAAACCAGATCGAAGACATTTTGAAGAAAACACAGGTCAAAAATACACGCAACCGAAGAGCGTTTATGAAAGCGCTCATGAAAGTAGAAGAAGTAAAATATTTTGTCCAGGCAACACCATTTAATCTGTGCCCGGTGGTTTTCGGTGTTTCGACGCTTGGTGGCGCCACGCCCTCGCTAACGGTTTTTTCGATGACGTGACACGGTCTCCACGGAATTTTTTTAAATTCAACCGACTTGGCTATTTTTTTTGCTTTATTTTAAGCCCAAAACGCATTCAACGTGTGTGTGAGTGCTTGGATATTGAAAGTAGCTATAGTGAGATTGGTTAAGGAAAAGAGCGGCCGCTCAACCGCAAGACGACGCAGCAGACGGAACCAGACATCGCAGCAAGGCGAATTATCTGCATCGGCACACCAGGTAGGTCGACACTGTTTCTACTGGGTGCGGTTATGCGGTATTTGGTGGGCCTGATCAGTTGATAAGGAGTATGAAGCCCTAGGATCGACGACAAAGCTATCGAGAAACTTCAAGGTCCTTCGATTCGGTCACACACACACCAGATATATTTCAGAATCGTAGTAGGTGTAATTTTGTTTGTGTATGTAAAAGGTAAAAATAAAGTATCTTAAGAAAAGTGTACATAAATGAAGAGATAGGAGCTGTGGTATAGAGGCGATTTCATATTACCTGTTGTTTTGAGAGCAGACGTAACCTCGTAAATTGGAGCGTTTTTTATTTGGTTTTTTGTTTCAATTATTCTTAATCTTTTATGTTGGTTTTTTTCTGTGTTGTTACATATCCTGATACAATTGTATTATAAACAACCCGTACCCGCGACTATGTTTATCTACCAAATGTCTCCATTATTTTTGATCTATACTTAAATTGACGTGTATGTTTGTATTGTGAAAATATTTGTTTTTACTGAATAGATATGAATTACCTATACCGAAAATACAATTTTCAAAATTTTTGTCTATGTTTAAATCTCCGAAACGACTGGACCGATTTTTGCGGGACTTTTGATAGATAGCTGAAGATACTTCGCGTAACTTAGGTTTTGTTTTTCGAAGATAAATAGGGTTCCGCGTAAAAAACATTAAAACTCATTAAATCTGACAGATATTTGAATTAGTGAGAAATATCTTAGCTTAGTGTTAGTAGAAAAACATAATTGAATAAATAAATAATTAAATAAAGATTTACAAGAACATAATACGACCTGTCGCCTTGTATTGGATCAGAATGTTACCCCATAAAGGTGACGGACGAAAGAAGATTACATGCAGCTGAGATGCGAATGTTGAGATGGATGTGCCGTGGGGGGGAACAAGAATGGACAGGATTAGGAATGAGTATATTAGAGGAAGTTTGAAAGTGGCGCCAATAACAGACAAGTTGAGAGGCGGTCGTTTATTCTGGTATGGACATGTGATGCGCAGGGAGAAAGAGAATGTTGTAAGAAAGGTATTGGATATGAATGTGGACGGTTACATGGGAAGGGGAAGACCAAAGAAAAGATGGATGGACTGTGTGAAAGATGATATGTTTAGAAAAGGAGTGAATGCGGAGATGACAACAAATAGAGAGGAATGGAAGAAGAAGACATGTTGCGCCGACCCCAAATAAAAATGGGAAAAGGGTAGGGAGATGATGATGATGAGTGTTAGTAGAAAAACAATATTGGAAAATAATTAGGGCTCTGTATAAAAAATTAAATACCATATTACGCAGTAAAAATACATGAACCGCGGTCGCAACCGCAGGCACTCAGCTAGTTGATAATATACCGGTTGTTAAACAGAGAAAAAAAATATGTTGAACAGTTTTTGTTTTGCCTATTTATAAATTATAGACGTTATATTAAAATCAAAATACGTACAAAAAGGGTTATCTTAATTAGTTCAGCAGTGCTCAAGTCATAAGGTGGATGGCGCAGTAGTAAAGTAGTCGAATTTCCTGTCCATTGACATCTTTGATGTACATCCATTGATGTAGGTTGAAATCAACTTATATTATTCGATAGTGCGCTTTCGATACAGGAAAACATCGTGTGGAAACCATAGCATGGTGGTAAGGAATCTTTTAACAATGCCGCCTGGGTATCTACCACCTTCAAGTTTGAAAACCTGTCGGCAAATACCAACAAGTGTTTAGTGTGTTTACCATCCTGGACAATGTCGTCACTTAACATCAAGTCAGATTGTAGACAAACCAGTGTGGTAGAGTAATTTGATGCTTTTCCCACGTAAAAAAGGGTATGTAAGTGCCAGTCTCACTAGAGACGTAATCTCAAGCCATACTTTTGCTACATGTGATAAATTAATAAATATGTGGGTGATTTTTGCCCGTGACGATTTAGGTACTCTTTCCTCTGATTGGCAGTTAATAGATTTTTTTAGCAATACAAACTTTTGGAAATATTTCATAACTTTTTTGCATCATGCAAATTTTAGTCGAAGAAAAACAATACCGTACCTTCGCTAGAATTCGCTTTGTTTGTAAATTGTTGTAGTTGAAATCAAATAATTCAAGTTAATTAACTACTAAGACCTATTAAATTAAAAAAAAAAGTGATAGGTACTATTCTATACAAATAATTTATATCTGTACCGTGGCACGGAAAATTGGAAATATGTTTCTATGTCTCGATATTTGAGTTGTAACTAAAATCCGCATTTAATTATTTTTGTTACTATATTTTTTATAATAATATATGTGAATGAAAAGTGTTTGAACATAATCAAAATAAAATACAAATCATACGATTCCTCATTCACGAACACGTAATCATTTCCAAATATCCAATATTTACAACACTAGGTTGAGGACGTTGAAAATTATACGATAAAATTCTCTTTCGGTTCGGAATATTAATCATTCGCAACCACTTTGAACAAACAAACTGTCGCAAAGCGACGACCGCTGTAATTTGGAATGAGATTTCCAATACGGAGTAAGTATTAAAAATGTATTCAAATGTTTTTTTCATTTAATAATTATCCAGCATCACTTAAAAATAAGCATAAAAAATCCACAACAGTATTATATCAGGTTTTACAACAAAATAAATTATTCATTTGCCAGAAAATAAATGAAGGAAGATAGAAAAATAGATGGCGTGTGTCAATATACTGGCTATTCTAAATAGTAACAGATACAAGGAATTATATTATTGATGCTTATATTAATGCAACTGCCTCGGTAGCGCAGTTGTATTACATACGACTGCCGTTCTGAGGTCTCAGGTTCGATCCCCGGGTCGGGCAAGTGATATTGGGTTTTTTTCTACTCAGTATCATCCCGGAGTTTGGAATTTGTGCCCGATATGGCGACAGGCTCGCCACCTGTCACATCTGGGACGGAACTAAGCTCGGCGAAATGTGGGTGGTTGTAGTTCGCTACTTCACCTCTGCCTAACCCTTCGGGGATAACAGGCGTGAGCATATGTATGTATGTATTATATTTCATACTGTACTCGTATATAGTCTCGGATATCAGCTTCAGTATTTTTTTTTACGAGGGGAATGCATTTACGCCCTACCCTTACATATTGCATTAGTGAGACCGAAGTCCCCCAATGCAATAGGTAAGGGGGCACGGAGGGACGTCTCCGTGCCAGTGTGGGACTCGCCCGGACGTGAAGCATCCGGAAATACCCACTAAACCCCCCGGGGCCGTCCGCCGCATTTGGGATGGGGGCGAGACGAGATGGCTATCGCAAGCACCGCGTCGCCCCCTGCGGCAGACCCACCGGGCCTCGTCCGTGCAATGGCCCCTGTCAAAATGACCTACCAACATGCTATGGTTATTTTAAGCGCAAAGTTATTAATAAATCCGATGTTTATAAATACAACAATGTTATCAACCAACAAGTAGGACACTCGCCGAAAGAGATAAATATTATAATAGATTATATTCGAATTTTATAGTTTACCTCAGTTAAATCATCAAATAATAGTTTGCTATTTTATGCAATTGGTCTTGTAAATATCGTTACCATAACATTCTTATGGTCAGTGTATTTGTCAGAATAGTATAAAAGTGTAGCATACATGTGATAAAGATCATTCTAGATTATTGCCCTCAAATATACCAAGTGCATTAAGTGTTTGAATAGGTCAATAGTCCGTAGTAATACATTCCCAAGATTTAAATCGAATAAAGTATATTTAATTTTTGAGTGTAATACTCAAATTAATTAAGTTACCTTTAATTAGCTTGATTATCAACCTTAGACGTAGGACCCTGCCGTTATAGAACCTAACAGAGCAATGTAAAAACCATCTTTTAAAACCACAAACGGACAATGGATCCAGTGTCGAATCTTAGAAAGATTCTACCACTCTAGGCAGTATAAAACTATATAGCTATTCAAGATGCACTAATTAAATGCACATAAGGTGATTGTATTAATTAAATAGCCTTTTTAAATTCTATCCATAAAATGCGAAGTGAAACACAACATCTGTTCCTTGCTTTAAAGCAGTGTGAATTAAATTCTGCTTTGTCGCTCGCTGCTAGTGACACTCAAAGGGATACACTCCAGCAGACTTCTGAAGCGACAAGGGATTATTAGCACGGTGTATTTTTTTTTTTTTTTCCGCAAAAGTATACTACATCACGGAATATTCTACAATTGTTTGTATTTATGCAGTACTGCCTTTATGACGTATAAAATATATACCCATGGCTTCGCTCGCAAATCATATTTTTTATTGTGCTTGTATATTCACTGCATAATGTTTTTTTTTTAATTCAATTGCTTACAATAAGAAATTTTTCGATTCTTGAGTTTCGATTAATGTTCGATTTAGCTAAATTTATCTGTAAACTAATATCTATGACAAAAAATTAAAATGTGCCCCAATTCAAAAAGCAAGTACATAAAGCTATTAAAGCAGAGCGGGGCTTCACTCAAGTGTTAAGTGACTTTTAGCGCAATTAGGAAGAAAAAGCTAAACCCTATTTTTACACAGACACTAAATTATTTTTGGAAATATAACGATATTTCTCAGAAATTAAAACTCTTGAGGATAACAATGACTGACCATATCGAGTCAGATATTGTTGACAATTTCATGAGTTCTAATTATTGGGTTAACTTCTGGATCCAGCGGTGGTGGGGCGAAACGAGATGGTCTCGATTTCCAAGTCTCCATTCACCACCTTCGATTTACAGTCCGCTAACGCCTTCTTTAACATCATTCCCTGGGTGGCGACCTCTGGCAACAGCGTAATAACGACTGGGGCTGAGTGTGGCAGCTGAGAGGGTCTTTTATATGCTCTAGTCTAGGCTATATCAAAGTGACGTCATTATTCACACACACTTGCGTTTTTATCATCAAACGAGCACCTATATTCTTGACCCTATCGGCTATACTATAATACTAGACTATTTCCGATACATATTATTAAAGGAAACATATCTTTTTCTATCTATTAATTAGGAATAATAGGAATAATAATTAATTAGGAAAATAGGACTTATTTATAACTAGAAAAACTACTTAGTTGATATAAATGGTTATTAATTGATTGGTTAAAGAACGTAAAATTAGATTTGCGAGAAAAAGAAGGCGAAACATTTGTTTTTTTTAAACGAATGTGTACTGAACCAATTTTAATGCAAAATAGTAGTGAAATCATAAATGAGTTTACGGTATTTATAATTATGTTTTACTATAGTATTTTACCTCATGAACAAATATACAGAATACTAGCTAGTATTTAAACAAATCTAGACATTTTATACAGGTTAAACCGAAGACCTTTGAGTGATATAGTGCTTTAAAGAAATATACTTATAAACTTTGATCTAAATATATTATACATTTATAAAATAATTTTTTTCTCGCTCATATGCTAATAAAAAATTTACAAAAAAAAAACTCAACCGCTAGAAACCTTTACATTAAAAAAAATTAAATATAAGCATACTAAATGAAAGTTTAGATTAAATTTGTTGTAGTTAAATATATTGGTAATATAATCTACATTCTAATAAAAAAATAAAAAATCCATATTTACCGAAATTATTTTTTTTTTTAATTCCGTGCGAGAAAAAAAACTTCTACCAAACATTTTTAAACCGCAACGTACCTTAGATATATTGTAACATATTATAATTGTTAAATTACTGTAACAAGAAACTGCTAAATATATCTCTGTATAATAATGTTTCACTCTATATTATTATGAAAAGTATCCCGTTGTGGAAAACAAATCAGCAGTGAAATAACAAAGCGGACGTCTGAAGGAAAATATATGTAACGCTATTGCCTCGAGGTATTTCCACTGTAAATACAGAACTATACCATGTTCCATTCGTACAAAGAAACATGGGACATTTTCCTTTGTTTACAAGTACTTTTCCCTGATTTTGGAACACTGACGGCTCAGTAATAATGTCCAATTGCGTCAATCGGCATGGGTTACACGCACTTTTACGTAATCTATTGGAATAAGAATAGAAATGTAATGAAGTATCCAGTAATAAAAAAATATACCAAAGAATTATGTAAAAGATTGTTAAGAGGTTTTAACAAGGATCCTAAAAAATATCACAAAATACTAACAATCAAGTAAAAATAATTCAAAGTAAAAACATAACGCAACTACACGCACACACACACATAGACTATATAATATAACAGAATATAATAGATATCATTCGTATATATTTAGCTCTTTTTCGTATGTAAAAAAATTCTCTTGACAAATTGGGTGTTATATTTATATATAAACTAAGAAAACTAAGAAAACGAAATGCATAAAATTTATGTTGCCCAATGTGCAACATATTGATTGTAAGTTAGAGATAGAAGGGAATTTAGTAGGCTTAGTTGACAAAACTCTGTTTTTAGGTATCACACTTGATAATAAGTTACAATGGGGTCCGCATATTAAAACTTTGGCAGGAAGGCTTAGTTCCGCTGCTTTTGCGGTTCGAAAAATTCGCCAGTTGACGGATATTGCTACTGCTAGGTTAGTCTACTTTGCTTACTTTCACAGCTTAATGTCTTACGGTATTTTGCTGTGGGGTACAGCAGCAGAGGTAGACACCATTTTTACGTTACAAAAGAGAGCTGTTCGAGCAATATATAATATGGGACCTCATGAATCTCTTAAGAACAAGTTTCAAGAATATGATATCTTAACTTTGCCCTCCCAATACATCTGCGATAACTTAATGCATATTCGTAAAAATTTTGACAAGCTAGATCTAGTGAATGATCGTCATAATGTTAATACTAGAAGTAAAGACAAGTTGGCCATCTCACGCTTTAGGTTAAGTAAGTGTAATAAAAGCTTTATAGGTAATAGTATTCGGTTTTACAATAAGATCCCAAGTAACATTACCGATTTACCTGACAATAAGTTCAAGTATTATGTCAAGCAAGTTTTAATCTCAAAAGGTTATTACAGGGTGGATCATTACGTGAACGATAGTGATGTCTGGAATTAACCCACATCTCTGTGCTTCCACTAAAAACTACGATTTGTATAGTTTTTTATATGACAAAAAAAATGATATATATTATATTTATAAAAAAAAAAGAACCAGATCGAGTTTCTTGCCGGCTCTTCTCGACTGGATTGTTTTCCGAACCGGTGGTAGTGTTTTAGACGTTCATAAACGCCTTCTTAGGGCCTAAATTGAATAAATAAATTTTGATTTTGATTTTGATTTTATAAATTGCAGTAATTACGACTAGAACGAAACTGTTAACATTGGATGTGCTAACTTTATTAAATTCCTGTGTAGATTACTTTTTAAAATTAATGTTTCGCATACACCGATTGTTTTCATCTAATCAATAGCACTGAAACTAATCGCTTACAACCCTAATCAATTATTTGTTATTTATTTTTCTAGTGTGAGAGTTTTGATTTTTACAGGGGTATAAACTGGCATTGTGGTATTCGGAACGCTTAAGATGGCAGGAGCAGTCCTTCCCAGCAACAGGAGGAAGAAATCGTCTGGGAAGCCTAATCATGCAGGCCAAATAACCCTCCCCCCAATCCTAGATAGGAAGGAGGCGGAATACGCTACACAATTAGATCGGAACATTCAGATTCTCAACAATTTCCTACTGGCCGTACAGGGTGGCTCCGACGTCAAGGAAGCATATCTGTGCGGCCTGACGTTCTTGCTATCCACCAGCGGGTAAATCGTTGAAAACTTAGCGCAGAAGAAGACGCAGATGCTGCCGCCATCGTAGTATAGTCGCAAACTACGAATGACAGCGAGGTGCAAGAACGAAGAATCCTTCACAGACATTGAATATTACATTTCCTGGTGCGACAACGACACCAATAGCATCAACGGAGGGAGGAGGTAACAGTTGAGTATGCGGAAGCCTCTTACTATACTCACGTATACCTAACCACACAGCAGCTAAAGAAACAAACGAGAAATCGATGACAGCCCAGAGACAAACAACAAGGGAAACCCACCGTCATTAGAAAACCCAAAGACCAGTGCACTGCGGCGCTTCCCCTGAAGAGAGCTTGACCTGATACACTTTACCCCCTTCCTCTGCAGAGTAGGGTGCGATAACCACACCGGTCCGGTAAGACGACAGCATTTATGATTGAGCTACGTGATAGTGGTCTAGACTGTAGCGGTTTTGAGGCGTATTTACTCACTCAGAACAAAACTAATAATTTAATGAAATATCTATTTATTTTCAGAGAACCCTTTTGATAATCATTCTTACAATCGTCGTGTCGCCATCTCATTCTATATCTCTCTAGTACATTCGGTTTCTATCGTCATTATTACGTTCCGTTTCTCATATACATATGAATGTATATAGGACACTTATTACAAAATCACAATTTAAAAAAAATTGGCTGTGTATCTGTCTGTTTGTTCCGGCTAATCTCCAGAACCGCTAGATCAATTTTGACGGCATTTTTTTGGCAGAAAGCTCAAATTAGTACGCGTAACTTAGATTACTTTTTTAAAAGTTATTAGGGTTCCGTATAAAAAAATTAAAACCCAAGAAATTGTAAAATATAGTAGTTACTTAAATAAGATTTATTAACTAGCTACACCAATATATACTACATAATACATAATACTACAGTCATACTGGCTTATACTTAAGCTTTATGTCTATACTTGAAAACGTTTCGAGTACGCGGCACTAAGGCAACCGAATTAAAGCAACACAAAACACAAACAAGCCTTATAAACGTTTGCAAATTAAAACCATACAGACAGTTCGAGCTTACGACGGGGGCGCGACCACATATATTTAAGCGTCGCGGACACAATTACAGAGAACAAATAGTTCACTACACACAGAGCTAAATATATTAGTAAAAACTTATCATTCTCATAGCCTGTTCCCGACTCCTTTTAGGTCGGCGCAGTAAATTTTCTTCTTCTACACGTCCGTATAAGTCATCATCGCTTCATTTACTTCTGTTTTTAAATATTATCCCTAATACACTCCATCCACACTTTCTTTGGCTTTCTTCTACTTATTCATCATGCCACTTTCATATTCATTACTGTTTATCCACACACGCTTCCTTTTCTCTCAATTCATTTTCAAGTTTTCTACCACAGACGCAAATTTCAAATTCCGTCTAATATATTTATTCCTGACTTTACCCATTCTAGTGACAGCACACATCCATCAGAACCTTGGCATTCCAGATATATGCAATCGTTTCCCATCCATTTTCTTACTAAATGTGGACAGATGATTTTAATAATATTTTGTAAAATTTACTTTTACTACAATTGCCACCTGATGATATATAGGTAATGATTGAAGACTGTAGCATTCTAACCCAATAGTGGTAGTCGCCAAGTGTACCAGAATTATGCTTGATTTCCTGATATCACAAATCCAATGGATCAACGGAGTTCCGGGCTGTGGAAAAACAATATGGCTGACAAACCGCGCTGCAGTTGTCCCTTTTATGTTTTATAATTCTTTCTTTAGGGTGCAACGTGATAGCAATAGATTTCTGAAATACCTACTTTTTCGACCGCGTATCTTCTTAATAAATAACTGTAAGTATAATCAGGTTTAAACATTTCTGGAAAAACAAATAAAAAGAAAAGAATCACACCAGTTGATCTATCTTTTCTGTGGCGTGAGTGTACCTACTCGAAGAATTCATTTCGCCCACGGTGCCGCTTTTTCGCTTGAACGTCAAAATAACGTCAAGCCAGCGTCAAGTTTGCGTGGCTAATTGGTAAATATTTATTTCGGGATACGGTCTTTGATTTACTAATGGAGGGTGAGGGGGGAGTGGAGGGGTGTGCGAAATTGTCGCTGCAAATACAGAAATGGATAACGTATTGACGCAAATGGACGTTGAAGGACTTACTGTTAACTGTGTAACTACGTTTTGAGATCGGGTTATATGATTAAAATCGTGTGATAGACAGCACGAGAGCTAGCGTTAAGCTGAATTGATTTGAAGCCAGACTGACAAATGAATCTTCTCTGATTAGATATTGCATTCCAGATGATATTACCATTCTGAAAATGTCAATGACTTCTTGAAACAAAAAAATTGCCAGACTAAAGCTATTAAGATTGATTTATTGATAATTGATTTTATGCCATTCGTTTATTCTTCTTGTTCATAACTGAAAAATAAAATTAGTCCTGTGAGGACATTCGGTATTTCACAGAAAATTCATAAAACTTTAATTTTTTTTTTAAAACAGATCAAGAAAAATGTTTTGTATTAAAATATAACCAATGGCACATATTGAACAAATTTTTGTGGATGTCAGCATCCTCTTTAATTAAAATCTCGAGCAAGCTGAAGAAGTTAATAAAAAATTAAATACCTTGAATTAGCACACGAGATTACGATAATCTGAATGTTGACAAGTTAAAATATACGTCAATGGGCTAATTCTAACTTACCTCGATGGATGCAGAGTATAAGTCGAAGATCGAAGACAGATGATCTAACGTATTGTCCTGCTAGGGTTTTTTTGACTAGTGGCCTGGTGGGTTCGCTGCAGGGGGCGACGCGATGCCTGCGAAAGCCACCCCGAGTCGCCCCCATTCCAAATGCAGCGGACGGCCCCGGGGGGTTTTAGTGGGTATTTCCGGGCGACTCTCGCCCGGGTGAGTCCCACACTGGCACGGAGCCCGTCACTCCGTGCCCCCCCTTATCTATTGTATTGGGAGACTCTGATCCCTCAAATACAATAGATAAGGGAAGTGCGTAAATGCATTTCCCCCCGTCAAAAAAAAAAAGGGTTTTTTGACTGCTTCTATCCGTATAGTATTGAAGTTCCAGCTGACTATGTAAGATAAGCGTTAGAAGTCTCCATTAGAAATATTAATATCCTAAAACAAAAAATAATGTTCACCAAACTAGTCTATACTTATAATAAAAGGTTTTTATATTGATATAGCCTTTATGTATGTATTGAATGGATGAGAGTGACATGTTCTTTACGAGTAAATTCTCTAATAAAATAAATATTAAAAAGGCTAATGAGACGAAATCTGTACATTGTACATCTGTACATCTTCTAGAAAAATACTATGCGGGGCTTCAGAACCAACTATATGACACATTTTAATTTTTTTTGTCTGTTTATTAATTTTTTCGTCAGTCATGCAAAAACTACTGAACCGAATTCGATGAAATTGAGTAATGAGATATATTGCATCCAGGGATAGAACACAAGATGAAAATTATCTAAATCACAAGCGGATGAAGCCACGAAGTTTATAATAAAGCTAAGCATTTCACAGTAAATAGTAGCCATAGAATCAATTTTGATACTGACAAGACACGCCCCTTTGGAGTAACGTAGAATCATATTCAAGGCACAGGCATCAGAAAGTTCTAAAATAAATATGAACCATACCGTCTATAGAGCGTTATTATCTTTCTCATTAATGAAGCCAATTTAAGATTATCCCTCATCATATATCGAAATCGTCTAAATACGCGTACATTTATAGAACGTCAGAGGTCTTCCATAATTTGACAGGGCGGAATATCGTATTCAATATGATCTCATATGGACTGCATTTATGGGTTTTCAGTTTATGAATATTGTACTCTACGACTAAGTGTCTTGTTTGAAGCCGTTTTCGCTGTGAACTTTATTGGTGAGCTGTTTTATTAATAGCTAACTTATGGTTGTGACTTCGGCTTTCGTAAATTTGCTTTTGATAATAACTTTTTAGCTGCTATAGGAGCTGCTACTGTGATAAAGCGTAGCTAAGCATTCTAGACTATTTTTAGTTCAGTTCTATATTAAAAGCTATATATTTGATTGTACAATATGTTTCTGCCTTTCAACTCAATCGCACCTTTCCTTAGATGACAATGTTCCCCAGAAAGCAGCAGCTTAATTGATATTGTGGTCGGATTTCCCTCGATGGATGTAAGTACAAACCCATTTATTTAATTCTACAATAGGGCTGAGTTTTTGGTGAAGGAAAATATCATGAACTAATAGCATGGTGGTTTTTTTTTTGACGAGGGGAATGCATTTACACACTACCCTTACCAATTGCATTAGTAGGATCAAGTCCCCCAATGCAATAGGTAAGGGGGTGTGGAGGGACGTCTCCACACCAGTGTGGGACTCACCCGACGAGAAGCGTCGGAAATACCCACTAAACCCCCCGGAGCCGCCCGCCGCATTTGGGATTGGGATGATACGGGATCAAGGGACGATACGCGATCTTGATGCATTACTCCTAATTTTAGATCGTTTATCACCCTGAACCACATCGTCACATAACAACAGGTGAGATTGTAGTTAAAGTGCTGAACCTACATACTATAAAAACATACTAGAGGTACCGGCTCTCAAAAGGTGCTGCTAGAAATACCTATAGGAGTTTCTAGATTTTTAAGCTCGATGGTGGCAGCTACTCAGGCGTGAAAATATGTTTACTAAATTTAAACGCCTTGCAACCACGGTAGGTTTGTATTACCATATTTTCTTTCATCGAAATCTCAAGTTGATTTTGATATTGGTGAAGGATCATTGCATAAAATTCGAAGCATCATATTCTGCATTCGCTGTATTATAATGAAATCGGAGTCACAGGTACTACCCAAGATACATACAATACATTCAGATAGGTTTTCTGGATACTCTTATAAATGAGTGCCAACATATAACTTAATATTCTGACCCAGTAAACAAAACTAATGGGTATATCAATTTTTTTTTATATGTTTAAGAAATCTGTATAATGATTTTAAAAAGATTTATAAAGTATAGCTGAAAATAATCAATACTAGGAGGTAGTTTCAATTGAAGGTGACTACTATTTACACTTAAACGAATCCACAGACTTCAGCTTGTCAATAATATAATCATAAACTATCTATATGTTGTACAACAAATTTGCAAACAGTATACAGCGGCGGTCTCCAAGTAGAGAGAGTTGGCTTCGTTCGGATTACGAGGGCCCAAGGGGCTTCAGTCAAATCTAATTTAGCTATAACGAAATTTGTTGGGCCCGAGTGAGGGTTGTCGCGGCACGCGTTCTTCCAAAACAACACTACTACATGGACAAGTTGTCTTGTGTTTACCTAAATTTAATATCAATACTCCTTGCTTTCAGAGTATTAACGATAAAAACAAATTATTCCTGCCTATGAATTACAAAACCCTAGAATGAAGTTCGAATTCAATTAATCTTTTAATTTATCAATATGAACAAAACTAGCAATATCTGTCTCTTTCTAGCATCATCGTTATCATCTCCCTAATCTTATTTTTCATTTGGCGTCTCTTTCTAGCATATGATCGGATAAAAGATTTGACAAAGGAATAATTCAAAATACAATTTGTCATTTCCAACTCCGTCTTAAAAGGAGGCTTTATCACAAACTGACCAGACTCTACCGTTTGTTGCCAGCATGATACGGTAATACTTTATACACTATACTGTAGATCACACTCTCAAATACAGCACAAAAAAAGCATGGCCTTTGCTTCCCTTTTGCTTTATTACAAACTATAGTACAATCGTGGTGCCCTTGTCCTAAATCAAGATTTTCTGCTGAGTGCCCTAACCACTCGCTACAAAACGTGGTAAAATTGTTGAGGTAAAACAGCGTAATCAGTTCGAAAAACGATAAAATTTATTCGTGTTGTAACAATTTATCCTGAATATATATGCGATCGTTATAAAAAAATGTATTGTCCATTTAGAAATCACAATGTAGGTATTGCTTTTCCTGTAATGAACTGGCTTGTTACCAAAATAAAGTCCGTCGTTAAGGAATTCTTGTTTATTCCAACAGATTCATTTAATATGTTCTGGGCTTACTATATTACCATCTTCATTGGCAACGCTATTAATGAGATCGTCATCAAACGCCTAGCTTTATAAAACAAGACTATAAAAGAAATCTTAAAAACATTAGTATTAAAAATACAACGATCTCACTCGAAACTTTTTAAACATGACCGAAGATATTGTTGCTCATTAAAAAAATAAGGTTACGAAAGAGCGTAAATGTCACTTATTCCCCCAAACGAGAGAGGAAGTGGAGGAAAGTAAAAAAAAGAGAAGGAAAAATTGAATCGCAGTAATCCGATATATAAGACCACAGCGTTCGCAATTTGTTCACTGAGCATACCTAATTGTCTAAAGGAATCGTCCTGGAGGATTTGAATAAGCCAGCCGTTTTCGAGATTCCACCAAAATTACAGGCTCGGTGTCATCGGCTTTCACTTTGTCAGTTATGACAGACTTATAAATGAAATGTGTATGGGGAGAGGAGGTTTTGAGGAGCGATAAGAATAAGCGTTTTTTTTTTTTTGCAAATGTTTATTTTGGCTGCTATTCTGCTAGACGGCCTAATTTTTTTACCGACTCCAAAAAGGAAGAGCTTATCAATTCGTCTGTTTTTTTTGTTACTCGTATTCTCCGTCTTTTGTGGACCAATTTTCAAAGTATTTTTTATTGAAGGAGTACACTCCCGAGGTAGTCCCATTTCCACCAGATCAGGATCTGGTCAGTGGAACTCAGGAAAATAGAGATTAACCCTCGAATATTAAAGACATACGTGTTTCATATGTTCGTTTCCAAAGCTATGAAGTAGGCTTCACAGCTATACCTAAACGTACATAATTGAAGTAAAAAGTAGAAAAAAAAACATTTTTAATTGTAACAAAACCGACTTCAAAAGAGTAAACGATAAAAATGCACTAAAAATTCAATAAATAAATACTTTATTAATCTGGTTCGTTCATTTTGGATTCGGTGCCAGCTAGAGTTAAAAAATGTACTCATTTACAAATGGAAATAACTGCCTAAACTTTGTCACAATTAAGCACATGCTAAATAAAGGACTAGGGTGATTTTAAAGAACAATTTAATCAAAATCGAATATCATTAGCGACGTTCATTTACACCACTTCGTTATCCATAACCTGACACCGACTCCAAAATTAACATAAAACATAAGCTCACGCCTGTTATCCCCGAAGGTTTAGGCGGAGGTGAAATAGCGAACTACAGCACCCACATTTCGCCGAGCTTAGTTCCGTCCCAGATGTGACAGGGGACGAGCCTGTCGCCATATTGGGTACAAATTCCAAACTACGGGATGATATTGAGTAGAAAAACCCAATACCACTTGACCCGACCCGGGGATCGAACCCGAGACCTGAGAACGGGAGTCGCACCGTAATGCAACTGTGCCACTGAAATTAACGAACCAGATTAATAAAGTATTTAGTGATTTTTTATAGTTTGTTCTCTTGACATCGGTTTTTTGTTAAAATTAATATTTGTAAAAATTAATATAGAAGTTATTAATTAATCTTAATACCAAAAACTAACAATATCGAAGACGAATTAAAGGGAGTTTTTTATTATTTCTTGTAATGGCTATCTTTGCGTTGAATTCGTTTACAATTTAAATTGTATTCATTAAAAATTACTCTGGAATTTATCAAGATTTATTACTATATACGAGTATCATTAAAGAAAGAAAGAAAAAAAAAGTATTCGACATACATACAAGACATCAAATTAGTATTATCTTAATTAACACAAAACAAAGTTAAAAAAATGGTGCATGGGATCGAAAAACATGAGTCTCAGCATGAGGCTGCAGGCCTATAATCGGAAGCACTATAGCGCTGATATTCTGACAGGGTCTTGTGGTACGCACATCCTCACGACCGGACTATCACACATTGATAAGTAAACTAATACATATAAAACGTACTATTAATACACTGTAATAAATATACAAAATACGTACATAACATCACGCCTCTCTCCTATAGCAGAGACTACATCCTTCCAATTGTTACGACTTTTTTTTTTTTTTTTTTTTTTGACGGGGGGAAATGCATTTACACACTACCCTTACCTATTGTATTAGTGAGACCGAAGTCCCCCAATTCAATAGGTAAAGGGGCACGGAGTGACGAGCTCCGCGGCAGTGTGGGACTCACCCGGGCGTGAAGCGCCCGGAAATACCCACTAAAACCCCCCGGGGCCGTCCGCTGCATTTGGGATGGGAGCGACACGGGGTGGCTATCGCAAGCACCGCGTCGCCCCCTGCAGCAATTGCTACGACCCTGACACACGTCTTTCGCTTCTTCTATTTTTATAAGCACCTTCATACATGCTCGTAGGTTACGGGTACTTTGGCCTGAACGTCCTCGATCTGGTCGAGAACTTTCGCTTAGGTCCAACCTTACCAGCTTGCTCAGTCACACTTGCCTTGTAAATTTGTCAATCTTCTGTCACCTATCCTCTCAACATGTCCAAACCAATTAAGCATCCCTTTCCCAATTTTCGTCACTACATCCTCTCTACCACACCACAACGTTCCCTTATCACACTGTTCCTTATATATAATATTCATGCCAGCTATACTTAATATTAATCTTGGTTTAATACGTCCAATATTATAAATTTATACCAATTTTTTTATTGTGTTGGCGATGCAAGTTAAGATAGAAACCTGCGCACCTCAACGAACTTGATACCAGGGGAAGTTACTATAAGTATAGTACAATACCAATACTCCAAGAGCTTATAACAAGGATAAACACAATAACCGAACGACATCTTATTATAGCATAAGCCGTACCATTATTGAGTACATAAAACCATGTCACGAAACAAAACACTTAATATACACATAACAATGGCCCAAAATTCGATAGAAACTAAGTGCCGGTTATAAAAACAAACGACACTGTTCGATTCGTAATATCACCTCTTCAATCCCTTCGAGGGGTAAATATTTACAATGAAAAGGTAAGAGAGTCGGGTTGGTGTTAAAATTTGATGGTATCGTTTCTGCTAAACAAAAGACAGGATAATTTTTTACTCGCTTTTTTTTTTTAAATATAGGTTAAACTTTCGACCAAAGTCTCACCTGAATATAAATGGTAATACACTAAATTTGTAGGAAATAAAGTGTCACTACCGGAATACACCTAACAAGGGTTTGCCGAATTTAGAACAATATTAAGCCAGACAGCCAATAGAAAATAACCCTAATAAATAATGTGATGGCTTCCTTTACAGAATAAGCTTCTCGAAGGATACAAACTGACGTCATTCGATGCTATGCACAACGCACTGTCACTAATTCTTCGATCGTTTCACTAATTCATAGCTTACAAAGAGAGGGATTGAAGTAGATATAAATAGAAGTACTGTTTAATGGTGAAGACATAGTCAATGAGTAAGGTATATTGCCCATTAAAATACAAAAAGAAAATGGCCACGCTACGCAGTTCCCGCGCATTTAAGGCCTTAATTCGTATCATTAGACAAACATCGAAATGATACACTATCCATGATGTCATAAGTGGCAAAAGTAAATTGAAATCTTAATAATATCGTGTTACGATTATGTATTTAATATTCTTTAAGTATGTAAGTGACACACTTGGTACATGGTACATGGATTCAGACGTGTAAAAGATATTTTCCTTTTTTTATTTGCTGTAGAGTTAGTTAAGGCAAATTTCATGTAATTTTTTTGCCGAAGAAACTGAATTTCACACTATTTCATGTATTTGGGTTTAAAAACCTGTCGCTAAATACCAATAGGTATGCTCCAGCAGTATCATTTAAACCAGTAATCATGTGGGATTGTGTTCAAAGCACTGACCCTATACGGGGTAAAAAAACTTTGCTTAATTAGGTAAAAAAAAAACATTACACGTTACTTATCATCAAATACCAATAAAATTTTTACTTAGAGGGAAATTACATACTTCATTTATATACTACATTTTACGAACAAATTTCATAAGTTAAACAGTGACCTTGATTTCTGATCAAAGCCCCAATTACTTAAGAGCAAAATATCTTCACTTCGATTTTATCTAGAGAGATAATCATAATTACTTTTGGCTTAGAAACGTCGATAAATGTAGATAAGTATTTGGACTTAATCTTGGGTAAGATATTTTTTTATTATCACGATAGATTATAGCGATGGATAGGCACTTTTGCGTATGTCGTCTATCTCATTGCCTGGAAATATTCCATTATGATCTGTGTCTGTGTGAAGGCATGGGTTTAATAGGCACGTCGGCATGCTATAATATGTTAACTTTATACGCCTGAAAATCTATACTTTTGTATTTGTATGAAATTTAAATATCCATAACATATTGTTTTTTAACCCGATTTTCTAATAATATCAACCAATAAAAATTACAATTATATTTTAATGTCACCTAATTTTCTGTTTTAATCTTATGCTTCTTATATACATAATCAACCATTTAATTTAACGATATCATTATTTCACATTCGAATGTTTTATCCATTGACGTTTTAATTAACTTAGACTTTAATACGACGTGTTTTAAAATCACAATGTAACGTAAAATTAATTACATCGGTCCGGTTTTCTAAAGTACATTTCACCGCGATATTGTGAACCACTTATTAATTCAAACCACATTTTAATCCATTTTACATACACATGTTATAGCGAGCAAATATGAGTCAAGTAATGCTACGACCATAGTAATACGTTTCGGCATTATTGCAATAAATTCACCCAAAATATTTATCAAGTTAGTTTTTAACGGATATATGCGAACACGGGTGCCCACAATAACTTTGTATGTAAATAGCAAACATCAAAGGAAAGGCTTGTATTAAGCAGAGACAAAATACTTTTACCTATATACAGTTCGTTGCTATCGCATCCCGCTGGACGCTTAAAGACATAAATAGCTTCAAAGATTTAGTTAAGACAGAAAAAAAAACAATGAAGTAATGAAAGTGGGATTGAATATTGCTGTGCTAGAACAATCACCGAGAGTTTTATATATTACTTTAGCGGCTTTGAGCGATTCTCGATAGGAGAGAAAACTTATACATTCGCGTCACTAATGCTATGACGTCAGCCGTCAACATGCGACAGTATCTCAAGTATAAGACTGCGTTTAAGTGATGGCGTTCAGAGTTAATTAAAAAAAAAAAAACTTTTGCAGCGTATGTTTTGATTATGAATAAACTATACGAAAATGTAAATAATTATTACTCGGAGCGCGAGTAAATGTAAAAACTAAATATTTACAGCATGTTGACGGCTGACGTCATAGTATTGGTAACGCGAATCTATAACTTTCTCCCCTACCGAGAATCGCTCAAAGCTTCTAATGAAGTTTTTACTTCAATATGCAAAGCATTTTGCCCCATAATTTTTACGTTACTACTTTACCGACCCCCTTTGTGACGATACTTCTTATAGCGAAACAGTACTTAAATATACTGTAAACAATAATTTGCCAACGTATAATATAACGCGACTGCATCCATTCCATTACGCTGAACTTTCACAAACTGCACATGATTTGTCCCGACAATGGAAACCAACAAAGTTTGTATGAATATGCGGCTATAGCGTTATATCATATACTTCGCCGAAATTCGACAATGAACTTTCTGGTAACAATACGACACGAATGTACACCCGTTATCAAAATCAAAATCAAAATTTATTTATTCAATTTAGGCCCTAAGAAGGCGCTTATGAACGTCTAAAACACTACCACCGGTTCGGAAAACAACCCAGTCGAGAAGAGCGCAGGCAAGAAACTCGATCTGGTTCTTTTTTTTTCATAAATATAAAATATATATTTTTTTTTTTTTGCCTTAAAAAAACTATACAAATCGTAGTTTTAATAATGTTAGTGGAAGCACAGAGATGTGGGTTATTTCCAGACATCACTATCGTTCACGTAATGATCCACCCTGTAATAACCTTTTGAGATTAAAACTTGCTTGACATAATACTTGAACTTATTGTCAGGTAAATCGGTAATGTTACTTGGGATCTTATTGTAAAACCGAATACTATTACCTATAAAGCTTTTATTACACTTACTTAACCTAAAGCGTGGGACGGCCAACTTGTTTTTACTTCTAGTATTAAAAGTATGACGATTATTCACTAGATCTAGCTTGTCTAAATTTTTACGAATATGCATTAAGTTATCGAAGATGTATGTTAAAATGAACCTTTTTTTTTAATATGTATGTATATACTATGCCTTGTGGTGCCGGCTAAGAATAGTACCATCCCATATCTTCCCGTGGGTGTCGTAAAAGGCGACTAAACGATAAATTAGGGGATGGGCAGTATCATCTTCTGAGTATCATAAACACCTACAGCGAATATGGCAATTCCCCCCTTTATTAGGGACGTCTTTCAGTTGAATCAATGAATATACTGAATAGACGTCCCGCTTTTATCACGATCTCGTTCGTTGTTAAGAGGATATCCTAGCGGGATTTATTCCATGCAATCGTAGTTTCCTGTTTTCTACCTGGATAATAGCATAATTAAAAATATTTTTATAGCAAATAATATATATCCACCACCACCATGCCTGTATGTTTATTTTCTCCGTAAATTAGTTTTTTTTTTAAACTAGGAGCCTTTGAAAAGGAAAAAATGCTGTATTTTTATCATCATTTTCAGACGTTCATCAAGCAACAGGCATAGTCAACATCTTTAATATTTAAATAAATTTAGAGAAAATTAAAAATCGGTTCAGTTTTGAAGGAGGAAACAGAATACTACGAAATGATATTTTCATCTATTTTGTATAGGTAAAATCAGCCCGTGCTGCAGTTGTGCCTTTCTAGTTTTACAATTATTTCTTTGGCATTAGATAGCAACGAGTTAATAATAGATTTCAGAAATACCTAATTTCCCGACCGCATGTCCTCTTAAGTGACGAGGTTGTTAGCGGTTTAGCTGTTTAATATTTCGAACCACTTAAACTACTACACTTGTTTCCAGATGATTGACACAGTTTATCTGTTTGATCTTGTGAATAAATTTGTTGTTACTTTGAACTAACTTGAAGCGATGATCGACCTGTTGGTATTGCGGTCGAATTCATTATGGGTGGAGCCTGAACTAACAGTGAAGGAAAACATAGATTGTGGTAGGGCATTTCTAAATATGCTACCACTCTCAATTTTGAAAAACTTGTAGCCAAGTACCAACGGTTGTGTTCCGACGACATCACTTCAGAACCAGTACCTCCAGGCTTAATGTATTACCACCCTGGACCACATCGTCCCTTAACATCAGGTAAGATTATAGTTAAAGCATTGAGCCTATATAGTGTAAAAAAAAAACAAATAAATGGAACGTGTAAAAATAATCTCATACGTTATTAGTGTAAGTTGATAAAAGTCTAGAGTGTCTTCGATTTTTACGTCTAATAGCCAATTACTGTGCGATGGAGCTTAAACTGTCCACAGGGTTGGAGCTCGAAGCACGACGATACTAAATAAAAGAGACGCCGAGGGAAATGACATCGATTAAAATGCCACAGTACATTTTAAGGACCAGATAGATACTTAAATTCGTAGAGTATTCAATTATCATTATTAGGCTTTTAGTTGGAAGTAAATACAATTTTTTGGTGGAGGTATTTTATTCTTTTTGTTTTGACGAAATAGCGTTAGTTGTTTGTCTAACTCTCTTCGGGGACTTTATCGAGTTTATCTTTTTCCTTCGTTTTGTCTATGACTTTAAATATCTCCATTTAGTGTATTTTTATACAAAGCGGGATATCTTAGGTAAGATCATCTAAGTTTGAATTTTTTTAACGCTTTCACAATAATAACGATCATAAAAATTATTATCTTTGAAGGAGACCCGGCTTTCTTCAGCAATGAAACACCAACTTCTCTATATAATGTGGACTGTATTTATTTGTATCTTCGAATTACACGTATTTACAATTTACGATTTTAGCGGAAGCACAAAGAGCGGCAACGCCTGTCTGTTTGTCTGTGAGTTGATTTTTAACAGGAAAAACATTGGAATTATTTTTTTTTACATCTTGTCAGGTTTTATTATAGTATATATTTTTTACGTTAAGTAATATGTATGAGTATACAGCAATTGTAATAAGAATAGTAAAAAAAGCTTCAGAGTATGTCACTTTCTTAATATTTATTTATAAGCTTTAGTGTAATCAATAAAAGAATTTTAAAAACCTTTTCTATATCATTAATAATTATGATCGAATTCAAACACTAGCAGGTAAATATTTAAAAGAATTAATCTCAAACTACAGTTATCATTTTTTTTTAAATTTATAAATTAAAAATACGCACAAGAATATTCTTTCATCTTGGAAATTCAGCGACACGGAGCACAAGATGAATCCGTGAAACTCGCACAACGTCAATCGAAACGCTTTCAGAAGGTTAATGGCGCGGCCCGGGACTCAGGAGTGTGCAGCCTTCACGGAACTGGGATTTTTCACACCGACCCGGTATTTTAAAGTACATAAACAAAAAAATATGTTCAAATTGAAGCGTTATAATTTTTAAACGCATACAGAATAAACAAACAATATCACATATTTATACCACTGAATACCAGTTCATATAGGATTAGTAATTTACCATCTTAGGCTTGCATGTATAAAGACTTCCATTATTGACATTCCATTATTAAAGACATGTAATAAGGATCAGAATGATGGGCTAGTAAAAAGATGAATGAGAAACGATTGCATTTTGCTGAGATGCAAATGTTGAGATGAATGTGTGCTGTCACAGGAATGGGTAAAGTCAGGAATGAATATATTAGAGGGATTTCGAAAGTGGTAAAAAAGTTTAAAGGAAATCGTTTGTCGTGGCATGGAATAAAATGGAGTAGAAGAGAGGAAGCTCATGTGGATAAAATAGTATGGAATAATATGAAAAAAAAAGAAATAAATGTAGAAATGACTGATAGGGACGTATGGAAGAAGATAACACACTGCGCTTGGGAACCGGGATATGAGAATTATGATGTATAAAAAATAAACAGTCAAGTAAAAACTCCCTATAATCAATGAATTACAGAGAAAAGCAAATAAACGGTTGCACATAATATTTATTCTAACAAACGAATGCCGCTTCATAATTGTAAAATTACAAAGAACGAATGAATATCAGTCGGCAAAAGGAAACATTACAAACAGAACCGGGTATTTTATTTGATTACAAAATATCACTTCACGTTTATAATTTCGCTCTAGTAATAATATTGTTGTGAATTTAAAATTAAACCGGACATTGGATTTCCACGGTAATGGCTTTAATATGGGACCTATTTATTGCTTTGTTCCCTACATAATAGAGTTATATTGTTTAACCATAATTTCGTTATTGGTTTCGCGTTGCTGTATTATTTCAGTGTATTATCGGTTCGACTCCGGTTTATAATATTATTATTATATATTACATTATATTACCGATTAAACATATTATTACTATAGCTGTAAGATCGAATATTATATTTCATAATAATTCGATATTAACGTACATAACCGCGTTCTAAATATGTCTACACGGCTTCACCAGTAATCGGATCTTAGTTTTAAGATTTCATAATTTTATTTGTATAAATTATCAGAAACCCAGAAAAATATTAAACATGTAATTACAATATAGTCACCAAAGTATTTCTTATCGCAATATTAACAAACTTGGGTATTTATTTTTTAGTTATTTATTCAAAATATACATATAACTCTAGATACCGAAATGGCAAGGCTAGTCCTAGTTACAAAAGAAGTAGTAAATTCCGAGTTTAATTACTGATTTTTTTTTAAAGCTTTAAAAAGGTTTTTTTACTACACATAATGTAATCTCACTTGATGTTAAACGACTGTATAACGATGTATAATATACTCGCTAACGCGAAGGTTTCAATATTGAATCTTAACTTATAGATTGAGATCAAACCGAAAATAAATTGGTTTTTCTAACTGATTACTGATACTGCAATCATGACATTTTAGAAAAAAAAATCTAGGCAGCCATAGGGACTGCCGACAGAAGTGAAAACTTTGAAATAGATGTGTTTTTTTTTTGTTAAAATGATAGCATGAATAATTAAAATATCTTAATTTATTCATAGAAATTATTAACTTTTGTCTGGTTTTTATATATTCATTAAAATTAAGTTAATCTGCATATAATTAAGACATACTCTTTGTAACTCTATGTATTCAGAGAAAAAATAGGGGAAAATATTTTAAATGTGGCAACACAAAATCTTAGGAACCTGCCAGCATACTCAACATTCCTTTCCATTAGAGATTAATCATAAAACTCTGGTAAATGCTTCTGCGGCGCCAAAAAATGAAAAGAAAAAAGAAACCTTCCATGGAAAATTCCATGTCGTTGACAGCAGGTTGACGAAAGCTAATGTCACATTCCATTAGTAACGCTAATCTATAAGTTTTACCCCTACCGAGAATTGTTCAACGCCCGCTAAAGAAGTTATCACTTCAAAAGTATTCAAATTTCGAATTTCAGTATGTAAAAAGAGGTTGAGTTCGCATTATCAACGTAAAGGTTATGGATATTTGGGTATTCCACCTTAGCAATATGTTGTGGCTTTATCAAAAGATTTTCTTTCATCGAAGATTCTAAAGTTCATTGCAAATAAAGATAGAGACTCTTTCTTGTCACAATAACGACTGAGTTATCATCGCTTATGTTATAAATAACTAGGTGTGTGCTCGCGGCTGCGCACGCGTTTCTTATATGTATTCTACACTGCGTTTTAATTTTTTTTATATGGAATCCTAGTTGTTTTTTTTTTTGCTAAGATAAACTAAAATTATTACTCATAAATTCAAGCACTTGCCCGTAAAAGTATGCATTGAATAGGATTTTATAAAATTTTCTAGAAGTTTTAATTTTTTTACGCGGATCCCTAATTATTTTCGAAGATTATAAGTACTCTATGTTGCCCTGAGTAACTTCAGGTATCTACCAAAAAAAGTTCTGTTAAAATCCGTCCAACCGTTCTGGAGATTCTATCTATCTATTCAACCGAAAGACGTCCACTGCTGGACATAGATCTCTCCCAAAGATCTCCACGACGTTCGGTTTGCGCCACCCTCATCCAGCGGATTCTTTTGACCTACTCCAGGTCCTCGGTCCACCTTGTGGGTGGCCTACCCACGCTACGAATTCCGGTGCGTGGTACCCATTTGAGAACCTGTAGGCACCATCGGGTATCGGTTCTGCGAGCAATGTGCCCAGCCCACTGCCACTTAAGTTTAGAAATTCTTCGGGTAATTTTGGTTAGTTTAGTTCTTCTGCGGATCTCCTCATTCCTGATTCGATCACGCAGTGAAACTCCAAGCATAGCCCTCTCCATTGCCCTTTGAGCAACTTTAAGCTCCTTTATTAGGCCCATTGTAAGCGACCCGGAGATTACCCAAACAAACAGACAGACAGACAAAAATTTAAAAAAATTGTGCTTCTGGTATAGGTATCGTATATATTGTAAAAAAAAATACAATTTTGACATTACAAACAGACAGACACTTCAATTTTATTTATAAGTATAGATTACACTATATGGATCACTTGAAATTCCGCCAATAATCTAACAATTAACAACTTAAATACAAAATTTAGTGTTACCAAAAAAATAATTAATGAAGAAATGTTTCTTCATAAAACTTTCAGCAAAGGATATCTTGAATACACGCTTCTGTCAGTTGTATTTAAAAAAGAGTACACGTGTCAGAAGTGAAATTACTTCGGCAATCTTTATTCCAAAATATTAGTAAATGATAGACATCCTTTGCTATACATACTATATACAGATCGAGAATAGAAAATATATGTATTATGTATGCCAACTTTATTGTTTATGTTATGTTTTCTCAAGAACGAAAATAAATCAAAGAGATGAAAATAATAATTCTACAATCCAAAAGTATAGCGTGATTATTTTTATCTCTTACTCTCTTAATCTCATCATGCCAGTTAAGAATAGTACCACCCAATATGTTTCCAAGGGTGTCGTAAGGAGACTAAGAGATAAACCAGGAGATGGGCAGCAGCATCCTCTGAGTATCACAAACGTCTACTGAGATGGCAACCCCGTTTACCAAGCGTGGCGATTATTGCAATTCTCCCCTTTTTGGGGGAGATCTATATCCACCAGGGTCGTCTATCGGTTGAATCAATCACGAATTTATGCCCATACTTTAATATTAGAAAACGAGACGCTAATTCTGATGAGACCTTCAAATTTCACTCTCATTTCATACAAGTAAATAAGTTTTGCTTCTAATTTGTATACCATTTCTCGTCTATCTCGCATATACAGTTCCTTAAGCATTTCAATAATTACATGTTAACATCACAACGCTTTCAGCAGGTAATCAATTCATTTCCTTGTTTGTAACTCGAATCTTGATTTCTGAATAATTTCTGAATAATACAACTGGAAGATACCGCTTTAGACTTCTGCTCCAAGTAACGTTTTCCTACAAATTTAGTTTAAGTTGGTGTATTTATTTTATTAATCATAAAAGAGGAAGATTGTAAGGCTTAACAGTGGTGTAACCAGATTCCACATCGGTTATTTCCCTCATTATTCTTAGATATAGAAGACATAAAAAAATATAGACAAATCTGTCTAGAAAATATATCTACGAGTTCGGAAACGAATCTTGTAAACCAATTGATTTCTAGTTTCTAGAACCAATATAGGCAAAAATATTTTACCTTTTACAATTTAAAGGCCATTTTAAATATAACTTATTTATTTATTATAAAGAAGATTAAAAATTAAAACCGAATATCAGAATATCTAACGTAGATAAAACACGAAAAAGAACTTTCCGACTCCGAGATCTCGTAAACAGTGAGCTGCGCGACTCAGTTTAAACGCAGATAATTCAATAAGACGTCGCTATCTCGGAAACTCGAAGCCAAAGTTTCAAGATGAAGAAAAGAGAAGGAAAAGAAAAAAGAAAACAAACACAAACAAATTTGAAAAGTGAAAATTTTACCGTAGTAACCCTTTTAATAAGTCACGCGCGACAGCAAAGGTTTTATCTCGCGATAAAAGTAAAGTTGGGTTAGTACATAATTAAGTAGGTGAACCGTTGAAAACAAAGGTATTCACTGGAATCGATAGAATTACTCAATTTCTATATAAAAGTGCTATGACTACATTTTTTGACAGGGGGAAATGCATTTACGCACTACCCTTACCTATTGTAAGGGCCAAGTCCCTTAAAATGGGACTCGAACCGCCATCTTCCGTCCAGGATGAGGCCCAGATATTTCATCTGGGCCTTCACCCGGATCCGGTGCCCCCCCACCGAGATGCTCGCCCCAGCCGGCGGCCCATGCCGAGGCCCATGAAACAGCAGGACCTCGGTCTTTTCAGCCGCCACCCTGAGTCCAAGCATCTCGATGCGCTTGACGACCAGGGCTACTCCCATCGTGGCCAAGCGCTCCACCTCCTCCCACCTCCCCCCCCGGGCTACGACAAGTGTCGTCCGCGTAACATATCAGGCGCACCCCACTCGGAAGTGCGCCCCGGACGACCCAGTCGTAGCCCACGTTCCACAGGAGCGGTCCAGCACCGACCCCTGTGGAAGCCCGCCGGACGCTCGACCATGACGCCTTGACTGTCCACGTAGGACACCTCCCTCCCCTCCCTCCTTCCAACAGCCCCCTCAGATAGTGGGGCACTCCAAAGACTACAATTTCACCTGATGTTAAGTAACGACGTGGCCCAGAATGGTAAACACACTAACCCTAGAGGTACTGGTTCTCAAGTGATACTGCCGGAACACACCTATTGGCATTTGGCGACAGGTTTTCAGACTTTAAGATGGTAGTTCCTGGTTAGATGGTATCCTACCAACATGCTATGGTTTTCTCAAAATGTTCCCTTTACCTAAAACTCAAGCTGATTTTAGAGTTGGATAGGTGGATTTGAAAACGCGACCATTGACGCGAAATCTGAAAAACACTACCAACTAAGCAATCGTCGATTCAATCGCTTCATCAAATCTAATAATCGATATACTATAAAAAATAATTACTACACATATATCAGAATATCAATCAAACATATGATCTCGAGCAGAGAACATATTAATGTGGGCGAAATGAGGATTTTCAATGGTCTATTATAGTAATAAAACATAAGGACGGTTTCTAGAACTTTTGTTTGCACGACGTCTATTTTACAGACAGAGCTTAATCCGAATGCCGCGCTCTTTTATATTAGAATACGTCAAGGCGACACGGTGACGTCATATCCCGTGGGCGTTTGCGTCTTGGAATCAAATGAGCATCAATACTATTGACCTCTCTCGACTATACCCTCACCAGGCACAGGAATCCTTTTACGCGCTGGGAGGTTCAATCTCGATCGGCGGCAGCGAACTAAGGATTTTCGCGGCATAAAAACCGCCAAACAATAGACTCCAGACGACCGAACTCCGCAGTTTGCTCACTGAGTGCCCCACCATTGTTGTCGGAGACTTTAATGCGAATGATGGAAGTCGTCACGAAACAGCAGACAGGGGATAGTTCTACGTGCGGACTCAGTCAAGTTCGACTATAGTATCGCGGGACCACCCCACATACGAACAAAGAAACCAATCGCACCACAGATGCGCAACAACCCAGTGACCGATCCGTAGTGGCGAGTTACGAAGAGACCACCGAAGAGGGTTAACCCTGGAACGATTGCCTCGTCTCTCGTCAAGGGAGGCTGAGAAGGCCACGTGCGGACTATACTATTACAGGGTGGATAATTACGTGAACGATAGTGATGTCTGGAATTAACCCACATCCCCGTGCTTCCGCTAACATTGGTTAAGACAATGATTTGCATAGTTTTTGCAAAAGAACCAGATTGAGTTTCTTGCCGGCTCTTCTCGAATGGGTTGTTTTCCGAACCGGTGGTAGTGTTTTAAACGTTCATAAGCACCTTCTTAGGGCCTAAATTGAATAAAGATTTTTTGATTTCACCATTTCACCATCAGCGATACAGACCATTATAAGTGTCTCACATGGAGGTGCGCAAACATTACATTCTTACATTTGCTACGATCTTATTTATTTATTTATTTACATTAAAATTCACAGCTCGTATAACAAATACATATAAACTAAACCGATAAATAAAATAAAGAGCCAAAAATGAAGTTATAACTATTTAAAAACGAATTATCAGACAATGTTTACACGTGTGTGTGTGAGTGTGCGTGTGAATGTAATGTGGATAAATTTTGTGTTATTTGTTTACTAAAGAGATTTTCATTTGATTTCTAAAACTGTTACAAATTACTGTTATATATTACTATTCGTATACATTTATCTAGCAGTTTTTGAAGTGGTCAATTTAATGTTACGACGTCGAACGTAGATGGAGTCTCATTAACCCCCGTTTTTCTAATACTTTTTTTAAACTGATTTAAATTGTTTCACGCCTTCTTTTAGTTAATTTAATATTAACAATTTTATCTATTATGGTAGGTCGATAAGTTTGAAATTCCAAACCTCACTAAAAGCTATCTTTCTAGGTTTCACATGTTACCATGTTTGGATACATCGCCAAAACGAAGTGGTTGACATCGGCTGGGATTGTCAATCTATGTTAACAGGTAAAGTTAAAAAAATCTATTCTAAGATTAATTATAATGGTCTCTTCTATAAATTAATAGATCTATGTTATACGAAAGACTGGCCTTTTATATTACAGTCGTATCTCCTACGCAGGCTACAGCCAGCGTTATCGGCGGGCGGCGGGGTCGTGTGAGCTACTTAAACTGTCAAACTCGGGCCATCCCTTACGCGTTCTTTTTCATACTTAAAAACTTTCTAAGTACTAGGTACTTAGAGAGGGTGAATTGAAAACGTTTTGATATGGGATTGACGGATCGCTTTTTTAATTTATAAAATATCAATGTCAAACTCCATAAAATAGGATTGATTTTAATAACTCACTTCAAAAGGTACTTCAGATAGTTGCCACTCTGAACTTTACGGTTTTGGTAGCAATTTATAGACTTATTCCATTTTGTGCTTGTCTGTTTTACGGTTTATTAACCAATGTTTGAAAACAGTTTGATTTTAAGTCAAATATAAACGAAGATATACGTTAAATCGAATCGAATCGAAAATTATAAAGACGGCTTAGAGAGGAACTTGACAATATATTATAATTTAAATTCGAAGATGACCTCATATAATTTAACCTCATTGATGGCATCGTTTTAAATTTGTATAAAAATATGTTTTTTTTTAAATAATTGTATTGACGTCGATCACATTGGGCTCGACATTTGAAACGGATGGATTTAACCTACTGAGATTACTTAAGTTGATTAACTCCTTGAATATTAATACTGATGATATAGGTTGCGTAATTTAATAAATAAATTATGGAAACGCTTCTGACCTTATTTATTTATTAATCAAAATATCCGAAGCAAGAGGAACCGGAATCAAACGCTTTAAATTTCTAGGTTAAATAAATTTTGTATCCTAATCCACTAGGGATATATATTGATGATAATTCATTCCTCTCTCTCTCTCTATTTCTTTCTCTCTCTCTCTCTTTCTCTCTCTCAAAGACATAACTGAAGAATGAAACCTCTATGGAAATAGTTGATAAATTGAACTAAATACCAACTGTAGAAGTAGTCTTTCGATATTGGAGAACCAAGGGATATTTGTAGAAATATTAAGAAATCTGCTAAGTATTATTTGAGCCTGTTAAATATTATTATGTTTGTTTAATATTACTATTATTATTGTTATTAACCAAATATCACTTTAGTAAAATATTAACTAAGGATAATAAGTAAAATATTTTATCAGATAATCCAATCGTAATCTCCACTGCGCCTTTCTTTACTCGTACCTACGTTATCCTATTCCTCTAATAATACATTTCTGCCAGTTTAAGCGTATATATGAAACGGTTAACATTTCATAAATTCTCTTATTAATGCTGTATAGATTCAGCGCTTTAACTGCAATCTCACGTGGTGTTAAGTGACAGTGTAGTGTAAGATTGTAATACTGGAATACATTTATTAGTGCTTGGCGATAGAATTTTCAAACTTAAGAGTGGTAAATGCAAGCCAACCAACTATATTAAGCAAAAGATTACACATTTGAACCCCCCTCGCAGCAAAAGTTAACAAAGTCTTCCATGGTAATGAAAGCATTGGGATCATTTTTACAAAATAAGTTTAAGACTGATAGTGACTTTTTCGCCATTATGCGTTAGCGTTCTTACAAGATGCTGCGGCGGACTAGTACAGTCCTAATACCATTCTGAAAGCTTTGAAACTACAAGGCTATTAATGTTAATATTAAAGCTAATATCTTTCGCAATAGTTTGACATATAGATAGTAAAGATTGGCAAAGAAATTTTACTTCTGAGACGTAACTCGAACACATGATCTTTTTTATATTAGTCGTCACTATTATTAATATATTTGTTTATTCAAATCAAAAAGTACATTAATTTAGATAATAATTTATAATTTAATAATAAAAAAAACTATAAACAATGAATGCTGTCCAGCTCGCCGCGAGGCGGGCAGGTTCCCAGAAGGCTGGCCATATTGCCACGTTGGATGGGAATGCTAATTCGCTGTGCCAAATGACGTGTCGAGACGTGTCGACTAGACGACTCGCAAGCTCCTTAAAAAGGCTATGAGCACACGAACCCCACGGCCCCAGAGTTTTGATCCCAAACGGGACAAATATGTAACCCTCACCAAAGGTTTCATATTTACTCCGCTTGAGATAAAAAAAGCTAATATTAAATTAAAATATCACTAACAATGTTAACATATGTATGAGTCTGAAAATAATATTCGAAGTAAAAACGAGCGGCGTTGAGCGATTCTCGGTAGGTGAATAATTCATTGCTTCGCGTTACCAATACCATGACGTCAGTCGTCAACGTGCTACAGTATATCCAGTATAAGATAGCGTTTAGTTTATGTATTAGTAAATAATAATTAGATTTTACAAACATCGATACCAATAATTGATAAATCAATATCAATTCGTTTTAATATGGCGGTCATTATTTAAATCAACTTTTAGAAGTTAGAAAGATGAATCAGGGTTTGTATCGGAATCGTATTCCTTTTGAAATTAGAGTTTTTAAATAAGATTTTTTTATATGAGTTTTGATATTTTTATCTCAGATTTATTGAAGACAAAAAAAAACAACAAATTATAAATATAGCTCACGCTGAAAAATTTACAAAAATGCGTTGACATAGTTCGTCAATATTATCTCTCGTATTAAACAAATTCCTGGATCAAATCTTTACTCTTTTTGAAAGAGACATATGACAGAATGTATATACAACACATACTCTTTCCTGCGTAATGTAGTTTTAAAATAATCATTGGAAAGTAAACCTTTGCCACATCTGCCTTCACTTACTAATCCTCAAATAGTGAGAGATCAAATTTATTTATTTAAACTTCTTAGAAATTTTATTGATTCTCCGTTTCTTGTCAGTGAAATTAATTTTAGGGTTCCTCGACCAAATGCTAGAAACCACTTAATTTTTAAAATCCCTGTTGCACGAACGAGGTATGTGAAGAACACATAATTATTTCGTTTGTGCGATATATATAATAAGATTTTTAGTAAAATTGATGTATTTGCATGCCCCATCAGTTCCTTTAAAAATTGCTGAAAACAGTTTTAGACTTCTAGTGTTTGCCATAATATAATATGTTGTAATGATAGAGGTATTAGTATTGTTATATTTACTTTCATTATATATAATTTTAGTGGAAACTTGACTGGTTTATGTAATATTGTTATGCAATACCATATGTGTATTTTATTAACTGCGTGTTTCCCAAATAAATAAATAATGTTTTGATTGTGAATATGAATAGTATTGAATCGTATTGTGTTCACAACTTCATGTTTTTTTTATACGGAACCCTAATTTGTTTTTGTTTTAAATTAGTTGTACATTTGAGTTTTTGGTACCGTATATACATTCATATGTATTTAGTGGAAACTATTATGTTGATATTAGAAACGGACTTCAATCTTATTTATTAGTATAGATTACATCAAGTTGATATGAATATATTTTTTACCACCTGGTTTTTTTTAATCGAAGCGATGATGGCGCAGTGGATAGTGCGCCGGATTCCGTGACAACGGACTCGAGTTCAAACCGACAATGCTAGCTTTGACATTGATAAGCACCTTATCAGGGCCTAAATTGAATTCCCCCTGCTGGCTGACCTATCTAGGTCTTACCTCTTTCGAGAGGTGGGCGAAGAGGTGGGGTGGAGAAGTATTCTCCCCCATCCCCACTGGGCCATTGCACGACGAGGCCCGGTGGGTTCGCTGCAGGGGGCGACGCGGTGCTTGCGAAAGCCAACCCGTGTCGCCCCCATCCCAAATGCAGCGGATGGCCCCGGGGGGTTTTATTGGGTATTTCCGGGCGCTTCACGCCCGGACGAGTCCCACACTGGCACGGAGCTCGTCACTCCGTGCCCCCTTACCCATTGCATTGGGGGACTTCGGTCTCACTAAAGGGTAGTGTGTAAATGCATTTCCCCCCGTCAAAAAAAAAGAAAAAATAAAATTTAATAAAGAATTATTGAATTTGAATCTAACACCAAAAATCTATAGTCTAAGAGTTTCGGTGAAGGAAAAGATTGTGAGGCAACCATAGCATGGTGGTCGAGCATTTTCTAATAATGCCCACCTTGGTAGCTACCACCCTCAAGTTCGAAAACCTGTCGTTAAATACTAATAGGTGTATTACTGCAGCTCTTGATAACCAGTATCTAAGCTTATTGTGTTTACAATCCCGGACCTCATCGTCACTTAACATCAGGTGAGATTGTGGCCAAAGCACAGTGACTACGACATGTAAAAAAACTTATCCAATTATTAATTACTAAACAGTTGCAGTTCCCTTAGTCTGTTTTTATCACTAAGTGTTTATCACGCTAAAGAATACACACCAATATATCTAACGTAGGGTACGTTACAATAATATTTTTGTTTTCCTAAAAAAAGTCTAAAACTCTCTCTTTATGATAGACCGTACTCAGCCACATCCAATATCCTGAAACCATATATATACATGTCATGGTAAACGCAAAAGTCTAGAGGGGCGAACCATTTTTTCCTATATAGAATCGGATTCAATAACTATAAAAAAAGGATTTAACGGTATACGGATGTAACTTCGCGTTTGTTATTTGTACATCGTAAATATACATAAAGAAGGGGGTAGAGGATATCATAAAAAACAGTATTGAGAAATTAATATGTTGACTCGTTTATTTTTACTTTAGGTTATTCGAATTTATTGTTTCTAATAGAAGATGGGAGTTCCTGCGTGCTACGCTTAAATCTATATATATATATATCTAAGCAAAGTTTGTTTTCTTTGTCCGAGGTAAACTCGAAAACTACTGAACCGAACAGCATGAAACCACAACCATTCGACGCGGAATTAATCGTAGATGGTTATAGGCTATATATTTTTAAAATTCTATTGTACATTTTACTTTTATTCATTCATTTGTTTTTTTTTTAATTTGCTATAAATGAAACGTCACATGCACAGAACATATGAAACGCGGGCGGAGCCGCGGGCACCAGCTAGTATTTCAATATATTCATTTTTATTTTAAACTTTTAAGAAAACTTGCAGCTAATATAAAGCATAAAATTGTACACAATATGAACAGAAGGCCATTTACAAGTTTCTACATATTTATAACAGAAAGATAGAAAAAAGTAGATAGCAGACAAAAGCAAAAACAGTTTAAGTAAAGAACGAGGAACTTAAAATAATTTTCAGTTTCTCAAGACTACTATTGAAGAAATCTAAGTCTACTTTATTGAGTACTTTATTTGTGCTATCGGTCACTCTAGTGAAATATGAGTTCTGTCTGTATGTAGCTCTAACTAATGAATTGTAAAACATATTACATTTTCTACACTGCACTGCACTTAAGTCAACTTTCCTCAGTATCTCTGAACAATCCATATTACCGTTGAGTATGCAAAATAAATAAACTATATCAGCTATTTTTCTCCGTTCATACAATGGAAGCATATGATGTTTCTTACAAAGCTTTATACACGAATAAAAAAAAAAAAAACAAAATACTTTTTTGAATAGTATTATAACCTATTTCCTAAGGACTCGGTGCTACTGAGATTGCACATAATTGACTTACGACGATAATCATTACCTAATACAAAAAAAAATTGAATGTTAATTATATTATTCGATTTCGAAGATGGTTCTATTTTATAACTTAGTAAATAATAGATACAGTTAACAGCATAAATGAATGAAGGATCAAGATGACGTTATAGCCGTGTCAAGGCAAATCATTTCGTGGTTATTATAATTTCTATTGGCAATGTCTAATTGCAATCTACTTAAATTTTGATGAATTAACACTACCTAATAGCACTATGAAATATAATTCGAGCTATAGATTAAGAGGTTTATATACAAGGTGTTCGCTCTACAGGAGCTCAATATGTTGCCCACCTTTCTTTACTTATTTTAGTCTAACAAGCTAAATATTTAATGTATCCTCTACATTTATAATTTTTTAATTTAATTTTTACAAAATTTACAAAAAAATAAATCATACAATCACAAAAGTAGATGACTCAAAGACAAGGTTTTCAATAAACCTAACGGTACGTCTCGTGAAAGACATACCACTCCTTGAGCACTGACCTGGCGTTTACGCCAACTTTGCATTGTTTTCCTATTGTCTCATATTTATGGGTAATCGATATTTTAAATTACTTTTTATTTAATAAATGGGCTTACTTAGTAAAATATATTTCATAACCTAGCAACTAAACTGTTACACATAAGCCGCGGAAATCGTGGATTGTAATCTCGTTGATGCCGCCAAAAGTTTTAATTGGTTTGCTAAGATTAGAGTTCTGCAAACTAACCTCAAGCGTACCCTAAAATAAGACTATAGTAAGTAGGACCATAAAGCCAAACTGCAATTAGCTTCGCCACGATAAGAAGAATTAATTGATTAAGATCAAATTGCCAATAATGTTTCTGAACAATTTCTAGCTAATCTCGTATGGTAGATAATAGCTAGGTTATTGTTTTTTTTTATTCGTATGAGATAATATAGATGTAGTAATTATTACAATTACAGCCTATTTATTATATCTTAATTGAGATTTCATATTTTCCATAATTAGGGATATGTCAGAAATGGAAAATAATCGTTATTTTAATGCCAAACCGATAATGCTCTCACATACTGAAACCGTTTTTATTCGATTCATTGAGGTACATTTCAGATATTAATGGTCAAATTAAAATTTACTTGTTAGTAAATTGAAATATTTATTACCTTGTCTGGGTTTACTAATTGAAAACACTAATTTTTAGACGGCTACGTCTTGCCTTCAATTAAGAAGGGAGACTGTGGGGAGTTAGAGAGGTCTATACCTTGAGCTAAAAAATTAATTATTGTTAACGCCATCTATTATCGTATATATTCTCTTCTTATTCTAAGTTATTTCTTGTCTATATTATCTATACGCCCCCGCTCTATTTAGTCTATGTATGCATTATCCCTTCCTCTTCCTATTAAAAAACGGAACGCCAACACGCAACCGCCGCCGCTGTCTCTCATATGTTTAAAAGTGCACATTAGTTATTAATTAATTATATAGAACATTCATAAAGTGAAGTGAGGTGGAAAATAATATCTGAACCAGCTTAATCGAAGGATAATAATAAAGGTAAGTTCCGTTTGCTCCTTTCAACATCATACTTTCTAGATATTTCCACACCAATTATTAAACCATTGTAATAAGCAAAAATAAATATGATGTTAAATGATAAATGAGATCCGTTTTTGTTAAATCATTAATATACGAGTCGAGGGAATTCAAGCCTACCATAGAGTAGGCGGTACCCAAAATCTAACAATGAGTCCGATTAACATATTCAACATTATATATATATATAATCAAAATCAAAATTTATTTATTCAATTTAGGCCCTAAGAAGGCGCTTATGAACGTCTAAAACACTACCACCGGTTCGGAAAACAACCCAGTCGAGAAGAGCGCAGGCAAGAAACTCGATCTGGTTCTCTTTTTTCCATAAATATAAAATATATCATTTTTTTTTGTCATATAAAAAACTATACAAATCGTAGTTTTAATAATGTTAGTGGAAGCACAGAGATGTGGGTTATTTCCAGACATCACTATCGTTCACGTAATGATCCACCCTGTAATAACCTTTTGAGATTAAAACTTGCTTGACATAATACTTGAACTTATTGTCAGGTAAATCGGTAATGTTACTTGGGATCTTATTGTAAGATATATATATATATATATATATATGATTTAAAAAGGCAAGCATTTGTGACTGTGGATGGGTTAACTAACTCATTATAAAAATAATATGCGAAAGATGCAACCAGCTGTACGATATGTGATTCGTAAAATTATGTAAAGTTCGAAAAGGCATGGAACTGTCTCTTTTGAATGGATGGTCATAATCAACAGCCATTTTTTTTTTTCAATCACTATCTCCCCCAACCCCATCCCTTTTCAGTTGCATTCAACTCACGCGGGCGTCGGCACAGTGACTGTATTACCAACACAATTAGAAGATTTTGAAGCGAAGATGGTGCAGTGGATAGTGGGGGCGGATTTTGCGTCAATGGACGCGAGTACGAAACCACCTTTCCAACTCTAGCCTGAGCAATCAGTCTGAGCCTTCGGCGAAGGAAAACATCGGGAGGAAATCGTAGCATGGTGGTAGGGCATTTTCTAATAACGCCATCCTCAAATTTGAAAACCTGGCGCTAAATACCAATAGGTGTGTTTCGGAACGATCACTTGAGAACCAGTATCTCTAGGCTTCGTGTGTTTACCATCCTAGACCACATAGTCACGTAACATAAGGTGAGATTGTGGTCAAAGTACTGAGCCTATAAAAAAGTGATGAATAAATATTCATGTTTTTTGTAAGAAACATTTCCAAAAATGTTTATCTTCAGGGATATCTAAGATCGCACATATAATAATTATGCTACTCTGTTTTATAGTTGTAATATAATTTGTTAAACTCAGCAATGCCTGCAATCTTGAAACGTTAGTATGGAGTGTCTTGTCGAGCTCAAATGACGGCATCCGGTTAATGAGGGAGGTCTTTACACATTTTACTACAAGAATAAAGCCTTTACCCGTCTTAAGATTTGATAAGATTTATTTTACAACTTAACCAGAGTTAAACTTACTTTGCTGGTAACATGTTTGCCACCAAAGTGTTCGGAATATTAGCATAATTATGAATATTGATGTGAATTTGATAATAATGTAGACGGGTAGAGATGATACTGGGAAAGAGATGTAAAGTAATAAGGAACCGAAAGGAAGTATTGATCGTAAGTTTTGACTTTTAAGGGCCCTACAAAATATTAAAATGCACTTCTTTGTGTTGACCACACTACCGTAGGTTAGATGGAAGAAAATGACAAATTTCTAAGTTCACTTATATACAAATTTTATGTGCAATAAAGTTTTTATCTATCTACCTATGATGATATTGAAGAATACTAAAGTAAGGTGAAGGGAAAAGAAAGAAAAAAAAAATATTTAAGGAACTGTCAAATAGTAAATGGAATGAAAAGGTTTTGATCCTTTGAATACTTTAGAAGTACCTATGTATCTATTATACTAATAAATAAAATTGATTATTGATGTGTCTGTTTGTAATGTTTTTTTTTTACTAAATACTTATTCATATATATACACGATACCTTTACATAAAGTTCAATTTTTTTTTTTTTTTTTGCATGTTTGTTCCGAGTAATCTCCGAGCAACTTAGGGTACTTTTAACTTTCTAAAATAATTAGGATTCCGCATAAATAAATTAAAACACAAGAAAAATGAATTTATGAGAAATGTTTTTAACTTTATCTTAGTACTGAAAAAAATATTAAGGTTCCGTGTAAAAAAATTAAAATGCAGTACAGAGTAAATGAAACGCGGACGCAACCGCGACCACACAGCTAGTTGTAAATAAAATGCTGATGAGTCTTTTAGGAAATCTCTTTTCTGCACATATAAATAATTTAATCGCATAAATATTCAAGCTTGCTCATTTTTATAACTGTTCAGACACTGTTCCCAGAGAGTAACACAAATGGCGAAAGACATTGTTGAGTGTATGGTGGTTGCGGTCGAGTTTAATAAAATTTATTTAATTTCCTTCGACAACCCTGAAAAATATGCAAGATATAGGACTTCTAACATCCAAAAGGCTAGCTACCACTTTTATATTTAGAAATCTGTCGCCACTTTCTATAGATGTGTTTCGGCACTAAAGTGTAAATTATACAGTGTAAATAATACTATTAGTAACATGAAGTTACAAGACAATTGAAGAGCGATTTGTAGTCATTCTTTTCATCACAATTAGCGTTAGGACTTTTTATATCAAAAAACAAATGCAAGTATGCAGTGAGAGAGATATACGAATTATAAGCGCGTCATGTTTTTTAACAATAGACTTATTATTGTCTCCTCTATGCGCTATACTCATTATTGAAGCGTTCGCATGATTGTAATTTAGAATGTGAGCATATCTTTCTTAGGGCTCTGATATCTCTCTGTATTTCTCTATATCTCTATCCCTTCACATGTCTTACACATTTAAACTAAAGATCGCCAAATAAATTTCACAATACAAAAATGTAAACTGTTCACCGTTATTTTTTATTGTACAGGTTTACTTAAATTAAATTAATTTATAGCATAAAAAAGTTTAATGTAAATAATTGAACAGCTTTATACACAAAGTAAAATAGAAAGAGAAAAAGGTTTTTTTTTTTTTTTCTTAAAAGTGTAAAAGATCTTCGGATCGGGCTCAAGTTCAATCCAGGTTAAGAGCACTCGACGATTCATTCGTTTAATATTACAAATTGGAAGAATTCCGAGTTATTACAAACGTGTTTTATTATTTACTGAAGGCTCTGTTTTTTTATTGGTGTATTTAAATGCTTCGATTGTGTTATTTTGTATACCACTGTATCTCAAGACGAAAGTCTTCGATATGTGTTTGTTGTCATACATCTTCGATAACTTAATGTATATTCGTAAAAATTTAGACAAGCTCGATCTAGTGAATGATCGTCATAATTTTAATATTAGAAGTAAAGACAAGTTGGCCGTCCCACGTTTTAGGTTAAGTAAGTTAATAAAAGCTTTATAGGTAATAAATTAAGTAAGCTTTATAGGTAAAAAAAATAGTATTCGGTTTTACAATAAGATCCCAAGTAATATTACCGATTTACCTGACAATAAGTTCAAGTATTATGTCAAGCAAATTTTAATCTCAAAAGGTTATTAAAGGATGGATCATTACGTGAACGATAGTGATGTCTGGAATTAACCCACATCTCTGTGCTTCCGCTAACACATTATTAAGACTACGATTTGTATAGTTTTTTTTTATATGACAATAAAAATGATAAAAAAAAGAGAACCAGATCGAGTTTCTTGCCTGCGCTCTTCTCGACTGGGTTGTTTTCCGAACCGGTGGTAGTGTTTTAGACGTTCATAAGCGCCTTCTTAGGGCCTAAATTGAATAAATAAATTTTGATTTTGATTTTGTCAATGATGATATACGACACAATGGGCCTAATAAGAAACCTACAAGATACGTAAAGGGATAATCGGAGCTTCACTGCGCGATCGAATCAAGAATGAGGAGGTTTTCAGAAGAACCTAAGTAATTAACATTGCCCGAAGAATTATCAAACTAAGTAAGGCAGTAGGCTGGCCTGGAACTGATGCCCAATGAGGCCAACGGGTTTTCAAATGACGATCACGTGTCGGAAGACGCAGTGTGAGTAGGCCTCCAACAAAGTGGACTGACAAGCTGGTGAAGGTCGTGGAAATTCCAGGATGCGGGTGCCGTAACCGGTTATTGCGAAAACATTTGAAGGAGGCTTATGTTCAGCAATAGAGCACTTTTGGTTGATATAATGACAATTACATAAATAAAAATAAACAACAATACCGTGCAAATTGCGAAGACCATTTCTGGGGAACTTGCAAGACTAGTTTAGGTTCTCATATCCGGTCGCTACCTACTAAAATCTGAAATTTTAATCTGTTATTTTCTAAAGTGTCAGTGTTCAGTCATGAAAACCAATTTATTTTAGGTTTGATCTCAATCTAAAAATAAGGATTTGATATTGAATCCCGCTGACAGAAAAAATGGCCGCCGCTAAGAAGCGTCGCTGTGAATATAATAAAGATTGCTGAAGAAGAGTCACTTCAATCATTTTTACTTTTGTTTCTCGAGTTGCTTAATCATTCAGGATGTAATAAAAATCCATTAAATAATGCGAACATGTCACATCACGGCAAGAGTATAAAAGAAACTAAGTAAGATAGAGTTAAAGTAAATTAAGTAAGCAACAAAAAAAGTGTTACAAAAACCGATTGATTATCTGCTTAGGTACGATTATTATAATATTATTTTTATATCTATTCTTAAGTTTTAAGCAGACAGAGTGAATGGGAAAACGGACAGCCATAATCATTGTCTATTATTAAAATATAAAATGAAACCTCATCAATTTTAACAGGTCAATTTGGTGTCCAATTGTTTTGACCTTATTAGATTTCTACGAACCTTTAGAACGACCGATTTCGGAAGCATTATTAGAATACCTATTTCTGACTTAGATTACCAATGTTCGGTTCTAATTTGAAGGACACGAGCAACACGCCCTGTTTATTTATTAATCAACATGTGCAATATTATACACTATCTGGCGTCCGCTATTTCGTTCGCGTAAATATTGGTTTTGCATTACCATGCAAACGACGAATCTTATTATATGTACATACTGAAAGTGGCTTCTCTTTTTTTACTGTCATTTTATCATCACTCTTTAGCATGAAAGCGTAATAATACGTAGAGAATTTCTTTTCTCTGCTAGTGGTCATCCAAAATAAATACTGTTTAGATCGAATTTGCCGCTTTTGATTATTTACATCCATTCAATAGAACACATTAGATATTCGTTATAAATAAACATAAAGATGATCACTCAAAATGGATTACGTGCCCTTTTATGTCTGCTTTTAATTATTTCCCAAATTACATTGCCAAAAGATAGACGCAGATTCCTTTTAGCTTGATTCTTTATATCCCGATTCCTTATGTTGCATTCTTAAATCGTTTTGAATTAGGACTAAGGCATATTGAATTATTTACTTTAGTGTTTCAGTATTAGACATGTCTATTATAGTCTCCCCCTGTGTATTAGATTGTATTGTGTAAATTCTAACAATGGAACAGCCTATTTTAGGCATAGCCTAATAAAGGGTGTGGTTAATATCAATAATGAAAATGAGTAGTTAGGAGGGGTGGACGCTTTCAATCTGTGTTTATTTTGCATATATCTCCTCTATTTTGTAAAAATACTAGTTACACCCGCGGTACAGCTTGCGTGTAATAATTTATCCTAATTATTCACTGAATTAAATTTATTAATATAAGGTTTAATTAAAAAATATTATTACTAATCCTAATTAAAGTCGAATTTCTTCCCGGTTCTACTCTATTATTTTCCGTCCAATTATGTACCTACCGTTATTTTTCGAACAGTCGGTTGTATTATTTTTTTTTTTTTGGCATTTATGGGTGTTTTATCAGAACCTAAGTTGAATAAATTATTTTGGAATTTAAATTATGTAATTTAAAAACATCATCTCTAAGTCATCCATCATATAGAATATACGGCAAGAAATGAACTGACTGAAAACCTATGAACATATTCTATGTTCCGTTTATAACATGGAAGCCTCATTAAATTTTCATAATTCAATTTAAAAAAAAACCCTCTAAAATAATTTTTTTTCTTTTCCGTGACCAGGAAACAATTTTTTTTTTATGTAGCAAGAGAAAGTACTTTCTTGTATTATTCGGCGTCATGTCTCCGTGTATTTATTATTCATTCTCAATTTTATACCTCACTCCGGGTCAAGGACTTTACTGAGCACAATCCGCCTTAAGCCGATAATGTAAAACTGAATATATTTTCTGGAACTTCAACGAGTGTCGAAATTTCACTTTAATAATCCGCCCGCGTAATGGACCAGAAGATTATTTACTTGCGATGTTTACGTTTAATTTTATAAGGATTTAAAAAATAATAATACACCGCTGCTTTGTTTTTCGTTCGAGCTCAAGTTGAGACCAAGATTTTACTACTTGATTTTGTATACCGTATATATCCAGCGCTTTGACCAAAATCTCATGATGTTAAGTAAACATGTGGTCCAGAATAGTAAGCGGACTAAGCCTAGAGGTAGTGGCTCTAACCTAGCTAATGCTGTTGACCGGAATGGCCTTCACAGCTTCATCGTAACTTTGAGGACGAGTGCTGAAGGCACTCATCGCAAAAGGTAACTAGCACAAGGGCACCAATGCGGTACGAACGTCGGCTTGGCCGTTACCAATGTTTCAAAATTCCTTCGGAATTTTGATCCTTTATTTTTTTTTTTTACGTGAGAAAAAAACTTACGCATCCTCCCGCACATCTCTAAACCGGAAGCAAAATCTCCCGAATTAGAGATGCCAGGGGGGTATGTGGGGCTCGTCCAGCGTGTGGTGCCAGGTATACCCACTAACACCCACGGGACCATCTGCCGCCTTTCTGAGAGTCGGAATTTTTAACCCTTTTTTTTTGTCGAGGGGAAATGCATTTACGCACTACCCTTACCTATTGCATTAGTGAGACCGAAGTCCCCCAATGCAATAGGTAAGGGGGCACGGAGGAACGAACTCCGTGCCAGTGTGGGACTCGCCCGGGCGTGAAGCGCCCGGAAATACCCACTAAAATCCCCCGGGGCCGTCCGCCGCATTTGGGATGGGGGCGACACGGGGTGGCTTTCGCAAGCACCGCGTCGCCCCCTGCGGCGACGGAATTTTGATCCTAGCTAATACCTACATTTTTTTATTTATTAATAAAAAAAAAAAGCTCCTAACAGGACCAATGTACCTGGCTGTTATGTGCAGTGTCGTGCGTGTATGCTTGACGCATAGTCAGCATCACTGTATCGTCCTGGTAATGGCGTCAAGAGCTTCAGCAGCATCATTTGAGAGTCAGTAAGTAAGAATCAGGCAACATTATGGTCAGAAGTCTAAATTAAAAAAAAAACTAATTTCTATTATTATATATTGTTTCACGGAGTACTTAAGGGAGCATGCTTCTGGATACGCATATTAATTTGTATTTACGGTAGTCAGAGTTAGCAAGTTTGTGGAGCAAAGAAATAAAAAAAGCTTTTTGGCAAAAGAACAAAACTAATTTTTAACTTTTATGAGCAATACACAGAATATACATCTACTAAACTTTTATTACTTTTAATATTAACATGCTATAATGACGAACGTTTTATGGCGACATTTTTTACTATTCAAAATAAGTTTTTTTTTGTATGAAAAAACAGGTTCATGCTTAACAAAACATTGCTAATAATGTGTTCATTTTTTTATTAGTATTAATACAATATTTTTTTTAAAATATTATAGTTACTTTTGAGAGGAATAAATATTTTTGTAAATAAATAAAAATTATAATAATGCGATAACTATGAAGTCTTTTAGAATTTGAATTCTATTCCTAAATGAGCCCAAACTTTCCAGTGAAGCAAACACCCCAATAAAACCATAGCATGCTGGTAAGTTCTTATGTAATAATCGGCTCGCTAACTATAACCCTTAAGTTTGCAAATCTGTCACCATTATAGATTACTCGTAGGACCAGAAAAATAAATAAGTTCCAGTGTAAGGTAAGCGCTAAGGTGCATATTTACTTAGTATGCTTACTATCATAGATCACATCATTATTTAACATTAACCCCTTGAGCACCTTCCCGGCGTTTATGCCAGCTTTCCATTGTTTTCCTATTGTCTTTCTATTGTTTCTTTTTATGGGTACTCGACACATTAAGTGACATTATGTTTAAAGCGCTGATCTATACAATACCTATAATATAAAAAAAAATATTCCTTTGATAATCACATTCAACCATCATGGTCAAAATTTTTTTATTATTTTTTTAAACTATACTGCTCGATGTTTGTCCACAATTACACCTGATGGTAAGTGATGATAAGGTAGATAAATATACGCAATCGCTCAGTAAAAACTGATTCTTTCTTCTTTTGAAGAATAACGAGACAATTACTAGCGAAACCCGCACTACACGAACCAATAAGAAATAAAGCTTATTAGTTATATATCAGATACAACAATCATGTAACTATAAATGTGACCTCGATTAATAAAGAAATTAAATCACTTTAACAAGAATTTCGAAACAGTGAAGTTTCATAAAATGAAAAGATTTCGTTTCAATATAAAAACTTGAATGTTTCAAACTGATACGAGATCTTAATTATAAAAAAAACAAATACATAACATTAACACTGAAATGCTAATATCTAACAAAAAAAGTACGTCAGCCTTCGTGGCCGCGTGTCACGAGAAACCGAATTCAATAGTGCTGTGTGTTTAATTTGTTCACAGGAACACGTAAACACAGCGTGTTCCGTAATTGTGTAGGTCCAACGCATACAATTATTCAATGATATTGTCTCGAGTATGTATATTATGTCTTAGTGTATTCAAAACCTATTAACTTGAATATTAATTAAAGTAAAGATTTAAAAAAATATTTGGCAAATTATCGCTAACACATGATTAGACAAAAAATAAGGGTAGTTAATGTTTAATTGAAATATCTTATAAATGCGTTGGGAAGATAAATACGAAAGTTGTTTGCAGATGGGACAAAATATTTTAAACATTTTTAGCCATTAGTTTTCTTCATGCAGATATTAATTCCCATATACCCATACACGTTCGTTGGCCTTACTTGTTGGTGGGCTCCTGTTTCCGCACTTAGACACATTGGCGGTCCATTGTGCGTGCAGGATCAGCCAGCTACTCGAGCCAGCCCAGCTCCTTCCAGAAGCGCAGAAGCCTCCTGGGGCGATCACAGGCTTCCTGGAGCGACCTCATTTGCTTTCGTTGGCCTTTAATCGGTATACATGAATCTTTTTAAACATCATATTTACATTCTCCAAGTAGGTTTTCGCGTACAGTTTTGAAATGAAATTTCTTAAAGAAACTAGATATAATTTGGAGAGATTATGAAAAAGAGCTATAACATTATATATTCGATGATTATTCTTGTCTTTTGTCTTTCTCTGTGTCCCAAAACTGTACTGTAATCTACGCGTCATTTTTTATTGCATTAGATAATATATAATTCAAGTTATAAGAATAATAATGGAATAAATCAATTAAATGAATATTAAGACTCGACACCTTCTTAAACGCATTTTACTTAAACTATTATTAGATAACTCGTGAAATTTCAATATAAAAATATAAAAGTCGTGAAATATACACGGTGCAATCAGTAAGTCAACAAAAATATTAGTCTAATACGAGACGTCTTACGTCCGTGAACACTTACTACACTAGCAACAGAATAATTTGCGGACACAAGTCCGCACGCGTCGACGTCCGACGTAGAATGAATCACGATACCCGTTGCAGCGCTCTGTTATACGGAATTTATTAGCGACGGTAGTTGTTATTAATAAATTGTTGCTATATTTTTAGATCAAGAAATATACAAGCGAAGCCACCCGCGTAGACAGATTTGTAATAAAATTACATAACCTCTCTGCCACTAAATAATATCGTTACAGAGATTTCTACGTCTGTAATAATCGCGTGTCGCAGTACATACGTAATAAGGCAATCGCTCCACGAGACGTAATTAAATTCCCCGGATAATGCCTCAACGTGTATTAAACGTGCTATTAATACGGGATTGGATATTTGTACATCAAAACTAGAGTTGAGTTAATTAATATTACTAATTTCTTTGGCTATTGAAATTATCTTTTTGACTACATATTTTTTGAGGTTCATCTCAGTATTAATGGTGGATATATAATAGATTAATGTATTATTTTTCGAGTACACAGAAGCGATGATGGAGCAGTGGGTAGTGCTGTCACATTCCCCGTCAATGGATGCGGGTTAGAGCACAAACATCCTGAGGAAACCATAGCATGGTGGTAGGTCATTTTTCTAATAATACCCCACTGGGTAGCTATCACCCTCAAGTTTGAAAACCTGCCGCCTAATACAAATAGGCATGTTCCGGTTAAACCACTTGAGAATCAGTGCCTCTAGGCTTAGTGTATTTACCACACTGGACCACATCGTCACTTAACTTCAGGTGAGATTGTTGTCAAACCACTGAGCCTATGCCGCGTTAAAAAAATCAGCATATAATTTTTTATACGACAAAAGTGGCAAACAGGCATACAATCCGTTTGATAGTAAGCGGTAAACGTAGCCTATGGACGCCTGCGATAAGAGGTCCATAAACATGCGCTTTGTCAACTAAAAAAAAAGTAATTTACGTCCCTCTAGAAGACTCCCATAATATATTTCTCTAGTAGTGGTTTTCTATTTAAAATAAATTATGCAAATGTGAATGATTTTTTTTAATATTCTCTGGTAAGATTTTAATAGGCTGTCAGAGGTAATTACGCGAAATAAGTTTCTTTTCCCTGGCCAAATAAATACAAGAGAAAGTAGACTGTGAAGTTGTATTGTGCAGTATTCCTCCACTTTATAAAAATAAACAATAAGGATTTATTGCAATAAATTTTATTACTTTAGGTAATATGTATACAATGAGTAGTAAATAAACAGCATTATATATATATATATATATTATTAATCTTAAGTTTCAAAGCGATTCATTAATTTAATTTTTACTTGAAAGTATTTCAGGACGACCGACAGAATTTATTGAATTTCGATCTGATAATTAAATTAATGCACGAGAATGGTACAAAGGAGGCATAATTACATTCGAAATTCGATGAGAAATCAAATTATGACGCACTTAGTGCTTAGTATTTAATATAATCATTACGAACTAATCATATTATTTATAACTTATTGGATAATTTTTTGAAACGATAATGTCTTAGTTAGTAGTGCGGTCGGACATATCCATTTCAAAAATCAGCCTGAGCTTTCGGTGAAGGAAAACACCGTTAGGAAACCATGGCTTGTTGGTAGGGAATTTTCTAATTTTTTTTTTTTATTTCAGTGGACGGTGAACAGGCAGACGGCTCATCTGATGGTAAATGGTTACGCCTATGGACAACTGCAACACCAGGAGTATTATCGATGCGTTGCCGACCTTTAACCGATCTTGCGATGTGTTTAATAATGCCCGAGTGAGTAGCGGTAGCTAACTTGAGGGTACCCTCAAGTTAGAAAACCTGTCGCCAGATAACAACAGGTGTGTTCCTGCTGCAGCGCTTGAGAACCAATACATCTAGGCTTAGTGTATTTATCATCCTGGACCACATCGTCACTTAACATCAGATTAGATTGTGGTCAAAGCACTAATCCTATAACCGTGTAAAAAGAATACATTAATGCGAAACATTATTGAAAACCCACTGATTCATAATACTTTTTAGTGACTTCGTATTTCCTGTTTGTCATCCATATATATATAAGATTCGTAGATGAAGTTACGGGCACACGCTAGTTTTACTTGATATTGACAGTAATTTGAGTGATATTGTTTGGTTATTTTGATCAAGGGAAATAAATTAGAAATAATAACGTTAAGAACGTTAATTTAGATGTGCCACACAAAACCAAAAAAAAAACTATAAAATGATACGCAACTGTTTAATTCCAAGTAATTAAACCAAGTCATTATATGTTGCGGCAGTTTCACTTAAGAGTCAGTCACTTTTGGCTTAGCGTGTTATCTGGTGAAATAATGACAAAGGGTTAAACTTATCAAATTCAAAAACCGGTCCATTCGAAAAGAACTTATTTATGTTTATTATTATTCTGTTCTTACATTATTAAACTTACAAATTTATTATCAGCATGTAATTTGTTTGAGATTTTTTTCTGGTACATTACATCTACCCAGTGTGTTAATGCTAAAAGTCTGGTGTGTGGGCGCTGAAATGCACGGCGACAAATCCCACCCTTTTTCCTTTTAAATGCCTTCTCTTTTTTTTTACCACCTTCCCCTCTCACCACTGCATAATCAGTCGAGTGATTGAATTTGATCGAAAAACATCTCGAGAAGAATACATCATAATAAAAATACGTTTAATTGTCCGTTTGTCGAAAGTTAGTGTTTTACAGTGTCATCGAGTACACAGTACACAAGTAGGAGGCCTCCTAACGACGAAGAACAGCAGAAGAGTGGTGAGTCCCATTTTTCCACACTTCATGCTTCATTTTCGCCGTGCAGTATTTTCGTGCCCTACCAGCACACGATTCAGCTAATATTTTGTACCATAAAGGAACCAGTGCGAACACTCTGGTTATAAAACGTGAGGTCACACTGATGCAATTTTATATAACTTGTAATCGAAAAATCAACGTCTTTAAATATTGTATATTTTTTTCATACCAAGTAGATTAGCCGTGTTGGCATACATTAACTAGGTATATAAAAAACTTTTATTTTATCTTTGCTTTTCAAGACGTTTTTCTAAAGTTCACCCAATTCAACTTAGAAAGTGATCGTAATCTAACACTTTTTGAACTTTCGGGGTTTATACATCGGGATTAGAACGCGCACTTTTTTTTTAAATTTAAAACTGAAACCTCGCATGCGATCCACAAACTTTGTGGATATATTAACTGTAGTGCGTCTAAATATGGTCGCTGTTCGAGTACACGTTATTCCCATCGTGCATCGGTTCTGCGTCAAATGTGACCAGTCCATTGTCACATCAAATAAAAATTATGTAAGACGGTTCAGTGGTTCTTAAATTAATTAATAAAGGACAGCCGTAGACAGCTATGTAATATATAAATATATATATATAAGATTCATCCAATATTGTGTCATTTTTTTCTGTACGCCTGCTATTATAATGTTTCGTCTTGGACTTTTCCTGTACGCGTTAGGGCGATTTGCTAACCGTTTATCACGGTGGCCGGGTAAACATGTTTTGCCGAAAATGGGAGAGTTAATAAATTACATAATATGTGTACGTCGGTGTAATTTCTCTATATCTACGATATTAACGAGAGTAACAACGGGATTATAATAATACGTATAATTTTTTTACAAACAAACTCGACTCTACTGAAGTATGTTTTTTTTTTGAGGATATGTATTGTATGTTAGTTTTTTTTAAACTTATTATAGATATTTATACAATACTTTTGTTTTGTAAAACTGACTATGCTTTTTTATACTCTTCTTTCTCAAAACAATAAAAAAAAATAACTACACATGTAAGTGTTATACTATAAAACAAAATGAATAATTATTTTTAAAGGGTCTCTAAGGGACTAATTGATATTGTTGATCAAAGGGACAAATACAAAAAAATATAAAAAATACCGGTTGTATAGTACTTTGTGAATGTCTTTATATTCTTTGTTTATTTTTTTTTTATGTAAAAATGTAGCAAACAGGGTAAGGACCCTTCTGATGGTAAAGTGTTACCATCGCCTATAGATAAATGCAAAATCAGAGGCATTATTGTTGCGTTGCTGACATTTGAGAGAGCTCTGCAATCCGTTTTTGAAGAGCCCCATACCATAGCCCTCAGGGAAAACCGAGCTGGGTAACCCATTCCACAATGTGACAAAAAAGTTCTAGAATACCTTTGTGTTGTCGCGTTTCGGCTGGGTTTAAAATTGAGGGGATTAGCAGCCAACCAACGGCGTAAGGTGCGAGTTTGGAACGGCGACAAGAACACCATTTCAAAGAATTTCTCAGAGCATTCCCTGTTGTACATACGGTCTACTATATGTATTTTTATACACTAGGCAACGTCTCTACGAGATTCCAGGGTATCTAAGCCGCATGTTAGCCCGGGATCATCAACAATCCGAATAGCTCGGCTTTGCTCAGAGTTAAGAGTAGAGAGCTCGTTAGAAGGAGCACCGGCCCAAATGTATGAGCATTACTCCATGTGAGGTGGGACTTGCGCTTTGAACAGCACGAGTTGTTCCTTTGCTGTGAGGTACTGCTTAGACCGGTAAGAATGTGCAGGTAGCGACCAAGCCGAGGTTCGAACCCTTGTGGTAGTTACCTCTTTGTGGCTAAGTGCCTTCAGCAGTATTTTAGCTGCCAAAAGGTGTGGTCATTCGCATAGAAGTGTATATTGGGGATATCCATGAGATCGTTGATTTGTAAGATGAACAGTGTAGGGGATAAAGCTGAGCTTTGTGGAGCTCCCGCATTTATTGTCATAGCATCAGAAGTGCAGCCGTCAACTACAACTCTAATGCTTCGTTCGCACAAAAAACTCGAAATCCATGTCCAAAGACCCTCAAGGATACCGTATGATGTTAGTTTGGAGAGGATAGTCTATTATCTTTTTAGCACTATTGCTGGAATTCCATCCGGCCCACTCATCTTGTTGACGTCAAGGAAAAAAAATGCGCCCTGTCGCTGTTTGCGTGAAGCAGATTTTGGACATTTTATGTGCACACCGTGAGATCATAGGTAATAGGTAATGATAGGCAAATAAAATATAAGACAGTTAAAGAGAAATACGAAATAATGGTATAACAATGTTAATAGCTTAGCTGAATCCAAATAAAAATGTATACACATCAAAATCATAACCCCTTGAGTACTTACCTGGCGTTTACGCCAGCTTTCAAATGTTTTCCTATCGTCTTATTTTTATGGGTATACTCGACACATTAAAACACGCTATGTCATAATTAATTATGTTAATATAATTCAGTAAAGTGAAGACGTTTGGGTGGGTTTTTAAACGAAAAAAATTGTGGATTTCGATAATAATGGACCGAGAGATTTAGATTCAATTAGTTCAGTTCGTCTTAACATAGTTTATGATACCTCTTTGTCTATTTGTGACAACAGGCTTCAGTAAATATTCATGTGGTTTTGTTTATAATTTATCGAAATTAAAGCAAAATAAGGAACATTCTTTCTCCTAACCATTGAATAATATCTATACTAATAAATAAAATTGAAGTAACTGTTTGTAATTTCCAAATATTTTTTTTACTAAATATATATACCATAAAAAACCATTTATAAATTTTTTATTTGTTTGTTCCAGGTAATCTCCGGAACGACTGCACCGATTTTGACGTGACTTTTTTGGTGTATAGCTGAAGTTAGTCCGCGTAATTTAGGATACTTATGACTTTCGATTATAATTAGGGTTCCCCGAAAAAAAACACAGTTTTGCGGGCAAGTGTTTCAATTTATAAGCAAGATTTTTAATTAGTCTTAGTAATAACAAAAATTATAGTGTAAAAATTAGGGTTAGGTATAAAAAAATTAAAGCGCAGCGAAGAATATATGAAACGCAGGCGCAGCCGCGGAAACGGAGCTATGGCTAGTGTTAATATAAATATAACATTGAAAATTTACTTTTTACAACCATAATTTAAGAATTGAAACTCAGTGTAAGGATAATACGGACGTGCTTTTATTAAATTTTATTTTTTTTCAGAAAATCTTATAAGGTGAAAAATTATTTTAAATCCTAGCCGCTTAGAGATTCAACGAGGGATCCTTATTGAAAGAAAATCTGCTGGAGTGGTGTCCGCCTTTCGTAACTTTAGTTGTTTGCGCTTCTTTATTATGATGAGTGTTTCAAAGACTTCCGTTGATTGTTTGAAAGTCATTTTGTCACGGTTAGAAATTCTTTATTGGGTATTCATATTTAGAAACAGAAAAAAGAAGGGAATTGTGAATTTTGTACAATATAAACGTTTTGTTTTTGTAACAATTAACCATAGAGTGCTCTTTGCAGAAAGCATATTATTTGTACAAGAAATTCACCCCAAAAAAAGAAAAAGAATTATTAAGTTAATTAATCAAAGGGAAGAATTTTAATGTGTTGAGTCGAGTACCCATAAAAATAAGACAATAGGAAGACAATAGAAAACAATGGAAAGCTGGCGTAAACGCCAGGTAAGTGCTCAAGGGGTTAATTACTTAAATATACTAAATATGTAATACAACATTTAAACAGCTGACGTTATCACATGTCTGTCCGTATAATAATTGAATATACGATTTATCAAAATACATAAAGTAAGCTAATGGCAAAACTAACTTTTAAACAAAATTTTTTTTCGCAAAGTTTACTCTACTTGCAAATTTTGTTCATGTTCGCCTTTTAAGTCTATCGTTTGATCTAAAAATCGCATAATAATTAGCTTCAACGCATACTGTTGTGTTAAACGTCATAAACTTTGTTTTTATTAATTTAAAAATGAAACCAATATAAAGATACATTGCAAAATTAAACAAAAAAAAAAATATTTGAGATTTGAGACATTGATTCATAAGACATATACTCATATGTTTTACCAGCAATGCATGCATAATAATTTATATTTATCTCAATAACTAACTGCTACATCTGGAGTTGTTTCTTTACACTCCATCATTATATGAGTTTAATTAAACATAAATAGACGCAGGTATCGATTTACGGATATAGAATGGAAGGTATGTTTTTCGTTAAATAATTAAAAAAAAATATAATCCGCTCGAGATCAAAGTGAGCGGAAATAATTACTAGAGAATGTAAAGGTAAACCTGAAACGTGAACGTCAATATAAACCGTGACAAATTTAAATGGAACCTGTTTAGGACGACAGGAGGCGAGTAATAAATTATGAGGTGTGATTACCGACAGTAATCTGCAAGAATCGTTACAACAAAATGAAATAATACAAAACGGAAGAAAATAAGTCTCTATCAAAAAGGAATCTCATATTGCGTTATGAATCGTCTACAATCAAACTTTATCCAAAAGTTCAAAACGCATCGCGATCTTTCATAATAAAAACCTATTAGAATCACACGAAGCGAGAATAAAAAGACCACCTACTTACTAAGTGTCACTTTGAAGAAAAAATAATATTTCTCCGTAGCAGAAATATGATGACTTTCACTGTTTTGATTAATGACTTCTTTTTTACCGTTTGTGTGGTTTTTTTTTTTCAACTTTTTGTTTGCGAAATGTCGTCTCATTAAGGACACGGAGTTCAGGTTTCGTTTTCTTCATTGTGTCAAATTTGTTGGCAAATTGTTCCGGGAGTAATTTATGTTTAAATTATATAAAACGTAGACACTTAAACTGTGAGATAGGAAATTCGACCAATCAAATGTGTGTCAATGGACGCGGATTCGATCCCAACTGTAAAATCACCTGGAGCTTTCGGTAAAGTAAAACAATTTGAGGAAACCATAGGATGGTGGAAGGGCATTTTCTAAGAATTACCGCTTGTGTAACTATTAGCTACCACTCTAAAGTTTGAAAAGCTGTCGCCAAATTCCAATAGGTGTGTTCCGGCACCATCACTTGAGAACTGGTACCTCTTAGTGTGTTTACCATCCCGGACTAAATCGTCACTTAACATCAGGGGAGATTATGGTCGAAGTACTAAGCTTATATCTGTGGAAAAGAAATCACTTCAGTCTCAGTACTTCTAAGCTTAGCGTGTTTACCATCCTGGACCTCATCGTCACTTAAGACCAGGTGATATCGAAAACTCCTTTACAGTATTTTGATACGTAACAAAGCCGGCGAAATTGGTTACTTAAAATTTAAGTAAGGTTTATAACCTTGTTTTGTACTTTGTGAGCAAAAAGAAAAAAAAAAGGAACCATCATTTTACTCTTCACGCTAAGTTATTTATATCGCGGGCGATACGTTCATTGGGAGTAGGGAAGGTAAGAAAAGACCGATAATTGGTTTCCCAGCTCTCTGGGAGGAAACATTTACCCAACGTCAAATCAATTCTGCCGAGTAAATTTATTTATTAGCATATAGAGAGAAATTTCAAATGGCCTCCCTTTCTGTGAGATACGAAACGGTATAGCGTATTTTTTTTCTCTTCCATACCGTTTGTACGTTGAGTTAATTTATACAAATGTACAGGAACATTTAGTTCAAACAAAAACCATGATACCATACAGCATGCAACAAATCCACTATCATAGACCAATAAGGTATTTTTAGCTTTCTACCAATCAAATGCGAAATATTATATTCTCTCTCTCTCTCTCTCTCTCTCATCACTACACACGTCGGAAGTAGTAAAATAATTGTATCCCGTTAAAAGTTAACAGTTATCTTATTTTTTATTTATTTATATTATATATTAATCTATGGAGTTTCTCCTGAACTAAGCTGCCTCATATTTTAATATTTACTTTCATTTCTGTAGTTTCATAATCTTAATTTAGAGTCTTAAATAAGTAAAAATACTTTCACATAATTATATAACAAACACAAGTAGATAATCAGTAAAAATCTAGACAAAAATAAGAAATAATTTCGATCAAAGTAATTCTAACGAAGCTGCCAGTCTACATAACACTATATAACACTAAAAATTCGTGTCATCAGGTAAAATTATGTTGGCTCCTGTAAAATGCGTAAAAGCGTCATGAGTAATCCGAGGAAATTTAATTTCCCCCTAAAAAACAGGGTTGAATGGAAAATTATAACAGAATAAATCTCATTCACAAAAAAAAAAAGAGAGGCGAGGGCGAGCTGCGAAATCCTTTCCGCGGATCGGCTGTAACAATAGCGGCATTTCCTACAGGAAACGGAAGGTGGGGCGAACAGACGTTTTCACGAATATCTTTGTCAGAGAGGGAATATAATCTTATTTCGGGTGTCGCTTTGGTTACTCCTGGTAATAAATTACATTTTAAAACATTGGACAAAATATTTTTCAACTTTTTCAGATCATAATTTTTTTGAGGGCTGTGCTCAAACGCTTCTTCTTATTCCTTAGATCAAACGATACCTCTAGCCTATTACTGACTTTATTAAAAAATAACTGTCTTTACTTAGTGTTTCACGTGTTCATTTTACTCTACCTCTGAGAACGAAACTGAAACGTTTTGTAACACCAAATTTACATAGTGCGTTTGCCTTTTGTAATTCTATTAAGATCCGACAGATAGCGTCAAAGTTATTATTAACAAATTCTCTGTTTATGAACCAAATTTAATTATATCCACGTCAAAATAATTTATTAATTTAGTACCGAAAAATAATATTACAATATTTATACCAAAATTTAACAATTTCATTAAATATCTTTTTGTCTTTGTTAAGTTTAGAATTGAAAGGCAAATTCGATGCTATAAATAACTCATTCTCCACTATCGTTTATCTTTGATCGTATTTGCATAATTTTAATTAAGGAACAGTTATTGATCTTAGCTTAAATAAGTAAAAGACTTCAAAACATTACTTTGTTGAAAATTCAAACTAAACTCAAAGGGAAGCAAAATAAAAACGTATAAACACATTTTTAATGTAAAGTCGAATAGAAAAGAAACATGTTTGTTAACCGATACTCTGCTAATACCAACAGGCGGAGGTAGTGTGAAAGCAGTCTCACCGACTTTTTAATTTACCTTGTACGGAGAACTTTGTATGTTAGTAGTTTGCCTTTGATACAAGTCTTTTACGATAAAGTATTTTTTTTAACACTATCAAAAGCATTAATCACTACTACATACAACGTACTCGTATTATAGATAATAATTTAGCTCGAATGTTAACCGTAAGAGTGCATACACTCTTAACTATTTATTCCATACTAGGCGCTGGCCATAAAGTGATGCGTTTAAGTGTTTTATTTGATTAGCTAGCTATGTGCCCGCTGCTGCGCCCACGTTTTTTTATACGAAACTCTAATTATTATCCAAATTTTTTATTTGCTACTAACCATTAAACAAAGATAATTCTCATAAATTCAAACATTTGCCCGTAAAACTGTGCACTGATTCGGATCTTAAAGACTTTCCGATACAAATTAATTGCAGGATCACACAATAAAGCAAAAAAACTAAAATGCAAATGAATGAGACTATAGTGAAAAATTATATAACCCGTGTATAAAAAAAATATACCAAGAAACCAATCCAGTTTTTGATATTTTAATGATGATTTAAAACATGAAGATATTTTTAGAAATTCAAATAAAATAGTTGATATTACTATACTAATAGCGAATCGAATTTTATTGCAATTAACAGCTGAAAATCACGTGAAGCAAGATTACCATAGTAACATCTACCTAATTATATTTAATGTGTTTTAACATTAACAGATAATAAGACGTCATTATCTTTAATATTTTCTATCAACATCCACGTCTTTCGCTTTTTCTACTTTAATGAGTGCTTTCACACACGCATTTCAAGTACTTTTAATCTGACCTTTCTTTAGAAGGTCTTCATTCTGGTCGAGATACGGACGCTTAAGTTGAGCTTTGCCGAATACTCAGTCACAATCTCCTTTTTAATTTTATTTCGTAATTCTTTTTTCAATCATCCTCGCCACGTACGCAAACCAAATTAACTATGATAATATCTCAATATAGTATATTTACACATTGTTAAGGACAAAACCTTTTTTCTTTAAAAATTACAACAAAAACAGTAAGACACCCTTGTTTAACAATTTTCAACCAATATACGGATAGTCCGGCACTACAGTCTTTACAGAATTTACTTCGCACGGTGAACTTCGTATGTTTCCAGTTGCATTCCACTTCGAAACTACTATTTTATCCGGAATAAAAGTGTTTTGATGTTAGTTATTTTGTAATCATGTCTTCTTTTGTTTATTTCACTAGAAACGGCAATGACATATTTAAAAATTTATCCTAAACATCATTTGATTTACTAAAAATATTATTTCAAAAAAAGTTTACTGTTTATTAAGTTTTAATATAATAAAATACTGATTTAATAAATGCCCCATTATATCCATTATCAGATATTATTATAAAGTTTATATTTATTAATACTAATTATTAATTTTCTAAAAAACTCATACCCACTTTACATATGTTAATTTTACAAAGCGAATTGTGTGAAATTAACGTTTCAAGTGTCCCGGATGCCAGAAGGGTTGTTCCAAATTTTTCATTATACATTATAAAACAAAATTACATTGCATTTTGAAAACTTAAAACATTTCATTTAAAAAACAATATCGCTGTAATAAAAGATGTTCCAATAACGTGGAAATGTTCCAACAATCCGATCTCAGTGTAAACTAAGAGGAACCTTATTGCTTACGTCCACTTCTTAGAGCTTTAAAATTGTATAAAATCACTTTTACGAATGCACGGGATCCAAATCTCACGTTCAACGGATCCGGGAGTGAATGGAAATCGTCGGGAAAACAACGTTCGCCGCGCCGAGGCGGAAAAGATTTTTCTCATTCGCTCGTTCGTTCGAAAAGTTTTGAACTTGCTTGTTACGCTGCGATAAGTTCGATAATTTTGTTATCGATATTTTTCTTTTAATTTAACAATCAAAAACGCTTTTCAATTAGTTTTTTGACTTAAATTTTAACCTTTCTCGCGATGGTTCAGAAAAGGATATCAATGATCTTTCTCATTTGATTATATCCGAGTACCACGGATCTCAAAACTGAAGAGCTTTTCAGTTGAGTGGAATGCTCACAATTTTACAACAGCCATCATGCCCTAACAATACACTGCACAATACATACTTGCACACCATATGCAACGTACCTACATAGGTTTTTGTAAGATACATTTTTCTAAAGCTCAAACTGTGATTCATACCACTTTGGTTTTGCAAATCACCTCTTTCTAACTGAATTTGATTTTGACATTCAATAACTTTTGATCCAGCTAATTTGCAAGAATTTATTAGGATCTTCTATGATCTTGCGTACAAACTTTAGTATAAATCTGTAAAATAAAATATGGGTTAAATGTTACGTTTAAATAGTTAGATAAAAGAGACGGGGATAGTGATTAAAAATATATATGCCTTCTTTCTAAGATACAGTCATGTGCACACCTCTTCGAGAACGAATATGGCATAAAAAGAGGATTAATTAAGAGCGTATGAGGTTGAAAAAAATAGGTATTTCAGAAATCTATTACTGTTGCGTTGCGCCCCAAGGAAAGAATTATAAAACACTAAAGAGACAACTACAGCTCGGATTGATTTTATCGAATGCAAAATAGACGAAAACATCACTTCATAGTACCTTATTTCCTTCTCCAAAACGGAACCGATTGTCTTTCAGTTATAGAATAATAAAGAATTTGACTATTTAACATTTTGCTTTTTAAAATTTTTAAATGACGTTAAAAAAATCGAGCCGTTTTTCATTTTCAATGGTTCCTTGTGTCTACAATAACCAATTAATGGAAAAAATCAAAACGTACGGGCATGGCGATTGTAGATATGTATTATTAGGTAAAAAAATTTATACAGGGAGGAAACAGGAGACTACGTTTGTGTGCAATAAATGCCGCTAGGATATCCTTTTAATAATAATACAGCCAAAAAGTATGACGTTCTTATTATTTTTGTCTCTTTTTCTCTCTCTCACACTGCGTACATCTTACTAGTTGTTTAATATTTAAAATCGTGACGTTAGTATCTGAGGATAATCGCTTGACGTGACCTTGAAATTTAACTTATATCGCTCCCAAACAAGTTTCACTTCAAAATTATATACGAATCGATAAGATTAAACATGTCCCATCCCTAACCGGGTAAACCGAGTCGGGCGTAACGAAAATGTCGATTTGATTAGATTGTACGGCAACAAAGTAAAGTTAGGAATTTCTTTCTTTATGCCATCGTAATTGGATTAATTATCGTACGTGACGACAAATTGTCGAGAGTGGATTCCCCGCAGATGAATAATTATGGTGTGGGACGTGTGGATTTATGTGACAGGTGTGTACATACATAATCGAAATGTCTCATTTATGAATCGAAACTTTATATGAAGGATTTTATTTTCATCGTCATCATTAGCCAACCGATAGACGTGCACTTTTGGATATAGGTATCCCCGCAATAAGGAGGGGAATTGCCATAATCACCATGCTTGGTAGGCGGATTGGCGATCGCAGAAGGTATTTGTGGTACTAAGAGGATACTGCTGCCCATCCCTTGGATTATCCCATTGCGCTTTTTACGACACCCACGGGAAGATATAGAGTGGTATTATTCTTAGCCGGCACCACATGGCAGAATTCTATTTTATCGTAATTCTATCTTTTTTTTTCAATATCTATTAAGATAAATTGATATAATTTTGCAGGTATTCAGCGACATAATTAAGCATTTGAGTTACTTATATAAATTAGATCATAAACATTACTGAAACTACAAAAATATACTGTTTAATAGCTACCAAATAAGACAAAATAGGGAAAACCGATTAATAAACAAATGTGAATATTTTTAAGTTGTTTTATCTTTTTCATAGACAAACTAAAAACTATAAAATTAAGGTACCCTTAAATGATGAAAATTTAAATTTATTCCGAATAATAAACTTTAACTGATATATATTTTTAGAACTATAAACTCAAATAAATGCGAACACAACAACTGGTTATAAACTAGACTGTAAAACTATTACGACTAATATTTTACTTTATCGCTAATGTTAACTTCAAAAAATAAAATAATTTAAAATTAATCTTAACAGATAAAAAAAAAACTAAAATTAAATTGTTTCAATTGCTTTCTATATTCGCTCTCATATTTAAAAACCCCGTCGCAAATATGCTTTCATAATTCTAACGGGTTTAAAAGTCGTTATAGATTTATTGTATTATTCTTTTTTGTACACAATTTCTTATTATTAATCGTACTAAAACGCAGAACCAATAAATAATGTGTTTGTCAGCGTTTGAAAACACATCGCTACAATTCAATTGAGGTAGCATAGATGGAAGTTTTACCTTTAAATCTAATTTTTACTGAAGTCGAGAAGAAAATATACCGTTACGAAGCTCCCTTTAAATTTTTAGCAAAGAAGTAACTGTGATTTATTTATACTTCTTCAATATGAAGTAAAGGGTTTATATTTTACACCCATTAAGAAGATACTAAGAATGGTGGTAAAAGCCTCTTATTCCCTTTTGGATTGTAACCACTGTTTCCTCAGTAAAAACTCATCAAAAAGTCTCGTTAAGAAATCAAGCAATGTACGTTCAATTACTTATAGGTTCCGGCCAGATTTATAAACGTGGTAGAATCAAGCCGAGGAGACACCAAATATAAGATACATATAAACAATGAATTACCTTGTTGTTGATTTGTCTACACCTTCTACTTAAAAACAAAATTAAGATATGAATACTACGTTTTTTTTAGTTTTTTCAGAATTACAGACAACCTCCATGAGTTAATACTCTACTACTTTAAAATTGCATATTATATATATATATATCATTAACGTCAAATGTAAAATCCAAATAGCAACGTTTAAATTACAAACACAAATCAAAACACAAAATACGGTTTTTTTTTTTTTCAAAGATAAGCTTTAGAACCAATTTCCTTCGCGTAAAAGGCAAATGTGTTTGGAGTACATCCTTAATAGAATGTCGTGTCAGAATAAAGAAGATGGGATGCGATCGAATTTTGTATTTGCCTCCGAATAATGTTACGCGGGATTTCTGGTACATCGAAAATTAAGTGATTTATCTTAGTAGTTCATTTTTTTTTTACTTTTATAAAAGGTTTCGTATCTTCCTTTAAGATCTTAGGAATTTATTTAAGGTATACCTTATAAGGTATTCATCTATTTATTATAATTTATATTATCTCCTTTTAAACAAAACAATTTATATTAAACATTTATACTGGATAAATGTGTAATACTACGAAAAATATTTACTTTATTATTAGACTATTTATTTTTTGTACTTATTGTATTGCGGAAGCTATTAAAACTAGCATAAGATTATTTTTATTATAGTATGAACGCAAATTTATATATCAATTTCTGTGACGTATTATCCTTGCTTATTCCTCGCCACTTGAATATCAATCGCACTATTTTCTAAGGCTAATTGTCTAAGGCTGATCATGGATAGTAATGAAATCCAGTTTGGGATTGATAATCGATCATCATGGGGCACAGTAACAAAGATGAAATGCATGAAGTTTGCTACTAGTTACAAGGAATTTATAATTATTGTAAACTGTTTCTTTTTCTAATACGCATGATTCTTCTAATGCACCCATTATTTACATGATGTTTTACCGCTTTAATTTCATGCAAATATATGAAATACAGTTCAGGATATTCCGAAACCGAGGAATTGATGTTAAACATTATTCAAACCGATATTATTATATGAAAATTAACTGTAACATCGTATGGTAGACGCTGACGCACCCATCGCGTTAATATTAAGGGTCTCTGAGATATCGCGTCGGACCGCATCCGAGGCCGTTAAGGGAGCTTACTGTCGACACACTCGCTTCCTAAGACTATTAGCTCTAGGGATGTTGTTAAAATAAAACGGAATACTTTAAAGCTTTAAAATTATTAATTATCCGTAATAACATTATACTAGTTTATTTTTAATTCTTGCTGTGAATAATTTAAACGGAAATCATACCATGGAGGCATCGGCTAATATTTATTTAAGTTTGGAAATATGAATGAAGGTGAGCAAAACAGAGATGATTGACATAAACAAAACAAACTTGAGTGGTAATAACATAGTAAGTCCACAAAAAAAAAACTGGCTATCAAGTGATACTGTAAGTATGTAATACAAATAGGAGCTTACCAATTTTTTTTTAAATAGAAGATAATAGCTATTCAGCCATAGTTATACCATGCTATTGCGCTTGCTTGGCGAATTGGTTTAACCAGGACGCATTTTGCAGAATTTGCATGCCGGTAACAGTGGGACTGAAATTTTATGCCGGTTATCATTCTTCTGCTGAGCATCATAATCACTTACCACAGATCCTAATGACGCTATTATGATCCTTCTGATTTACAGCGTTATTTAGTTCGAAAGAAAACAACATATAATTTATACCGGATATTCATTACAAAGTCTCTTTCGACAGCAAACAATAAAATTCGAAGTCACATCTATCGACGCGATCTCTGACTACATTAACACTGAGTTATATTTTTGTTTTTTTTTTTTTTGTACAGAATCTAAATTACGTAAATTAGGGCAACTAAGAAATAAATAACCGGCTTCCGATATAATTGTAGTCAGGACTCATAATAGCTAGTTATCATGCATTCTTCAAAACAATATGAAGCCCTGTGTGATTTTTAGTGTTGTCTTACAGAATTAGCTAGAATGATAAAGTCATCAAAATATTTTTAAAAACAAATCCTTTACCAGAAAAGAAAACTACATAGTAGAATATACTATATAATTTATAACTCGTGCTTTTGTCGACCCTATGAGTAGTATACCAAGTCCATACGAGCACAAGTCAAGCTGGAAGGAGCGGTCGCATCCATTATATTAATTAGAGATTGCCCTCACTCCAGGAGGACGTATTTATGGACGATAAAGCGTCACCTTCATTTCGTATGTTAGTACGGGTTACTTTACACATGGGAGGAGAATAAATAATGACTATGTGTATTACAGTGTATTTTCCATTCGATAAAATTTCATGTACTTTAAGCAATGATATTTATTATTGTCAAAGGCAACTTCTCTTTGCCTATTTATTGTTTTTTAGACGAGCTCGGCAGAATGATTGCAAAACTTTTTCTGATAAATAATGTTCAAACCAATAATCATGACGACCTCCGAAAGATGAGAATTTACCACCGATTGAAGTCTAGCACGGCTAAAGTCTCTAAGTAATCTGGATATACACTTGCTGATCCCAGAAATACCAGATAACCTTACGGATCACCATGATGATATTTAAATAAATGTATGTTGGTCGCTATCAAGTCAGGTTTAATTGCCTTGGAGGGGGGTGAGAGGAGGCACTCTCTACCCTCTCTCGGATGTTTAGGATGTTTCTCTTGGCGGCCACTGGAGTTTTTTTCGCGGTGCATGCACTAGTTCGATCCCGTGTTGCTCCAACTAGGTGGCGGGAGGTACCGGGGGGTTTAGTGGGTAGTGGTCATCGGCGCTTCTCGCCGCGAGTCCCACACTAATCCTGTGTGACAGCCCCCTTGCGCTTACGTGCGAGAGACTGTCACACATCATCAGTCGCTTCAGCCAGACCTGGAAGGGTACGTCCCTTTCAGGTCTGGCTGGACAGCAAGTGCGTAAATGCATTCACCTCGAAAAAAAAAAAAGTTTAATTGCCTTACAAGACTACTAACTTTTTTTAACTGACCAAACGCTGTTGGCCAGAAGGGTTGTTTTTAATTCGTACATATATTGTCAAACAAGATAGCAATTTGACGTTTCGATAATAGGAAGTAGAAAGCGGTTATTTATAACCAGTTAAAAACAAAACAGTTCAAGAAAGCTTTCTCTTCCCCCTATCAACGGGATTTCTTCTTTTTTTTTTTGTTCAGTAGTTATTAATATACGAATTGTATTGAATAGTAAACAGAACTAAATATTTTCCTTTCTCCTTTCCTTTACTTTATCTAAACGCTGTTCAAACTGCTAAATATAAAATTAATTTATGTGATTTTAAATGTAAATTCCCAATGCACATTACCGATCTATCGGACAATAAGTTCAGGGACCATCTTGACCAAGTTTTAATTTGCAAAGGGTTATTATAGGATGGACCATTATGTGAATGATGGTGATGTCTGGAAGTGACAGCCTTCTCTGTGCGTTTACTAATAAACTTTGTAACATGTAAAGTTACAAAACAAAAACCAGATCGAGTTTTTTGTTGATTCTTCTCGACGACTAAGTTGTTTTCCAAAAGGTGGTAGGTATTTTGACGTTCACAAGCGCCCTATCAAGGCCTAAATTAATTAAAGTATTTTTGATATTGAATTTATAAAATAGGATAAGAATCGATATATTTACTTTTAAATAAAGGCAGGCGTAAAAAGTATTTACGTATCAAATTTATTACCTTTGCCGACGAAATAAATAATTTTGGCGTCATGGGTGCTTAACGTAAGTAAATTTTGCCCTTTATGCGAACATCCAATTTCGTCTTTACTTTAGGAAATAACTTGAAATATCTAAGAAGCTGTTTTATTTAATCTTGTGATCGCGGCTTTTGCAAGATGCCATAGGAGGAGGGTAGGATAGGGGCTCGGGAGGTAGGGTAAGAATTAAAAGAAATGTTTTTTTTATCAATACTTAGTAATAAATAAAATTGAAGTCTATATTTGTAATATCAAAATAACAATTTATTTCATTAATAAAACAAGTATGTTCGTTATATATACCAAAAACACACTTAAAATAAAAACATGTCTTTTTGGAGGCTTATCTCCGAAACAAACGGGTGGACCGATTTTAACGGGTCTTTATTGGCTGATAGCTGAAGATGCTCCTAGTCACTTAGGCTACTTTTATTTATCCAAAAAAAAAATAGAATTTCGCGTAAAGAGATCTAATTCAGCGAGTGCAGAACAGACTAATCAAAGTTTTATTTAACTATACATTTCAGACGCCTACTGAATAAATATACGAGGAAACAAAAATAATGAATATAAAACAAACGTACATATATTACACATGCATTTTTATACGTAAAATATTAGATAAAGAAATCCATTCGAATTTGAAGTTTGTAACAAAACAACCAACACGAAAGATTAATTTAAGATGTGCTAGTTACTTAGTGACCCGCCCACCTAGAACTAACTACAGTAAAAGAAACTTGGAGTTTGAGGGTTTTAACATTTACAACACATTCCCATCAAAAATAAAATAAGAAAAAAGTTATACCCAATCAAAAAGCTACTCAATATTCATATACTAATAAATTAATAACCAATAAATTAAAAATACACATTAGTAATTTTCCAATTTAAACGAAAACCAATAAGGGCTATAAACTAAAAGGGCTTTTAAAGCACAAATATATCTAAAACATATAAATAGAATAGCCAGATTAAAAAATGAATTAATAAATTTGACATATAATAAATAAACCGTAATTTAACAAAAAAAAAGGTGTTGATACGAGACTATGCCATCAATGTCTCATCTAGTAAATGCTAAAACAATTCATGCCTCCATTTTTTCGCTTGACAAGGATCGAAATTCTTACGGTCTCTATGAGTCTTATGTGTTTACCCCCATCTTTGTAATTATTTTTCTGTTTTTGTAATCTTGATACGTACCTTCTCTTCTCTAAAATAATAATCCTAATTTTAAACAATTGTTTCTCAGTAAGAGAATCATGTAATTTTTTATGAGAAATAAAGTTTTTCTTAAACAACAAAAAAAAGATTAAAACTCATGAAATTGTGAATAAAAACTATTTAAATATACAGTTTTAATCTGTGAGAAATATTTGATTACTATTAGTACCAATATAATTAAAGTTTCGTGTGAAAAAATTAAGACTGTGAACAAAATAAAATTGAATGGGAGTTTTACCCGGGCGGAGCAGCGGCCACAGAATGGGAAGAATCCCCGCGGCCTTCGATCGTAGAGCGAGAGTCAAATTCAGAAGGGATCGACGTTGGACCGTTTTAATGATACCATGGCATCCGGAGCACGTAACCCGCAGTCGCACCTATTCACAGATTATAAAATCTTAAACGTGACAGATTAAATAAGTGTGTAAGAGCAAGGTATAGTTTTTTAGTAGAATCCGAGACGAGTGTTTCGTATTTTTATTTACCCTGCATTATGTGATTTTGGTAGCATTTGTCATTGTAATGTACTTTGCTGATTTATTTTGCACACGGGAACTGTCTGATTTCACCTATTAGTGGTCAGTGGTATATTATACTCTAACCAGAGAGTAGATGTTTCAAAAAACAACTATTTAAATCAATTGAGGGGTCCCTGGTATATAAGTAAACACTTACGGACAGACAGACAGAGAGACGTTGCCTTAGATATATTGTAAGGTATCTTCTAATATTTGTAGTCGAAGACTGGAAGTTCCTGTAAATTTATTTAATCTATACGTTACATTATATCTACCAATAAAAAATCTAAACTCTTTATGTCATTCATTGATTTACTTTTACAAATTTTGTGATGTATGTTTTAGCATCTGTAATCTCTAATCTAATTAAACAAAATTGTCTGTCTGTGCATATGATAGGTTGTAATTCGAAAATAGCTCTACCGATTTTAATGAAATTTCGTACAATGGAAGTTTATGAAAAGGAGCAATTGGTAGGATATAAAGACTTATGAAAAAGTAATACAATAAAATCTCAAAAGAGAAATTTGGTGTACTAATAGGCTATGCAAAAAAAAAGCAAATTCACCGCGTCTATTATGTAATCAAGACACGCAGACGTAGTCAGGGACAACGCTAGTCACAAATAAATAATTAAATTAAAATGCTCGATTTAAAAACGACCAATACAAATCGGGTTATTAGTTTTCGAGTTATATTAACGGGGACATATAAGCATAAAACGGCTTGATCGATAAAGGCTATATTTATTGTTATCCGTTAAAGTGTACTTAGGTATACTTTGATCGTTAAATTATTTAAATGTACCCCTATAATTTACCATTACATTAATTACTGTAATTAATTATAACAACAAAAAAAAAACCTTTTTCTTAATCACTTTAAAACCCAACGATATAACACCAGAGACCCTTGAAAAAACAAAGTTGAAAATATTTATTTACCCGTGAAATATTAACCTCCCCTTTATCTAAACTCCGAACATTAATATTCTTTAGGCCTTTAATATATTCACTTTTCCTAAATAAATTAACTCTGTAAATAAGTTAAGAGTTCCAAGAATGGCTACAGAACCGTAAAAGTCGCAAAGTTTCGTAAATTTCAACAGTTTTTTTACGAAGTTTCCGTTGCAATTTGTGGTGGTTATGATGTTAAACGATTATTATTCGAGGGTGAATTTATTAAACAGAATGTACAATTTGTTTAGAAGGTCAAAAACATTTAATATCAATTTACAAAACCATAAAAGTAAGATTAACGCTGTGGAGATGAGAAGTATGACAAGAGAACGCAGTAGTGTGATGGCGGATGTAGTGACAAAGATAAAGAAAGCGATGCTTCGTTAGTTCGGGCATGTGGAGCGGTTGGATGATAGTAGATTGACGAAACAAATTTACAAGGTGAAGGTGACTGGACACCTCAGTAAGGGTCTACTTAGGCGAACGTATCTCAAACACGTAAAAAGTACCCATAACCGACGAGCATGTATGAAAGTGTTCATGAAAGCAGAAGAAGCGAAAGAGGTGTATCAAAATCGTACGAAGTGGGAGGAGGTATTCTCTGCCTTACCTCCACGGGATAGAGGCGTGATGATATGCATGTATGAATGTATTTTTTTTTTCTTTTCTTTACTTCAGAACTGACATAGATATTTTTAAATAGACTAACCGTGCCGATGACTTCTCGGTGTCCGCGTTGAATTTCGAAGTAGTAAAGAAACGGTTTAAATGAAATTTCGACAGGTACATATTTAGCGACTATAAAGTTAAATATCTGGTAGTAAGTTTTTGAATATCGCATCTATTTTAAGAGGTAACTTTTGTTTTTCTTTACATCTAAAGATTCGTAACTGTAATTTTTTTCCATATAAATTTGGATTTCAATCACTTTGATGTGAGTTTCCAATTTTTTTTTATATATGTCACTGCATGAAACATACAGACAGACAAAAAATTCAAAAATCTTAGGAACGTTTTCCTATGTTAATGTAATCTTGAGTTTTTTTTTATTAATATATTTCGAGTGCACATTTTGTTTCTTTACGTAGGTATTATAAGTAAAGATAATATTATTATAAATATAGTGCGGTAAGCCCGGATGCGGTTAGCCGATCGGTTATCTGCAAGATGCGGTTATGTGTTTATGCAATCGAAATACGGTGAACCGCAATTTGAAATTCCGTTTCGATTTATACTTTTTTCGTATCAAAATATTATTTATTAATCGTATATTGTTAATATTTTTTTTTTACTTTACAAATTTTTTCCTCATTTACTCGATTTTGTTAAGTTTCTTGTAGGGTAAAAATATTAAATAGGTATCCATTTGAACCACTTTGGAAATAATAATAAGGCCTATATATTATTAAAAGGAACGTCTGTCTAATTGCCAGTCCACTAAAATAATTTATAAGTCAAGAAACTCCTAACGGATTCTTTTTAAAACATATTATTAATAGCTAATTAAACTTATGAAAAAATAATTGTATTTATATATAATTAAAAAGTTGGCACTAACTTTAATGTATTTTTTTAAATTTAAGCCACAAAAATTAAAAATGTAACATTAACACTATTATTAATTAAAATTTCCTCGCGTAAATTCACGAATAAAATTTGTATTTATCATATAAAAATCATCTAACTAAAGAAGAATTAAATCTGATACAATGGACTGAAAAATCTATTTGAAATTTGAAAGTTCTGATTTTAAAGACACAGATCAAACCTTTAATTAAAATATATATTATATACGTATTAATATGTCGTTGAATTATTAGTAAACTAATAAGTTCTGTAAATTATTAAACTAATAAGTTGATTTTATAAGTAACTTTCTTTTCTCGCCATTTTAAAGGTTAAGGCAAAGGAACATAAATGCTAGGTTATTGGATGCCAAACTTTGAATACAACGAAATACTGTGAAAAGTAGTTAATATTAATAACGTGATTTATACAACAGGTATGTTGTAAGTACCAATGGTACAGTGAGTAGTGTAGCTCGATACTGCGTCGACGGACTTAAAGTCTAATCCACCTATCCTATAATGATTAAGTAAATAAAGCAGAGCGCTTTTATTGAGAGTCAGTACTTCTAGACTTAGTATGTTTACCATTTCAGACTAAGTCGTTACTTTGTGACCAAAGCGCTGGGTCTTATACCATTAAAAAACTAGTAATTTTACACAGTCAAAGTCACGGGTAAAATCATAGTGGACTACAGAAACTGTAGCAAACTAACAATGTACGCCAACACAAAGAGCTTCTCTCCACACATTTGTGAGATTACAAAACGATGTTCGACAAACACCAACAAGGTACGTTAGAATACCGGTCCAATGAATATCTTGTCGAATGTTTGGTCAAACATGTCGACTAACATTCGTACATAGGTTCATCTAAGAGATATAAAAATACAGAATACTGTTAAATTTCATATATAAGCTTTTTTAAATATATTGTTTTGAGGTTATTATTTTTTTCACCCTGTCCGTAAACAGGACAAACAACACCTGTCTCATTCTAACAATGGTATGTGATAACTTTAAAAATTAAACCTGCTAAATACGAATTATTTATAAGTTTTTAATTATAAAATGTGAAGTCAAGTCAACTTATCGGTAATATGTAAATAAATAAATCACCTATAAGAAACGACATACAGCTATATATATATTAAAGTTAATATTACTAAATAAATATGAATATATCATATAGGGCACTTATAACAGAAACACATTTTTTTGTTTATTAGTTATCTTTCTGATTATTACGGTTAATCCGATGAAATCCAATTCAATACACAGTTTGACTGCCAGTTGTTTTTATTTATGAGAAATATCTCTATATCAATAGAAATATTTTGTTATTACCATAATTAATTTAGGATCTGTACAAAAAAATAATATAAATTCTTTTCCAATAATTACTTAAAACTATATGCAAAAGAGAACATATTACACTCGAGCGAAACAGTGGAAACAGCTGGTAAGTAAAAATAAATGTAAATAAATTAATAACAAAATCAGTTTATAAATATATATTGGGTCAAACATTTTACCACACATTGGATCAAATGAATGAAACATTTTATCGTGAGATATATTCGGGTAACAATAATTTTGTGCAGCAATCTCAATGGACAGTTCCGTGTTCTTTGTCGTGATCAGAGCACCACGTATTTCAGTTTCAAAATATAATTGGCCAATAATTGTCCAGCGTACCGCCATGGAATCGGACGATACGATTTCGAACCGTATTCTGACGCAATATGGCAGTACATTTTCCAAGTTTTGATTGAATAAACATCGGCTCCTTCTCCTTTATTTTACAACTAGATCTGTGCCCGCAGCGCTCCTCGCATATCACATTTTCTATTCCGTACAGTTCTTCACTGCGTAATATAATTTTTAAATCGTTTTTGGTACTAACAGAACGCAAACTTATTTCTCACAAATTTAACCCCTTGAGCACTAACCTGGCGTTTACGACAACTTTCCATTGTTTTCCTATTGTCCCGTTTTATGGGTACTCGACACATTAAACAATTGCCAGTGAAACTAATCATATAATAATATTTTGTTCAAAATTTCGAAAAATTAAAGTGCTCTTAGTTACACGGAGTAATTTTACCTATCTGCCAGAAAAACTCACGTCAAAATCGATCCAGCCGTTCTGGAGATTACGCGGAATAAACAAGCAGAGACACATTTTTTTTTAAACTTTTTTTTTTGGTACATATATTCAGATGTATTTCGTAATAAGTTGTTATTTTTATATGCCAAACATATACTTCATTTTTTTTATTGTCTTTATATTTATATACTTCATTTCATACAGTCAAAAACTTTCTGTTTAAAATTTTAAATTTTGAATATTCAAACGGGTTTTACAAAATTTGCAAACAGGATTCACAAAATCGTCACTGATTAATAATATTCAACTCTCTCGGTTTGTCTCTTTCTCTATAGACTGTCACTGTTGCTTTTTGAAAAAAAAAAAAAACATTTTCACAGTATACTTTTTTTTACACGTTATAGGCTCAGTGCTGTTACCACAATCTCACCTGATATTAAGTGATGTTGTGGTCCAGGATGGTTAAACACACTAAGCCTAGAGGTACTGGTTCTAATGTGAACACAATTGTTGGTATTTGGCGACAAGTTTTCAATCTTGAAGGTGGTAGTTAACCAGGCCCATCATTGGGCAATGATGCCCATCATTAGAAAATGTCCTATTACCATGCTAGGGTTTCCTTCAGCGAATCCTCAGACCGATTCTAGAATAAGATAGGTGGGGATCGAAATATAATTCCCACAAGACCCACAAGAATATTTACATTACGCGATTTAAGTCATATCATACAGATTTTCTCTGATCAAGTTTAGGTATACATAATTTGTTGTATTACGGGAAATATATAATTAGCAATGAGAATCAATATAATCAATTATCCCGATAAAACAATTTGATCACTCACATGATCTCTGCCATTAAATTCCGAGTAATAAAATCCAGCGAATAGCTAAAAATCTGAAGTAACATAAAAAAGAAATAAAGTACAAAGCTACGGATGTAGCTACTTTAAAACAAATAAACGAATATAATTACTTAGTTATCCACAGCAATGTTCCGTTGTTTTTACTATCTTAGAATATTCTAGATCTCTTTGACGTGGCGCGTTTAAAAAAAACAAAACAAACATGACGACAAGAACGAAACTAACAAAACAATAGGGGTTTTAATTAAAACTGGTCATCGGATTCACTTTTGGTTTAATTTTACTAAAATTTTGTCTATGTCGGGGTTGCTATGACTGTTATCAAATACGCATAAAAATTGTATGTATGTGTTTTATACGTGGAGCTATACAAACCTATAATAATTTATTGACAAGATTATATTAATTTCACTTTTTTTTTTTACTTTATCTTAATACTAAAAACAGGAAAATAATTATGGTTCTGTAAAAAAATTAAAACGCAATGAAGAATATACGAAACGCGGGTGTAGCCTCGGGCACACGGCTAGTTTAACAATATACTTAACCCCTCGAGCCTGGCGTTTGCACCAGCTTTCCATTGTTTTCCTATTATCTCATTTTTATGGGCAATCGACATATTAAACAGTACTTTTAGTGTAATCAGCTCCGTTGCCCAGGGAATACGTAAATACACAAATAAGGACAATGAATATAAATTTTTTTTAATCTGCACAGTTTAGATACTACACAATACGTCTCAAATAAGGTAATTTGTAGGACCTAGGTCGAGCCTTGTAGAGATATCATCCCTGGCTTATTCCCAGTTTACCTTCTCTGATTTTAGCTGGTTAGTTAGATAAAAATCCGATCTATTAGAAGCCATCAAGGTATTTTAGTTAACTAGATCAAGTTACTTTACATCTGGTACTCAAGGAAGATCTTATTCTGCTCTGTGAGTAACTTGCGGTATTTTTTTTTTCAATATAGTAAATTAATAAAAACCATTTTCACACCATACGCAAATATTGAATGTAAATGTCTGTTCAAAATACGCGAGTTGTGTGAGAGTAGATCGAATAACACCATTAGCAATGACAACAATACAATGGGAGTGTCTATGCAGGAATAAATCCATATAGTGTCGTTTCCAACCGTGTGAAACCAAAGGATATCGAACTTTTTAATATCACGAACAAAAAAAAACGCATTTTTTCTTAAAACAAAAATACGCTTTTTCAAACAAACGGATTATTCCCCACAGAGTACATTTATAAAAAAAGAATCTGTTCATTTCATTCTTTCGTCGTTCGTTCAGGAAGTGACAAATGTTCGACAAATGTCAAATGGTTGAAAATCACCGTCTAATTCTCGAACTCTTTATATTAAAGGAGTTATGTTATTCTCTCCAGGCTACGTTTCAATAAAACAAATTTGTAACTTCTGGCTTGCTAATTGAATAATAATTTACGTCAAACTTAGCATTTCATATAAAAAAAGGAAATTAGCTATGATTCTGTTTACGTTTCGGAAAACGTTTCTTTCCCTTTTTTAATTTAACTCGGCAACTGACTTTTAGTTGCTAGTATTTATTTTTAATAGTGGATTTTAGATTTATATAATGTACGTCTAATTAGTGGGGATCTGAACGTAAATGGTAACGATGCGTTTAGTTTTTGAAAATATAGTTATTGCCAAAATATATTAAAGTTTGACAGCAATGAAATCGAAAAGGACTAACACTTAGGTCATACGGGATATCTGCAAATATCAGCTTTTATTGTGCCATATAAATTACACAATCGCTTTATATGGAACTCTTGATTTAATAACGCCCACTTCTGAAGCACTACCCGAGGTTAAACAAAGCGGAAAGTGTTTGCTCTTCACACATCCAAGGGGTTTGCTATTGCGGAAAAACTTTCTTCGAACTTTAGTTTTTCCGTTTCGAATCTTATAAGTAATGATCCTATGGGGAACTAGGCAGAGCCGATACGGGTAGACCTCGTACATCAAAATCGATTTAGCAATAGACCTTAAGGGGATTCAAGTTGTATTAAAGAATAATTCGTGCTTGATTTTCTTTTCCTATTGTGAACGGGATCAGCCAAATATTGGATCAAAAGTTGGTTTTGGTTGTATGTGATTTTAAATTATATCTTAAGTAATCTAGATAGCCAAACTATACATATATATCATACTAGAGAACAAAAGAGGAAATTGTGTGAAATGGTTGTTACCCTAATACTTCCTTCATACCCTAATTAATTCCTAAACGCTGCTAGATAGTAACAACTGTAAAACGTTAACATGGTTTTCACAAAATCATGACTTAACATCAGAGGGGGGGTAAAGGAAAAGCCGTTTATGTAAAAATTAATGGCAAAGGTGCATGATTATTCTTTTACTATATAAAGAAACAACTAGCTGGAGACATTGCTTAATTCAGATATCTTGACATCTATTCTATTCTTCACTACTATTTCTTTACTGCCTGGTCTCTCTTAAATAATAAATCAATTCTAAAAGATGTAGTCACTCTGAGTTAATTGCGTACTAGAATTAGAAATCTGTTAAAAAACCAAAGTAACCAGCATTGCCCTAAGAATTGCCAAACTTAAATTAGACAGCATCTTTTTAAATGACAATGGTTCTTAAATTACTACAATTTGCTGGATGACGCATCATGTGGAGGTCACCAGTACGATGGCTTAACGACCTGCTGCAAGTTGCGGGGGAATTCGCTGAATCCGGATGGTATAAGTCCAGTCGTTGTAGAGTTTCTTATGAGGAAGCCTATGTTCAGCAGCAGACGTCTTTCGACTGACATAATGACGATCCTTCCTGGTCGTTGACTGTTATCCCCATAACTTATTCTACAAATTATTTATTTTAAAAAAAACCTGTACAGGTTATGTATTTATAATTCAAGATAAATCGGTATGATGGTTACCGAAGTCACAAATCTATTAACAGATATAGATTGTCTTTTATAATATGCAACGATGAACATAAATATAAGCAATAAAAATATGCCTATGAAAATAATTTTGAAAGTTTCACGAACACTTTCACCAATATTGTAATATGATATGCTAGAATATAAACAGGCCACGTCGCAGCGATATTTTGCGGCTAATAATATTTACTTTAACAAGAAATGACGTTGTACCAAGATTTATGGTTTTTAATTTCTTTTTCTTTTTACAACTCCGGTCCGAGATACGCGAGTGACAGTATTAAATTTATTGCGTAAATTAGTTTTTTTTTTCTTAAGAAGCCTTCTCTTCATATTTCCTAAATCAAAGAAGATTAGCCCGGACCCCGGATGATAAAAAGCTTAGGCCGAGGTAAAATTCAATTTTAACGTATTTAGGAGTACTATTTATTTACGTCTGGCCTAATTGGATTCTTTTTCGGCCCAACTCGATTCTATAAGAGAAGTTACAAATCTGTTTGCTTGTAAAATTTTACGATAGTAGTGACCCTTTTTTCCCTTATACGTTTTTTACGTAATAACATACTTTTTTGTTGTGCTTTTTTTTGGAGTGTTCTCTAACTGCTTAAGGATAACTGTTATCTCTCCTTATACAATATCTTACGTTAGCTTCACAACGTTTACTGCGGCACTGAATATTTAAGTATCATTGTCTGGTATGATTGGAGGTAAAAAGTACTATTATGATATAAACTTTAATATATTGACGACATAACTTTTACTCCAAGTAAGAATCAAAACCATATGACCCCCCGAAACATGCTAAGTATTATTTTGATTACATGCAAGGTAATTAGTACCAGGTATCAACTTTTGCTGGTATTTGTATAGTATTAGTCTGCTTTCATCCATCCATCCATTCAATCGAAAGACGTCCATTGCTGGGCATAGGTCTCCCCCAAAGATCTCCACAACGACCGATCTTGCGCCACCCGTATCCAGCGGACTTCCGCGACTTTCACCTGGTCGTAGGTCCACCTACCCACGTTACGCCTTCCAGTACACGGCAGCCATTCGAGAACTCGTTGGCCCCATCGGGCATCGGTTCTACGAGCAATGTAGCCAGCCCCTTGCCACTTTAATTTGGCAATTCTCCGGGCAATGTCGGTTACTTTGGTTCTTCTATGGATCTCCTCATTTCTGATTCAATCACGCAGAGAAACTCCAAGCACAGCCCTCGCCATTGCCCTTTGGGTAACTTTGAGCTTCCTAATAAAACCCATTGTAAGTGACCACATCTCAGAGCCATAAGTCATCATTGGCAACACACACTGGTCGAAGACTTTTGTCTTGAGACACTGCGGTATCTCGGACAAGAATATTCTGCGTAACTTCCCAAACGCGGCCCAGCCAAGATGGATTCGACGTTTAACCTCTTTTTCGAAGTTGGATCTACCTAACTGGACAGTTTGTTCAGTATATATAAATGTCAACAATTTCGAGCGTAGAGTCACCGATTTTTATAGGAGTTGGCACAACATAAACATTGAACATGATGTTTGTCTTGTCCATGTTTATTTTAAGACCAACTCGTTCGGAGGCTCTACTGTGGTCATCGAGCATCGTACTTAGGTCTTCTGCGATGTCAGCCATAACTACTACATCATTGGCAAAGCGGAGGTGTGTTATGTACTCGCCATTTATGTTGATGCCAAGTCCTTTCCAATCCTGAACCTTGAAGACATCCTTGAGTTTCGAAGAAGTAACGTCTCTCTATCTAATGCCAATAACCTTAGGATGAAATAATTAATAAATTCAACTTAAATAAGAAAGAGTTTCATATCCATTTACCAAATTTCTCTAATGAGGTTGCCAAAACTTTTTCCTATATAAAACGATTGGAAGATGACTTTGTTTAAGAATATGTTTGAAAGTTCTTAATTTTGTTACCATTAGGTTATGATTGGGATGCTAAGAGTACTTAATGTTACAAATCACATAAACGAAATAATAAAGTATAGTAAAATGTAGTGTTTTGTTTAATAGTCCATATATTACCATACATACCTTGGTAGCGTACATGTTGGATCTACAAGAGGCCGTCTTTTGAAAAGTTTATGTATGGTTTAAATATGAAACAATTTCTAAATGGCGGTGTAACCTATTGTTTAACTTACTAGATAACTTCATCTTTATTAGAACATTGATCATTTATTATCATATCGATTTCATGGAGCTGCATGGAACATGGAGGTTTCAGTTATTTTATTGGGTCAAATCAAAAGGTTATTTAATAACAGCGTCAAGAGTTTCATAAAGTTTATGGAATGTTACAGGTTTCTAAATCTACAAGGTTTCCTTTAAGTTAGGAAACTGTATTGTCAGGAGCAAAACAAGAGGATTAATAAATGATTTAAAAATAGAATTGGTACATTAACAAACGTCAATAGCGAAGATTCAGTAGACGAATAAACAACTCAATACCATTTTCACACATAGGTATATTTCTATCAGTCTTCTTGAAACTTATTTACCGCGTTGCGTCAATCAAAGAAAGTAAAAACACCACGTTAATACATAATTAATGCGTTTATATCACCCTCACTTCGACTTATCGGGGAGTAAATCAAATAAGTTCGCCCAGTGCTCCCTATTTCTACGTTATAATAGAATAAAAGAGATTTCATGGAAACCGGCCCCCTGTTTCCCTTGTGCCGGCGTGTTAGTGGATACACGCTTTTGACATTTTGAGTGAGAGTATTCTTATGTACGGGGAATCTTAGGGTACCGTAGTGGGGTATATAAATCCGCAAAATTTTTAATGTCAACATCTGCTGGTGCCCTTTAACAGTTAAACCAACTTGTACGTTGTAAATCTAAGCGACTGCCAATTTTTTTACGTTAGCTCAGCAAAAGTTACGGCTCCCTGAAGTTAAGGCAGACATAGTCCTAACTACTGCTAGCAGTTCCACTAACAGCAGTCGCTGTCATTTTAGCATCTGAAAACCAAGCATAATTATCGAAACTTACATATCGAAGATAATATTTAAACGATTATTGCAAAATAATAGGTAATTTCCTCCGCCCGACACCTGAAGGTTTATTGTACGATTAGTAACAGAAACACTAACCGCAGAGATCTTAACTCGGAAAGTTGTAAAAATGATAGGTTAGGATATAAGATAAGAAATAGGACAGAAGATAGAAATAGGATCTCTTGGATACGAATAAACTATATACAATCCAAAAGTTACCAATGAAAATCTAGGTATTATACGAGCGTCTAATATATACGAACGAAGATATTACTTATATGTTTTTGAATACGTGTTTGTGGGCGTTCGGGCATTATTTTTCACTTTTATTCGCTCCTTGAATATTTATTGATACTTTCGCATATTTATACACGGAGCGAATGGTTTTTATGTTTTTATTATCGCTTCAGAGTTTACGTTTATTGATAGCATTTCCGAATCCTCGAACAAATTGTTAAAGTTTTAATGACAACAGGATCAGTTTTTTTTTAATGAATCCTTTCAAATCTTCTCCGTGAAGTTTTTTGAAGTTAATTTTATAAGTTATATAGGCTCAGTGCTGTGACCACAATCTTACCGGATGTTAAGTGACGATGTGGTCCAGGATAGTAAACACACTAACCTGGAGGTACTGGTTCTCAAGTGATGCTGGCGGAACACACCTATTGGTATTCGGTGACAGGTTTTACAACTTGAGGGTAGTGACTACCTAAGAGGCCATTATTAGAAATGCAAATTATTATATCGATAAGGTAGTTGATTCCGGGGGTCTGAACACAAATAACATTTTTTTTTTAAATAACCAACTATAGTGTTTGCTTCATAAATGTAAACAGCTAATAATACATTTCAAAAATTATTTCAAACATTATAAAAAGTAACAGAATGTATACGAAAACCAATCCAGAGTATCTATGATTTTTTTAGTATTATAAAAGAGTTACGTCAAATATGTTCCTTTTCAATTATAAATTTATATATATAATATTTTTGAAGCTATAAACTACTATGACAACAACTTATTACAAAGACATACAAATCGAGTATTCTAGAATAATAATAATGTAAAATTATAACTATCTTAAAGAAAAATAAACATATTTTTTCTTGTTTACCATCCATATTTAACATTACCGAAATAAAAAATAAAAAAAACCTACAAAAGTATATCATAAACCTACGGAACACTTGTCGAGAAATCTCGTAAGATAAATTACCGGTATTGGGTAGCTTAGGGTTCCGTCTTTTTATAGACCAATTTGTCTGACAAATGCATTCTCGATATTTAATTGACTTCGTTTGTACTAATTTTTATAAGGGGGACGCCGTTTAACACTTACGGTTTTGACCCCTTATATATCAGAAGTATTTGTCAGAAACAAAGACACTTTTGTATATGAGTCGTAAAAGTCAAAAGCGGGAAGAACGAATCGACCTATGATTTTTCATAATATATCCACAGACAATTATATTTTATTTAATTATGTTGAACCTTCCCGTCTGGCGGCGAGCTGGACGGCATTCATTATTTATAGTATTTTATTTTATTTTAATGTTAAATTTTTGTGTATAAATTTATGTACTTTTTTAATAAATGACTATTTTTTAGTAAAAAAAAAAATATATGATAATAAATTGTATCACGATTATGTTTATTTATTGTTCTTCTTCTGTTTTTAGCAATCTTTGATTGTAGAGCTTCCATATTCCATATTCAATATACATTATATAATCACATACTAATTAACGTTTCCAAGTACGACGACGACGGCTTGCCGTATGTCGCGTGAATCTGGTGGATTCGGTTGGCGCAAGATCAATCGTCATGGAGGTCTTTGGAGAATGATATGTCAAGTAGTGGACGTCTTTCGGCTTTTTTTACATGGTATAGGTTCAGTGCTTTAACCGCAATCTCACCTAATGTTTAAGTGACAATGTGGTTGAGGATGGTAAACAAACTAAGCCTTAATATACCCTATCACCAAGATTTGGTTTGCTCACAATGTTTTTCTTCACCAAAGCTCAGGCTGATTTTAGATTTGGATAGGTGGATTTGAACGCGCGTCCAATGACGTGAAATCCGATCACACTATCAACTATGTCATCAAGGGTGAATTATTTTTTTTAAATTCATTATTTCAACCTTAATATATTCACTGTTGAGCCTAGGTCTCCCCTGCACAACAGTCACCGGAATCAAGCGGATTTATACGATCCTATTTGGATCTCTTTCGGTACGTGGTAACCATTCTAGAAACCCATTGGCTCCATCGGGCATTGATTAGCGTAAAGTGACTTCTGTTACAAATCATTTAATCTGTTTACTTCAATGGAGTTTTATTTAAAACGACAGCGTGAATGTAAACCGAATAGTGGCTACAAAAGCGCTCATAGTTGCCAACTTTGTGCACGTTAACAACGAATCAGCGGCTTAAAGCGAGCGAGAGACGCCTCAGATGCAAACAGCGTACGTACTCTAGTAGATACAACACAGCAAGCTGTTATCTCGCGAATACGTAATACCGGGGAGTGGAATTTGTAACCTTTCTGCCTCGCTGCCATTAATTAACACCGTCTATACTGTGTTTTAGGCTTAAGAGGTTATTTAAGAGGCTATCCATTGTCTAATTTCCGCTACAGTAAAAACCTTAAACTTCTTTTAATGTTAGATGAATTGTTTAGGTTATTAATTGTTTGTTAAATGTTTCGAAGAAGGCAAAACTATCAAACGATAGTAATGTTTTTATATATTACAGCTGTGCTTACATCGATCCCCCCCCCCCCCGTTCAACCGAAAGACGTCCATTGCAGTCATAGGTCTCCACCAAAGATCTCCACGACGACCGATGTTGCACCACCCGTATCCAGCGGATTCCTGCGACCTTCACACCAGGTCGTCGGTCCACCTTGTGGACGTACCCACGCTACTTTAACCGCTTGGAATCCCGACAATTTGCAATTTACCTATTTTCTCGGTCTGGATGCAATATAAGTCATGACAAACTTTCATCAAATTCGGTTCAGTAGTTTTTATGTGCTTTGGTAGACAAATTAATAAACAGACAGACAAAAAAAAATCTTTCGATATTTGTTCTGTAGTCATTTCTGAAGCCCCGCATAGTATTATTTCTTAAATATCTTCAATGTACAGATTTATTCTCGTTACACTTTTATTATAAGTATAGATTGTTTAAAAAGGCAACATCGTTCTGTCTGTCTGTATGTACATGGTTTTTAACTCGAGAACTAGTGAACCTACGTCCACTGGTGCAGTATTCGATGATAGTGCTACAGTTGTGACCGAAAAAGTTTTTAAAATAAAATATGGACACTGATAAGCATTATTAAATTTTCAAAAAATAGCAGTTTAATATGTAGAACGTCAATTTTAAATAATATATAAATATATATTATAAGTTAGCTTTATATTAGACATACACTGCTGAATTTACGTGAGGCCCGAGCCTAGGGCGGCATAGTTTTAGAGGCGACAATTCTTTCGGGATAGCAAAAGTTTTTGGCAAAGACAATTAAGGATTATTTAAAAATAGTTTTGACTTAGTTTTGCTATGAATATGTAAAATATGTATGTTATGTCGGTATGTTAATGTAATATGTATATTCTTTATTTATTTATATATTTGTTAGTTTCTAGTTTGGTAGAGCAAGTAACATTTCAGACACGAGTTAACACGAATCATTAAGTAAGAAAAAATAATGTGAAAAATAAAAAACAAACCTTAATTGAAAAGGTATAATATTTTGGTGTGGTAATAGGTGTATAAATAATATCTATAATATTTTAAATACTATTTTATAAACAGAAAGCATGGTACATCAGACGGCGCTTAGGGCGTCAGTTAACCTAAATCCGCCAATATATACATTTAACTGGTTTTGATTTATTTAAAATACTGCTTAAAACGTCGTAGATAGAATGAAATACTGATGCTAAGGTATGCAACATGCTATTACAATCTCTTCTGTTTTTAAATGGAAATTTTACATTAAGCCACACAATACTATTTGTACTTTGTACAATTTAAATTGTTTTGTGATCTTACGTTTGACACTTATTTTTATTAATTTTTGTTTTTATGGCTAACACTGTATTGTTTATCAGTATACCATATATGTCAAGCAATTTATTAACATCATTTTTTTTAATATAACATATTTCCGTAAAGACGATTTATGTTCAAAAAATGTAATAAAGCAAGCAAAACACTATAAAACAACCCTATCAATAATACTTGAAGGCAATAAAAAAATATTTTCCATCGGGATAACATCAAAGCGAATCTAATAAGACACAGAGAGAAAGTGAGTAAAGCCACGTCTGTTCAGACGTTAATAGAATTTCGGGCATATTATATGTTTTTATAAGGTATTTTTATTTAAAAAAATATCATCATAATTGGACAGTTTTATTTATAAGCGTTTTTTAAATACATTATCTTGATCGATATGCTTACTAGCCAATCATCATCTGCAGACCCTTATCATTTGGAGATCGGCGCACATGTCTTCCTCTTCCATTCTCTCTATTTGCAGTCATCTCTGCACTAACTCCCTTCCTAAATACACCATTTTTCTCTCACAATCCATCCATCTTTTCTTTGGTCTTCCTCTTCTCATATAAATGTCCACATGCGTGCGTCCTTTCCCACAACATTTCCATACCAGGATTGCTCTTTAACTTCTCTGTTACTGGCTCCAGTTTCAAACTTCCTCTAATATACTCATTCCTAATCATGTTCATTCTTGTTACTCCACACATCCATCTCAACATTCGTAGCTCTGCTCCATGGAGTTTTATATTGTCTTTCACCTTTATAGGACTTCGTCACCAAGTGACGGCTAATTTCTGATTACTTCTGGTATTAAAATTATGCCGGCCTTTCGCTATATCATCTTATATTGAATGATAAATCTAATCGACGATCATGAGGGATGTTAAAATTAGAAGAACAACAACTGCTCGAAATGGCAATACATTTTTGGAAGTTATTCAAATAATAAAAAAAAAAACTAAGCAGTCATGACAAAAGTGAAAGCTCGAAACTTTGTAAAACTTTTTTTATGGTTAAATTTCATGTCATATCAATTTAAATTATTGACATAACTTAACGTTAAACAAACATTTATCTAGTGTTTAAATCTATTGGCACTCCGAGTAAAAATTATTTACATTTTTCTATAGTTTATTCATAATCAAAATATACGATAGCCTGCGTAAGTATAAATGTTATGTATACTGTATTGGATACGGGTGGCACGAGACCGGTCGTCGTGGAGATCTTCGGTAGAGACCTATGTCCAGCAATGGACGTCTCACACTTGAATAGATAGATGGATGGATACTGTTGTATACTGTATATGTATGTATAAATTTAGTACACTGTAGTATGCATACGGCTTTCGTCATAGTAACGCGAATAAGTTCTTCACCTACCGAGAATCGTTAAACGCCTCTAAAGAAGTTAAAATATAACTTAAAAAAAAATTCTATAATCTATGGTATAGCAAAATATTTTCCTTCGCCAAAATCTCAGAGCCTTATTATGCACTAGCTGTGTGGTCGCGGCTGCGTCCGTATTTAATATGTTCTTGACTGCGCTTTTATTTTTTTATACGGAACCCTAATTATTTTTATAAATTAAAACACTCACCCGTAAAACTGTGCATTGAATCGGATTTTATTCAAATTATTATGACTTTTAATTATTTTTGAAAACTATGAGTTACCCTGAGTCACTTCAGCTATCTACCAAAAACAAATTAAGTTAAAAATTGTTATTTTGACAATACAAACAGATACTTCTATTTTATTTATTAGTATAGATACGATTTGAATATATATCTATCAACATGATTTCCGATCACATTACCAATAATTCATATTCACTGTTTTAGGTGTATTTGAATAAATTAACGGAACAAGAAAAACAACGCTATAATTGCCATAACAGTACAAACGCATTTGTCATTTTAACTGTCATCGTAACTTTATGAATGATCTATAATATATTTAACCAAAGGTCAACACTAATAAAAATATCTCATATTTAACCACTTGAGCACTAACCTGGCGTTTACGCCAACTTTCCATTGTTTTCCTATTGTCTCATTTTTATGGGTAATCCACATATTAAATTGAAAGTATTACATTTTTCAAAAGCCTTATAAGGTTAATATTAAAAGATAAAATATTCTATTAGAGTCAACATGTTATGACGAACGACGAAACGTCCCATTATCGGTCCTTTAAAGTGGCTTGGTGTATTGTCTGGCTTCAATCAGATCTACGGTCACTTTTCAGGACGAATATAAATGTATATATAATTCAATATCCTCTTAACATCAGATGGACTTTATGCTTGTTTGCTACATAATAACATAAACCTATAGGATTCGTGGAAACTTGGAAAGTTGTTTTTTTTATTACAAAATACTTTCGAACATTAATAGTTTTAGGTCAAAAAGAATTAAAAATATAAAGTTTATTTGAAGAATTATTTAAAAAAATATCTTTCATACTAATGTTTATATTTGAATCACGTAACCAAAGCCACGTGTAATAATTATGACCAAAAAAGACAAATATACGCACATTTGAACATTTGCAATTTGACAGAGATTTTTAGATTTCAGAGATTTATAACAATTTTAACATTAATTATTATTGAGATTATTTTTTTTAATGCGTACTTCAAAGTCCAGTTATATTGACGTAAACACTTAACTTAAAATTATGGCACTCTTAAAAGAAATAGAGATGGTTTTCTATATCTGATGCGATATGAATTACTTCGCGCGGCATCTCTTTCCACTTTGATTCTCTTAAGTTAATTTCACTTAGGTATACTTATGTAAATTATTATCACACTGTTATATCCTAAATTTATTTACAATACAATTTCTTTAAATATAAAATCTATTTATTACAAGAATATCTAAAAAAAAAACACACACACAAACATAAGAAACATCAGAAATAAAACTGTTGCATTTACGAAAAATCCGATTTGTTGACCATAAAAAAAAATCATAAGTTAATTAAATTACAAATATAAACGTATTATTTTAATATATAAATACAACTAAGTTCCGTAAATGATTTTCAATATATTTTAAGTGATCCAGGTATTTTATTTTTAATCATATTTATGGCAATAAATTCGAAAAATATTTCAGTAAATATATTAATAACAAAAAATTAGAAGCAGTTAGAATAAATATTAAAACACGTAACTTACCTTTCATAAATCGAACACGTAATAATTAACATTACACTCCAGTTTCCGGATACACACCTTATTCAATTTTCAAATCTCTCACACAAACACAGATATTTTCGTACGATATTCACCGAAACAAGTGTGTAGAGAGAACGTCAAAGGACACGACACTCTCCCACCGCGTCCGTTGTAAGACTGAACTAATAGGGTAATGTATACAGGGTGTAGTAGATTTTTGTATCGATGATAGCATACTACTACCCATTTGGGCAGCAACATCTGCTCGCGGGAAAACTCGCGCATTAAGTACATCCGAGGAGTGAAGAGGAGAGACGTTAAAAAGTTTTCACGGTGAATTTTGAAATGGGAACACTCGCCGAGTTTATATTAAAGATTGTTTAACGCTAATTAAAAAGTTTCGATTCGCGTTAGTTTGCTTTTTTAATAAAGCGCACCATTTACAAATACGTAGCTTGGAGTTCTTGACGGGATCTAAGGATGTGGTAGTTCTTATTTTGAACTTTTATGTAACTTCAAGGAGGTTTTTCCATTATAGAGTTTTGATAGTTATGTACAAATGTATTAGAAATAATTAAAAACGTGAATTAAAGGATGTCATCAAAGCTCCGTGGAAAGTTTTAATTTCTGAGTTTTGCTAGAGCGTTCAAAATTCGAATAATATCTTACCGATAAATTAAAAAAATATTTACGTAACTCACAGATTTTCATTAACCAAAAAGAACAAAGCTTATACTTAGGCTGAAATATAACTCTAGTTACTTCGTTAGGAATCTAAAGAAAAATTGGACTCATGAATTATTAGGGTTAAGAACTAATTTTATTCTTTTGCCTAAAAGACAGTTAATAATTAAATAGTGGGATAGTAGGGTATGATTACTTAGTGTTTAATTCTGTAGAAGTCGTGACCAGAATGTGCTTGGTGATGAGCCCGTCATAATGACTTACTTCAGTTTTATGATTTTATCGATCAGCTAGTAGATTTCAAGATAAGAAAAAACTACGTAGGTCAGCATGATAGTATTAACTGGCGAAGCACCGTCAATCTGTCGGAAGTAATAGCTGTTTTTTAATTTTCCTGTAATTACTATATTTTTATTTATGTTAATTATATGTAATTTCAATTAAATTAATCTCACATAATGTAAACCTGATTATGTGACTGAATTTATTATAGCTATCAGAATACTCTGCTAGGTTCATAACAATTTAATATTCAACTTAAATTGTTAGCATTGAGAGCTCTAACCAAAAGAACATTCTCTCACATCTCAGTGTAGTTAGCTTTTTTCATAGCGAATGTTTAATTTTAACAAAATTCGAAGTTTATCGTAGGTTATCATATGCTATGCTATACCCAATGTGCAATCATAACTTGCTTTTCATAGAGAAAAAACATTTTACGTTAACATTTGTACTAGCAACACACTACGTATAACAAACTTGCTTGCCTCACGCAAGGTACTTAAGATTTGTTTTCTTTTTCTTTACACAAAGCGTGGATTTGAGCCATGACCAAGTTGGCAGAATTTTCATGCAGCAACAGCTCAAGTCTAAGTTCGTACTATTCGTGCCATTTTTCAGTTAAATAAAGTCCAATCACAAAATTCTGCGATACAGTTAAGTCGCGTAAGGTTGACAGCGTCAGTCAATTCAAAATAAATAAAAAAAACATGTAGAAAAGAAATTCGTTTCTTTACAAATACATTCTCTTTCGGTCACACAGAAAGGCACTTAAAAGGCAATAATTATCGCTCTCGGGAGAAATAGTTCGAAATGGAGACTCGGACGGTCCTTACCGCGGACCGCATTAATTAATTCCCACGGATCCTGATTAATAAGGGATCGTTAAGTACATTAGCTTGCTTTAGCGGTCACCTCAGTACGTCTAATATGTATTATAGGAGTACATCTGTTGCTAATATTGAAATATGTTTTTCTATTACTATAAACTGCTCAAGAACTCAACGTTAGACATGAATTAATGAGGCCACACCTAGCTGCAAGAAAAGAAAACTTACATAACATTTTTCTGACTAAAACTCCAAAATGCTCTTTCGTTCATTCATTTGGCTGGGATATAGGAACTGCTTTCGCATTAACTCTACTTCCGGTAGATGTGAGTCCTTCTTGTTCAGGGCCACTTTCGGTGTTCTAAGGATTGCTAAGAAACTCCTTTAACGAACCGATGGGAAGACGTATCGAGCACTAATGCGCCTTAACCATCCTGTCTGTTGATTGCAAGGACTACGATTCGGGACCTCTCTGAGGTATCCACTCCTGTGTACCCAACTTGGATCGTGGACATTACTCTGAGTCTTGATAAGTAGATTTCGTCCTAGATTTCACTAAGAGCGTAAAGTGTGTTCATCGGATTACAATGAGGATACAGCCTATGCTATGTTATTTAGGCAACTGATGTTGGTCGGTAGGAATCTATTCTGAAAAGGTTTTCCCTATCGATGAACGCCAGCTGATTATCATCTTCGACGAGAAGAATTTGGTTTACCAATCGTGCGACTACCAGAATGACCACGAAGTCGTTCATAAGAGCCTCTTCCACTATTAATTGTGGACGTTTATCCGCTTCCTTGTATCGAGTCAATTGTACGGACTCTGCACTCAGCTTCGCTGCCGTAGCGCTCCACCAGCTTTTCTTTCATGCCTTTGGCTGCTTTGAATATGGTTGTCGCAACTGCATCTTTCCTCTCAACAAAGTTTTGGATCAGCCATGTTGTTTTCCCACAGCCCGGAACACCGTTGATCCATTGGATCTGTGACATTTCCTCAGTGTCCACCGCCGCCACTCAAAACTCTCGAGACATTCTCTCCCCTTCAAGCGACGTCGTGGTCGCTAACCATCAGGTGAGATTCTGGTCAAAACACTGAGCCTATAACAGTACAAAAAAAAACCTAAAGCTATTATTAAATTGTTTCCGTTTATTATAAAGAAATAATAAGTCTTGAAATTTGCAGAATTTTTTCTTCTCTCCATCCGGCAGTTTTTATAGACACGATGATTACACGATTTTCCCTTTTGAATATTAGAAAAAAAAAAGCGGTGTATTGAATCGCCGACGTCGGTTCACGAATGAATAAACACTTGATTAGTGATTGCTGAATCCATTGAAAAATGGATTTATTCATGCTTCGAAAAGTATATTTCGACAGATTTCATTATTATTTTATAACATAAAATATTTACAAAATATCCTCATCAAAACCAAAATTCATTTACAGTATGTTAAAATTTAATATTAAACATAAATCTGTTACTAATAATTCTCGGATTCTGTAAAGATCTCTACAAAACTTTTCAGCGTATGTATGTACATAGAAATATATTTCTCTCTTAGACATACTGGTTGAAATTCTGCGTTATGGATAAATGATTACATTTTCTACATTATATTAATAAGCAAAAATATAGCAAGTCAAGTTTTGTCTTCTCCGCCTATCAATCCATTTACTTTTTGGAGTGAAACTTCTTTGCGGCCGATATGAGTAAAATAACAAAACGTCATGTTATGAGCGAATGAATGACAAACAGAAGAACGCGGTGCGAGTAAAAGAGACAAAAATAATATATGCTTTGTAACTGCATAATTATTATTTCCTCTATGCGCTATAACACTTCTTGAAGAATCGAGTGCATTAATATATTTTAAGAAGTGAGCTTACGTATTTTTATCTATTTCTCGGTCTCTGTTATCTATCCCTTACTAGTAATTTGTCTTACTGATTTATTGTAAACCATAGAGTGTTAAAGAATTTTCCCTTCTGACACGTGTACTTTGTACACGCGCACGTATTTTTTATTTAATAGGCATTAATGATTTTAGAACAATACAGAAAAAATCAAAACAGTTTCTATTCTATTCAAATTTTCAATAAATTTCAAACACTAATTCAATAAAATTGATAATAATTTAATTTTACCATAGCATAAATTAAAACAGTCGCGACTTCTGACTTACACTCAGTTTAATTTCATTTATTTCTTTTTTGTTATACTCCAATTATTTTCATTAGTTAAACAAAGATAATTAAAATTTAAATATTTTCATGAATCCGAACTAAAAGATACAAGAGTCAAATAAAGAAATAATAACTAACAGACATTGTAGGTACTTGTTAGTTTAATTAAAAATTTCCAGCAGCGACAGACACTAAGAAAAAATATGTTTTATGTGTAAAAAAATTGTCTGTTTGTAATATAAAAATAACATTGTTTTACTAAATACATATGAATGTATATACGATACCTACACCAACAATACAAGTTTAAAATTTTTGTCTGTCTGTTTATTCCGGCTAATCTCCGAAAAGGCTAGACCGATTATGAATTGACTACTTTTTGGTAGATAGCTGAAGTTAATCCGCGTAACTTAGGCTATTTTAATTTTTCGAAAATAATTAGAGTTCCACGTAAATAAAATAAAACGTAGTATGCGAAACGCGAGCGCAGCCGCGGGTACAGCTAGTGCTGAAATAAATTTGTATTTTCACTTGTTTCAACAAATTTTTTCTTCACTTTCAAACGCCTCTTTGTCATGTTAAATTTGATTTATTCTTAATGTAAACATAATTGAAATATTGTGTTTTCACAAAATGGTTGCCTAACAAGCTAGCGTCCGCTGCTTCGTTCGCGTTATATAATTCTGTAATTATTAATGCTTAACCCACATCAAAAAGTGTAATAGTTCTTTTAAAACTATCTCCAGGTTCGGTTCCACATTAATCTTTATAGTAATAAAAAATAAACAGCGAATAATAGCGATACCATAAATCTAACTTTTGTAATGAGAGAAAAATAACAACTATTTTTCTAACTAGTTGTAAAACAGTAGTCATTACATATTATAAAACAACAAAGAAATCTATAACCGTATTCATATAATTTATGTAAAGATTAGCGCTGCAAAAAATGGTTAGTAAGATAAAAAAAAAGTAGTGTAAACTTTATATACACTAATAAATAAAATTGAAGTGTCTCTTTGTAATGTCAAAGTAATTTTTTTTTCTTCTAAATACATATGAAATATATACGATACCTATTCCAAACGTGCAATTTTACAAAATATTGTCCGGGTAATCTCCGAAATGGCTCAACCAATTTTGACGGGACTTCTTTTGTTAGATAGCTGAAGTTACTCCACGTGACTTATAATACTTTTGTTTTTCGCAAATGATTAGGGTTCCGAGTAAAAAAAATTAAAAATCATGAAGGTTCGAATAAAACCCAATTAAACTGTGCGTTGAATCTTTTGCGCAGCGTTGAGTTTTCCTGGTAAGTGTTTAAATTTGTGAGAAATATCTTTGAGTTATCTTGGTACCGAAAAAAATTAAGATTCCGTATAAAAAAAATAAAACGCAGTAAAGAACATGTGAGAATGCGGGCGCAGCCGCGGGTACACAACTAGTTTGAACAATAAACTTTTATTATTCCGCATGTGAAATGATATTAAGCGAATTCTTATAGATTATTGTGTACCTACTAATTTTGTTTAATGGCGCATTTACCAAGGAGTTTATTTTGAAATAACTTAGGAACCGGAGTACGAAGCGGCTTTACTCTACTTCAACTACGAATGAACATTATTGTCTCACTTTTTTATATATATTTATCTATTCATATTTTGAACAGTTATTAATGGTTCTACTCTTTTCCACTATGCATTTACATACTCTTCTAAAGCACTATAAGGTTAATCTATGTACGAAAACAGAAGTATACAAAATCATTCCTCTGAAGTACCATTATATATGAAACGGACGATTAACAGCGTCTCAATTAGTGCCAAAAAAACTTAGCTTCAATTACATCTTTGCTGACAAGATAGGTGATCAAAAATGTTCAAAATTTGGCACACGTAATACTTGATCGGGTCCTAACACACATACTTTGAATATTAAATCCAAGACGCGAAGACTATCCCGACGGATTTAACTCAAAAACGTACCGAACAATAAAACACTTAACACGTACAGGGGATTGTATTCGGAGCGGGCTTGGAGTTTCCCATTCTGATGCTCCTAGTAACTGTTCTCGATTAAGGAGCTTTTACACTATGGGATTTAATTTTTTTATTATTTTATATTAGTAACTTATGATAATTATCTGCTAAGAACCGTTAAAACTTGAAACGAGTTCGTTTACCGTTGCCAAGGTATGTTAATTTTTTCGATAATGTTAGTTTATAATTAAAGTCCTGGTAAAGTTATCTTGAGCTTTATTAGTTGTAACAGAACAAAATATATAATATGATAGTTATTATAAAAGATAAATCCTTGTCTGGTGGCCTATCCGTTAGTCGATCTATAATTTAAGAAAACGCTGCACAGATTTACACGATTTTTTTTGTAATATAGTATATGCTCTATTTAGAAGATATTTCATTAGGTGTATTAGATAGTTTTTGTAAGGAAGAAGTTATGTAGGTTGAAGGTTAAAAAAACTGGCCACCAGAGAAGACAGTTATCCTCCCTCATAAATAAACCATTAAATATTCTATAGGGGTAACAAATACAAAGAGTACTGGTAAAATCATTTTATACCTAATTAAATAGCTTATTAATTTTTTATCCGTCATACAAACGCTGGCCCGACTATTATTCTCACCACCAGCTATCCAGGTGGAACTCTGATTCTCAATTGGAGAGGGTTCCGGCCCCTTTGTTTTTTTTTTTACACTTCATAGGCTCAGTGCTTTGACCACAATCTCACCTGATGTTAAGTTGTGGTCCAGGGTGGTAAACTCACTAAGCCTAGATACTAGTTCTCAAGTGATGCTACCGAAACACACCTATTGATATTTGGCGACAGGTTTCTGAACTTGAGGGTGGTAGCTACCCAAGTTGGCCTTCCCTACTACTATGCTATGGTTTCCTCACGAGGTTTTCCTTCACCGAAAGCTCAGGCTGATTTTAGAGTTGGATAGGTGGGTCTGAACGCGCTTCTATTGACTCTAAAACTGACCGCACTATCCACTGCGCCATCATTCAGTAAAGGAGCTTGAGATCCGTAGTTTTCCTTAACAGTTATTGTGGATGAAAACCCTTAGAATTCACGCCAAAAACGGCAGCTCAAACCGAGGTCTGTATTGCTTAGGCACTATTGCGCCTTACCGCTCACCTAAATGTTCCGTGAAGCTATCAAGACCCTTTGGGTCAGCAGCATTTACCTTCATAAAGACAAGTCGCGTCGTGTAAAATCTCTCTTACAATGAATGTTTATGTCACGTGGCGGATGCATTTATTCGTGTCGTAACACAAGAGCTGAACCGAAAAACCTGAACATACGTAACAACATTGTATAGATGGATATGCATATATTTAAAGTTAGTCTTACCTGTGTATACTTTGATATAGTGACTTCGCTCGCATACTATAACTTTTTTTATGATTTTTTGTAACGAAAAAAAAATTATTATTAACTAAGAACTACCGATGTATACAATATTAACCTCAAAAAAAAAATCATAACCCATCATAATATCTTCCCCAATTTATGGATAAAAAACTCGGTACCTTTATTATTGATATATTCAATAAATAAAAATTACCACAAAATACATTTGTCATGTAAAATTTAATCGTAAATTAAGTATAAAAGGTTTCGTCAATGTTAAAATGAACACAGTCGTACTAAATAAAGTTCAAAGCTCGACATCCAGTCGCCGTGAGATCTAAATAACCAACGATTTGTACCTACGTCATTCAAGTAAACGGGCCTCAACCTAACTACTTAGCTGATTAAACATCAACATACCATATATTAAATGTACAGTAGCGCAACTTATTTCAAAAGGTATTTTTTCTCCTTCTTAATTGATTGTAATTTGCCCATTACATACACAATTCTCCCAGTATCATGTAAACATATTTTTCTGATCAACACTTCAACGCTCTGGCAAAATGGTGACCATCTTTCCAGAACTTTCCAGGATGTTTTGTGGCATCCCAAAATTATTATTTCATTACGCTTGTATACAATAACCAATTTATATAATAAAGCTAGCTGTGTGCCCGCGCTTGAGCCCGCAGTTTATATATTTTACACCGCGTAATGTATAGCTTTTTTTTTTTTATACGGGTCCCTAATTATTTTCCAAATTTTTTATTGTTACTACTAACATTAAGCAAAGATATACCTCACAAATTCAAATACCTGCCAGTAAAATTGTGCACTGAATTGGATTTTATTGCAATTTTTATGAGTTTTAATTTTATTACGCGGAACCCTAATTACTTAAAAAAAAATAAAGTAGCCTAAGTTACGCGGAGTAACTTCAGCTATCTAACAAAAACAAATCCTGTCCAAATCGGTCCGGCCATTACGGAGATTAGCCGTTATACACAGACCAACAAAAATATTGAAAATTAGCAATTTTGGTATAGGTATCGTACATGCATTCAAATGTATTTAATAAAAAAAAACAGATACTTTAATTTTATATATTGACGACAATAAAAACGTATTTTCTTTGAATTCTACATCGCGCTATGTTTCCGTTGTCTTCCATCATACATATGTTTCGAAACAGTCTACGCTTTAATTTTATTTATTAGTATAGATATGCCACCAAAATTACGCGCAAGTTAATGTATAAAGTTAAAGTTACTGTGTGACAGAATACGATCACATCAAAAAATGTATTAGATTTTACAATTTACCTAGAGATTTTAAAAATGGCACATCACTAACCGTTTAATGAGTGATTATAAATAATTATCAATAATTAAACACTGCAATAAAAACTGAAGGTTATATATATACAAAATATATACAGTTATTGCAGTTAATTACGCAACGAATATAAATATTACCAAAAATCAAGTTACTATGCCCATAGAACAAGTACCAAAATGAGATTCACATGGGTAATTTGTTATAGTTATTCCTTTAGATCCATATCTTACTGCTTAATCTTTCAGTGTGGTTAACAGTGACGTTTATGTTCTTCATGTTGTAGGCTTCAGTGTTTTGATCGCAATCTTACTTAATGTTAAGTGACGATGTGGTCGAGGATTGGAAACACATTGATTCTCAGGTTATGCTGCCGGAACACACCTGTTGATGCTTGGCGATAGGATTTTCAAACTTGAACGTGGTAGCTACCCAAGCGGCCATTGTTAGAAAATGCTATACCACTTTTTTTTACTAGAACTAGTATAAAAAATTTTTAGAGTATGACAGAAACATTGCCGTACTGAACATTTGTTTTACTGCACGACGACTTCGAGTGGTGTTTCCGAATTAATTGTCTTGTTTTCTTCGTCAGCACGAGCCAGTGTTTGCAATTCAAATACGGCGGGATTGTGAGCGAAGCCTCTGGTCCACTTGTCGCCGCCGGTGGACTACGGAGCCTGATGGCTGCTGAGCTGTCACATTTTTTTGTATTGACCGCCTCTCTTTCTATACATTTCCATATTTTTTCTCCAATCCGTGTCGCAGCAATATTTGTCAATGTCAATATTTCAATTTCATAACACTATCTTAGTTTCATATTTATAAATGTCTTTATTGATTTTTGCATAGGTTATTAAAGTGAAAGTTTTGCAAATGTATAAACCAGATATTGGCGTATATTTAAAGCTAACAAGCGTACTTTAAAATAAGTTTTGTACGTCATTTTTGACAATCAATTTCTATGTTAACTATGATTTTGCATGTAACGACTTGAGGAGATCACTGTTTTTCATTTTAGAATTAATCATGCTATAGCCTTTACAGCTTCATCAGGCTTGTGTGACAAACGTAGAAGGCGCTCTACCTAAAATCAAGGATTCTGCAATATTATAAGCCTCGAATATATGGATGCAATTCTAAAAATTATGCCTGCTAACTAGGCTAACAGTTCAATCTAATAATCTTACCATATGTAAAATACTAGTGTGTATTTAATTTATTATATAATAGTTTGTTGGATATAAATCTGGCAATTAAAAAGGTATTTTACAGAAGTTATGTTCCTACAATGTACATGTGCCTATGTGTTAAGTGTTGCTTTAGTGAGTGTGGTTTTTTTTTTTTAAACGCCCCCCTGACATGATCAGGGACTTTGGCATCAACGGGTTTTAAATAAAATACAACAGTTCCCCCCAAATCCCCTTTTTTTCTTTGTTAGACTGGTTCTTTTACCTCTTATGTCTTCCCTTTTTTCTTTATTTCTTGAGTGTGGTTGTCACTGTGCCACCGTATATCGAACTGAATTATACATTAAGATATCACTTCGCGCTATACGAGCGAAGCTAAGCCGTATTAGGGTTACGCCGTAGTTGTGCCTACGACGTAGCCGTAACTACGCCGTAGTCAACAATACTTGCGAATATTGTTTATTTTAAGTGTAAATATTAAAACACCTAAGTTATAAAATATTATAGAACTGAAAAACATGAATAAAAACAACAATACCGAGAACAAATATGAATACCAATTTGCAACGTAAACAGAATTTCGAAACGAGTTAATTTGTGCAAACTTATGTAAGAGACCAATGAATAAAGATATAAAATTCGTGGAACAGACATCTCGGGTGCGCTTAAATAAACCAATCTTTGGAGCAAACGCCGAGCCTCGACGCGAAATAACAGATCTCGACCTGTTATAGAAATGCAGCCGTATTCTGAATTATATATATGTACGTTAATATATATATTTGTTTTCATTAATAACTGTACTGTTAAATAGTATTTAACTTGCTTGACGAAATTTCTATAAAAGACCGCAATAGCGGTGATTGTAATTCAATTCCATATCGGCCGTGTACGCAAGCCACTCTGTTGCTGGTCATAAGTCAAATACGGACTTAAATCGTTCGTCTCATCTAGGATTATATATTCCATTTGAAGCTTTACTGGTTCAGACTCGTTTAGATTTCACTTATTTTGTTGAAATTTCACGATCAATCTAAGAATGCAAACTTAAAAATTTCCAATTAATATTATCATTACGTCCATCATCAATCATATCCCTCTCCATTGCCCTTTGAGCAACTTCGCTTGGAGTGCTATGTTTCTATGTTTTCTATGCTTGGAGTTTCACTGGAGATTCGAATCAGGAATGAGGAGATCCGCAGTAGAACCAAAGTTGCCCGAAGAATTGCTAAACTTAAGTGGCAATGGGCTGGACGTATTTCTTGCAGAAACAATACCCGATGGGATCAACGGGTTCTTGAATGGCTACCACGCACCGGAAAACATAGCGTAGGTAGGTCCCCCCCAGAAGGGGGCGAGGATTATATCTCGCCCCCCGGATTGTAGACCGCACTTGGTCTTGCCTCTTTTTCGAGAGGCGGGCGAAGAGGTGGGGTTGAGAAGTTTTTACTCCCCCATCCCCGCTGGGCCATTGCACGACGAGGCCCGGTGGGTTCGCTGCAGGGGGCGACGCGGTGCTTGCGAAAGCCACCCCGTATCGCGCCCATCCCAAATGCAACGGACGGCCCCAGGGGGTTTTAGTGGGTATTTCCGGGCGCTTCACGCCCGGGTGAGTCCCACACTGGCACGGAACTCGTCACTCCGTGCCCCCTTACCTATTGTATTGGGGAACTTCGGTCTCACTAATACAATAGGTAAGGGTAGTGCGTTAATGCATTTCCACCAGTCAAAAAAAAAAAAAATTCGTAGATTACAGATAAAATCATTTACGGATACGTATTTAAATAAACACATGAACTGAATGAAAGTAATTAAACGTTACATTTTACTTTTTACCTTGTATGGAGCAGTAGTCAATTGAAACATGGCCATCGATTACTTTTAAATATTTCGAACTCGGTTGAAACGCGAATCGTTAATCCAGTAACGTTGACTACGACGTAAACAATTGAATGTTCCAGAATAAGGACGTTACGATACATTTGCAATTCTGATTCGATTTCAATTTACAATCAACAGGATAAAATTAATTCAATAGAAAGCAGCCGCCGAAGAATGCCGCGGTTAATACAATACAGTCGATGTTCGGTAATGTAATGAATTTTTAATTTTATTTTATTATATATTTATTTTTTATTTACCTGTATATTTGAAGCGATTATGGGTTTGTTGGCAGTGTGTTCGAATATCGTGGAGGTAAGTGCGAATCCAGCATTTATATTCTATAAAGTGGCTGAACTTTCGGGTAAAGATATCAGAGTAACCATAGTATGGTGGTAGCGTCTAGACCACCAATGTCTGTGTTCAAGCACAAGTTAGAGCCCACCAATCAAAGCCTAAAATGTACCTGGGCTTTCGGCGAAGGACTTTTCTAACAATGCCTACCTGGCTACCCGGAAATTTGAATATTTGACGCTAAATACTATTAGATTTGTTCCGGCAGAATCACTTAAGAACCAGTACCTCTATGCTTAGTGTTTACCATCCTGGATCACATCGACATTTACAATCAGTTGGCCCAAGCTTTGAGCCTATATGGTGTAAAAAAACTATATCTTTAGAGCCAGTTCCTTTAACGTCTATACTATCATTTCCCATTAGCCGAAATTGTGTTCAAAACGGTAATTAACAAAATAAACATTTTACATGAAAATCCTTTAGATGGCGTAAATATTAATTCACTCGAATAAAAATAGTTTATGCAAAATAATTGAAAACTGGTAAATAATTATGTCAAATTACTAATGTACTTAATTAAACCCAAAGACTATAAAAATTAAACATATATGTCTATAGTAATAATAAACTGAAGTTTTATCTGTACTTCCTTTTTAAATTTTGTAACAGATATTTCAGCCGTTACTTATCTCGAATCTGACAATCCAAAGAACATAAAATAAAAAATGAATAGAAATAAATGGAAAATATGCAATTGATAAAAGTCATAAGCATATTTTGACAGGCTATAAAGATTTTTAAATAATTTTTGAATTTATTAAAAAAAAGTAATTAAGAACAATAACGGTTTTAGCTCATAAACATATCAACCGATTTTAATGAAATTTTCTGTGCTTAAAGTATAGATTAATAGGCGATTGATAGGCAATAAAAATATTAATATGATTTTTAAAAATAAATTAAAAATATTAAATACTTTGAAATCTATGGGGTACATGATGCACGTGTTCGGCAACTGATCAACGGTAACTGAAAATCAAGGCATTCTTTCAAGATAATACATGTAGATAAAGTCGCAGGCGACCGCTAGTGTATATTCATATTAACCTTTCTATATATTGCATACCTTTAAAGTTATCATTGGATGTTACTGAAGAAGGTATCCGACTAAGCCTAGTAACTGGCTTTTAAGTGATAAAAAAAAGACTTAGATCGATATAGATTTTATACTATGTAGACTCAGTGCTTTGACTATAATCTCATTAGAAGATAAGTCACTATATAGATCTATCCTTTCTTTTAAAAATAACTAGTGGAGTCGTGGACTGCTCTGAATTAGTGAGTAGCATTTATCTGCAAACTCCTACTGCTAACCTCAAAAGTCCACAGCTCCTCTACGTGCCATCTGTAAACGCTACTTACCGACGCAATAGCTATATTTTAAGAGTATGTAGCCTATTCAATGCACTTGAACAAAGTTATGATATATTTAATACTACTTCTTCTTTACTTAAGCATATATTTAAATCATAATTCTTCCTGTAATCTATCCGTTACACACTTTATCAATCAACCGACTTTAATTTTCTTACTATAGTTTTGTACTGTACTCGTGAAAACTTTTAAATGGCCTTCAGTATTATTCATTGTATTTACTCTAGTGTTTAGCTGTAAGTTTTCCTGTTAGAAAAAAAAATAAAATAAAAAATAGTCAAAAATCGTAAACACTCTAAGCCTATGGGTAATGTCTCTCAAATGATGCTCCCGGAACACACCTATTGATGCTTGGCTTACTGCCATGCTATAGTTTCCTCGCGATGTTTCCCTTCTCCGAAAACTCCGGCTCATTATAGAGCTGGTTCGAACTCATGTCATCGCTTCTCAACAGTCGTGACCGTTCTTGTACTGTACCTTTGTATTTCTTGTATTTATTCTGTGCTACACTCCATTGCGTGTGATGATAACCGATATATATCTAACGGGCTATTAATAAAAAACAAAATTGATGAAAACCTCACGGTCGAATAAATCGGAGCTGAGAGCGAATTCACCTTACTGACTGGAGTATTGAACTAAACTAGACTACACTCATCCAGCTAAATAAGGGGGGACGCACGATAAATTGGAATAATAATTCATTTTTCCACTCCATAGGTCACAAAAGGGGACAGTTCGACTGTGTACTGCCCACCCGCGCGTGTTGACGTACACGTGGGTGTTCTGTGAAAAAACTCTGCGTTTTTTTTTAATCTATATCAATACAGAAATGATTTACTTGAGAGTAAGTACTACTCTTCGATGATATAGTAGTCATGGCTGAGACTGCAGAAGACCTAAGAACAATGCTCGAAGATCTCAGCCTCCAAACGAGTTAGTTTTAAAATTAACCTGGACAAAATTATGTCTAATGTTCATATTATGCCAACTCCCTATATAAATCTGTGTTTCTCGATGCTTGGAGTTGCAAAAATTTATGTATACGCGAAACAAACTGTCCCGTTAGCTAGGTCCAACTTTGAGAAAGAGTTCAATTGTCAAATCGTACTTGATTGGGCCGCGTTCGGAAAACTACGCAGAATATTCTTGTTTGAAATACCACATCATCATCATCATTCTCCTGCCTTTTCCCAACTCAGTTGGGGTCGCCGCAGTATGTTTTCTTCTTCCATACGTCCCTATCAGCCGTCATCTCTTCATTCACTCCTTTTTCTTTCATATAATTTCTTACACACTCCATCCACACTTTCTTTGGCCGTCCTCTACTTTTCCATCCTTCCACATTCATATTCATTACTATTTTACCAACATGCGCTTCCTCTCTTCTCATAACATGTCCATACCACGACAAACGAGAACCTTTCAACTTTTCTACCATTTACGCAACTTTCAAATTTCACCACAGTGACAACAATAGTCTTCCACAAATTTATGTTACCAGTAATGACATACGGCAATAAGACGTGATCGCTTACAACGGGCTTAATAAGAAAGTTCAAAGTTACCCAGAAGGCAATGGAGAGGACTATGCTCGGAGTTTCACTACGTGATCGATATAGAATTACCCGAAGAATTACCAAACTTAAGTCTCAGTGAGCTGGGTATTGCTCAAAGAACCGATACCCGCTGAGGCCAACGGGTTCTTACATAGCTACCACGTATCGGACAGCGCAGCAAGGACTGGCCCTCAACAAGGTGAATCGACTACTTGGTGAAAGTTGTGGCAATATGCCGAATGCGGGTGACGCAAGACCGGTAGTTATCGAGATTTTCTGGGGAGACCTATGTATGTCCAGGAGTGAAAGTCATCCGGTGGACTGGATGATGAATGGAAGTACTATTGTCAGAACATGTGCTCAAAAAGTCTATTTTAAATGGTGAATGATTTTTTTATTGAAACTTCTTCTATTGACTTTTAATACATAATAGAGGTATTACTAGTACTCTTGCATTCCTCTTCCTAATAACCTTCTCTATCTTTCTTTTCTACCTTCACGTCTAACAATAAATAGTAATTATAGTAAGGACAACAAATTTATTGAATACTTCAACTGAATTAACGATATATGTTTCCAATAAAGCTATATATTAGTGACATACTTGCTTTCTCTAGAAGAGAACGTAGATTTCTATTGTTAGGGAAATACTGTATTTTCAAATTTACATTAAATTAATTTTTTAAATAAATTGAGATATTTTGTACATCGTTTAAAATTTAGTAAATTTGAACACGAGGAAAAACTGTAAGATTATTCTAGATCGAATGAAACAAGTCTATAATAAACACATCCGATCGTGCAAGTAAACAATACTCGCCAGTATGTTTTCAATGTTGATTACTCTAAAAAAAACCTAGTGAGCTGTGTATTTCGAAGTCCAAATTTTTTCTATTTAATTTAGTTGACTGATTTTTTTTTGAGATTGTTAAAGATTAACAACAGCAATTTTTTGGTGATTCCGAAAACATATTTATATTTTATTATATTACACAAAATGTAACTGATCGTGCTTCATAAAACATTATTATAAAAGGTAATTTGTCTACTTTCATTTGTCTGTCTGGCTGTTAATAGAACTTGAAAACAAGTACACCTTTTTACATGATTCGTAATAATAAATTACAATTATATTCTCTGCGCAGTTCTATATATTTTGTTGGATTAGGTATTTTAGAAAAAAAAGTTGTACGGACTATTATTTAATGGAGTTTACATTCAAATGACCATATTAACATGTTATTGTGTTTGTTTAACTAATTATGTGATGGTAGAGCTTTCATGCCCTTCATTGCCAAAACAAAGAAAGAGGGACGGGGGCCCTGAACTTCCATTGCACTGCATTGCAGTCGCGCACCAATGCTATCTCCAACGTGGTTAGGGCTTCCAATGGGTTCATGGTGTTTTTAGTGGATAGCCTTGATCTCGCCACTGCGTAAGTCCAGCACTCACCTCATATGGCCTCACCTAAAAAGCTGGGTGGCCCGACTGACTTGCGATAATCATACACATGGTGAAAACACCAACATAGTCTCACGTTTCAGCGCTTTACGTTCCGATTTCAAGCAGTGTAGATCCAGCAGCTAGCAAAATAATAACACCGTACACTTATAAAAACCATTCAAAGTGACATGTTAAAGATAAACAGGTAAACAGTATAAACAGGCCTAGAGGCTGGCTCTTATGATGGTGATCTCCTATCTACCACTTTTTTACATTAACTAGTTTTCATCCATCCATCTATCCATTCAACCAAAAGACGTTCTTCACCAGGTCGTCGGTCCACACTTTGGGGTCCTATCCACGCTACGTCTTTCGGTGCGTGGTAGCCGTTAAATAACTGCTACTTCAGTTTAGCTAGTTTGCACCCAAATATTCAAAGTAGTCGATCGTTTTTTTTTACACGGTATGGATATCAATGGTTTGACCTAAATCTCACTTGAAGTTAAGTGACGATGCGGTCCAGGATGGTAAACTCACTGAGCCTAGAAGTAATTGTGGTTTTTAAATTTGAGGTAGCTACCCAGGAGGATATTATTAGAAATTGCCTTTCCACCATGCATTTGTTTCCTTACCGCAAGCTTTCGAATAAAAAAAAAGCTAATTATTTCTTTTATTTAAAAAAAGGCAGCACCAACAGTACACATATTATACATTAGCCACTTAATCATATGATTCTAATTATGATATGCATACCCATTACAGGCACTCACAGCTTTGATAGACAACTTATAACTAATTTATAATTAAGTATAATACAATAATAACTTTTTTAATCTGTATGGAAATAATATTTACAGTTGGTTATATAAGTTGTAAAATTTTGCGCAAATATATCCAAGTTATCTACCGTGGTATTGAGCTCATTTCATGTTCTACACATTCTCACTACAGGGGAGCTAAGTCCAAGATTAGTTTTACATAGAGGTTGGAAAAAAATGTTGGTCAATTTATGTCTTGGGTACTTATGAGGAATATAAAATTGTACCGTTTCTAAAATAATAGGGCTCTCAATACTTCCGTTAATGATTTTATGAAGAAATGCTAGGTCGTGTAGTTTACGTCTTTCCCAAAGTGTTAACATTTTAAAATATGAAAGCCTGCTATCATATGTATCTCTATGAGAGATTCCTGAAGTTCGAAATGCAAGAAATATAGTAAATGATCTTTGTACGCTTTCAATACGTTGCGAGTGGCAGCTATAAAAAGGATTCCAAGCTACATTCCTAATCATCAAACGATTCTGGTATTCTGGCAGTGACAAGATTTAGTTGAGCGTTAGATATTAACTAAACCTAAATTACCATAATATATTAAAACTTCATAACTACTAAATCTAGATAGTAACAATTTTTCACAAAAAGAAAAAAAAAAAAGAAATTTAAAAAATCTGCCTTTTATAACATAAGCAGGAAATTATTATTTAGCTTACAAAGTAATTTTTTATTAAAGTCTCAAGGCGTTTTTTTTTTACATATAAAAATAAAACTGAGTTCAGCTGTAAAATCGTCTAAGTTGCCATTTTAACGTTGAATCGAGGTTAACCGCGAAAGTATTTGGCTTCCATATAATTTTTAGGGTACGTCAAGTGTAAATATTCGAGTGGATTACTATTATATTAAGAACGAAATTGTTTTCCAATTTGTTAATCCAAACTTTTTCTTAAAAAGTCCATCAAATTATCCTTTTTATACACTACAAAACTATGCGGGCTGGTGTATGAATATCTCGACACGAACAAAGAAGTTCAGTAATATTACTGTTTTAATATAACAGGAATAATAATAATTTAGAAACAAACTAGACAAATGGCGGCAACTCAACAGTAAAACCCTTATTGTTACAGTTGGTTATCATTTACCTTCAAATGGGTCGTAAGTTTGCCGCCCTTTAACTTAAAAAGGTATAGACTTAATCAACTTGATAGTTAGCCTTATTCACATTACATTGTGAAGATACTTGGAGAACATTTCTCAAGAGGTGTTTTACTGCTCTCAATATTTTCCCTTACGGTATATAAAGAGGTTCTATGAAGCGAACATCAGATCGATATTCAAATATTTCAATAGTTCGTTAAACTTTTTTTTTTGTTGAAAATCCAATAATCTTCCTATATTAATATATTTTACTTAGTCAAACTTGGGCAAAACTTTTACTACGGACAATCGACAAAACTGTGCGTATAAAGAGTTCCGAATACCATTTTATAACACTGTTAACAGTCAAAATCAAACGCAACATTTTTGTATTCTGTAATTTTGTTTTGTAATTACAATAGTAACCGAACCTAATTATCCCGGGATTTTATTTTATACTCAATAAACCTCTCCATGTTATATCTATTTGGGCAAAGACAGTGAAACGTTTTTTTATACCACTAAAGTGGCAAACAAGCATGCGATCCGCCTGATGATAAGCGATCACCGTAGCCTATGGACACCTGCAAAACTAGAGGCATAAAGTACGCGTTGCCAACTCTTTAAGAAATAGTCAAATTATAAGAACTGAATCTCAAGTGACGATACTGGAACATACAAATAGGTAATTGGCAAGAATTAAACAAATTGAGGCCATACGTGTATTTAATCTTTTCTACCATCATACCACCGTTGGTTTTATAAAACTCTCTTCTTTAACAAAAGAAAAGAAGATAAGAATAAATTATCTAAGGCTTGCCCACGTTTCCATATCATGCAGGCTCTATAACCACATATAACACAGTACTGCAGAACCACAAAGAAATACTAAAGAAAATGTTTTCGTCTTAATATTTTTTTGATCGAAGCCACACCGAAATAATCTGTGCCTTTTTAGAACTTCAAGTATCAATCTCGGACAGAAGAGATCTTCTTCTGTGATATTGAATTTAATAAAAAAAGATCCGCCTTACTAGCTATTTTTATTTATTACGCTGAATTTTGTTTAGATAAATAATTGAAATTAGTTTTGTTTACCGAAAGTATACTAGGTAGAAAGTAGGGTAAATAAAAGAACTTCATTTTCTACCATTTTTTTTTAATTCTTAGCATTAATAGAGGTGGATTTGTTTGCTTTGTTTATTTTTCGAAGGAGTCTGAATGATTTTTTGTAAGTATTTTTAACCTATTGATTTTCGTTTTTTTTTCCAAATTATGATAATGCTTACATAACCGAATTTCTTGAATGGGCTCTAATCATAAAAGTTCGCACTTATGCTAAATTTCATAAATTAATTTAATTATAGCATTTATTATTGTTTACGGGCCTCATTAAAATTTCATTGGTTTGAATTAATTTGACTATAAATTAAATATACGAGTTAAAGAGCAAATCCTAAAAAAAGAAAAGAAGGGAGGAAAGACATAAGGAAGGTAGATAGAAAGAAAGAAAGAAAGAAGAACCCTATACACATATAATAATATTATTTTAAAACTACAATGCATCACATTATTTTGTTGTATTATGAAATCAAATTAAAAGTCAACCTCTTATGCAGATTAAATTGATTTTACACGGCATAGGGTAAATGAGGATTTATTGCATCCGGAACATTCCAACCTCTTGTTATTAATGCCTCTCCGATTCATTAGCATCAGTATTTCACGAGTGTGTTCACAAAAAGATGTGAACTATTTTAAAACTGATTTTCATAGGTATCATTGAGTTTATTAACTGCCTCGGTAGCGCAGTTGTATTACATACGACTGCCGTTCTGAGGTCTCGGGTACGATCCCCGGGTCGGGTCAAGTGATATTGGGTTTTTTCTACTCAGTATCATCCCGGAGTTTGGAATTTGTGCCCGATATGGCGACAGGCTCGCCCCCTGTCACATCTGGGACGGAACTAATCTCGGCGAAATGGGGGTGGTGTAGTTCGCTAATTCACCTCTGCCTAACCCTTCGGGGAAAACAGGCGTGAGCATATGTATGTATGTATCATTGAGTTTCAAGCAAAATCGTTCGTAGTATCGTTATTTAAATTTTGGAATTCATTTTTTATTTTCCTAGCAAATAGTACGTCAAGAAGCACACTTCTGGTGAACTAATACCATTTTTATTGAAGACTTTACATACTTAATGAGGTATTTATGTTAAAAGCATATATATATTTTAATATCGGTTTCTATCTAGCAACGTCGAAAAACAAGAATTAGAAAGCTGGTTAATTTATCTTTTTCTTTGGTCTCTAGAACAGCGTACGGTATATATGGCTTCCGGTAAATGTTGTTCTTATCACTGCGCATGACACATTTACAGTTAAAAATACTGAACTCAATTTCAAGAAATTTTTTTTTTCATAAGTTTTTAAACATCATAAACGTGAATTTCCAAATGAATAGCCACCATATTATTTACAAACAAAAAAATATATTCAAACCATCTTAGTATGACTGTAATTTAAAATTACTTTATTCATATATAAATAAAATACAAAGTACAAAATTAATTTACCAGATATTAATTCGATTGTTCACTCTACAACCATACTGTAAGAATTAATCAGTCCGCATCTCTCTGTTACGTTACAGAATCAATTTATGAAGTGGATTTGGAAGGAAAAAGTACGTCAGCAATAAAAGCAAATTGAAAAAGTCTCAGTCGCGTTCCGTGCACCGAATTTGAGGTTGCGTCATATGTGCTGCGATAGGAAATTATTTTTACGAACGATTTCACACGCCACCCGATGCGGGGCGCCTGGAAGCAATGCCGTCGGAATGAACAATCTCCAACAGAACGCCTATGAGTTTGGCGAGTGCAGAACACTCACTTCGCGTGGTAAACAGCATTTTAGTTATTCCAGAATGTAATATTATTCTTTGCAGAATGTAATGTTGATCCAGATAATAATAATAGTACGGTATGAATCACATAGTAGACCTAAAATCCGAATACTTTGGTAGATACTACATTTTTGATTTTTTAAATTCAAAATCAAACTAAAAAAATCTTCATTCAAATTAGGCTCTGGTAAAGCGCTTATAACGTCAAAACACTACCACCGGTTCGGAAAACAACCCAGTCAGGAACCACCCAGAAACTCGATCTGGTTTTATGTTTTTTGTCGAACAATACAACACATTGTTACAAGTTTTATTAGTAGATGCACAAAGAACGGTGTCATTTTCAGACATCTTTCACATAATAATAACCCTATAATAACCTTTGCAAATTAAAACTTGCTTGATATGCTAATAGAACTTATTGTTCAGTATCGGTAATGTGCTTAGGGACTTTATTGTAAAATCTAACGCTATTATCTAGAAAACTCTTATTAGTTTTACTAAGCCTGAAACGTGGAACTGTTAATTTATGTTTATTTCTTGTATTAAAATTATGTTGGTCATCCCATTGCAAAGTATAATCCTTTTTCCCTCATCCCTGTTTAGAGCCCCATCTTGTCCGGATCTTCCCTACATGATTTATAACGTCGTGGACCTACCTCGCGCATCGGTTTTGTCCTTCGTTTGCCCTATCCGTCCACTACTTCAGGAATCTACTTCGCCTGTCATCACCACAACTAGTCAAATGTCCTGACCAACGCGATTTGTGTGAAATAAAGATGGAAACGAATATTATTTATTTCTCTCCAGATATCCACATTACATTCAAGGTGATGGTTAACATAATACGCTCCGTGGAGCCGTGGCTCACTGTGCGATTCTCACACGAAGAAAAAAACAACATACTCAAAATCGATGAAGAAAATAATTAGGATAAAGATAAAGGGAGCAAATTAGTTATTATACTCTTTTACTCAAACCTTATGGGAAAAATACATCATATCAATATTTAAGTCAATCTCAATTTTTTGGAACTTTGGCATTTTGTCGATAAAGTACTGTAGATCATAACAGAATGACGGAAGTAAGAGGTAAATATGACTGTACTTAGTCAAGACATGTTAGGAAAATTATTTTCTCAAGCGGTTTCACTCGTCATACGGCAAGACGCCTCGAAGCTATATTATTTGAATGAACATCCCTTTCGACTTTTATTGTATACAACGCCCGCTCAAACACACGCCTGGTGACAAGAAAAACATTTTTTAACAATTTCATTGAAGAAATATCAAATTTATTAGGCTAAATATCGTTATTTTTATTGAAGTTTATTTAAGAATATGTAAGTTTACTTAAGTTTTATAATTGCTCAAAATATATGATGATTTTATTCTATTCGATTTATTGCCTTCATTTTTTAAAAGTTTTTATTTTATCGGTTCATATTAAAAATAAAGTATATAGACACTTTTTTATTGGTTTTTTTTTTCCAATAAGTTTTCAAGAAATTTAGATACATTATATTACTTTTCGGTAAAGTCAAAATTTTTTGAAGAACTAATATGATAAAATGGAATAAAAATAATGTACTTTAAAATAAATTCTAACATAAACTTTTAGTTAATTTTTATTTATTTATTTATACTTTATTAACAATTTGTGTAAAAAGGCGGACTTAATGCCAGAGGCATTCTCTACCAGTCAACAGTTGTTTTATTACAAAAAACCAGCGAATTCTCGCGACCTGGATGCAGGGTGGCGCTAGGCCAATCTTTGTGGAAGATCTTTGGGGAGGCCTATTTCTAGCAGTGGGCGCCTTTCAGTTGACAGCAGCCTAGGACGTGTTCTGGTCCTCAACTGAGGAGGCTTCTGCTGCCGCTGCCAACGAGAAATACTGACACCTCCATTCACTGACATAACACGCATTACGCTGCGCTGCCCACTACATGCAGGTACGTGGTTTCAATATGGGACCTTCATAACTATTACCTTTAACCAACATAAGTTTATCTAGGATAAATTCCGCAGAAAATACGTCGAAAGTAGTAATTCAAACCGAGATCCGTATCACTTTGGTGCCCTTGCGTTAGTTACACTTCTCCCAGTTGATCGCCTGTAGCGCTCGTCGCAAAAGTTCGGAGAAGCTGTCGACCTGGTCAACGACATTTAGTCAGTTCGTAAAAAATGCAATGGACGGATAATCCATCGGACGATAAATAACAAGGCAAGTAGATTTATAGATACGGCTACTCGAATATAAAAAAAAAAAACATTGTCTTACTGTATCATTTAATTGTTGAGGTATGCATCGATCTTTGTAAATAGAATTGTTGGTTCTTTAATATGAGAATTAATTATTTCTACCATAAAATCGAATCGCTGTTACAGACGGCCGGTACAAGACGGTAGGTAGGCAGTTAGTTTGATGGAATGTATAAAAAATATATATAATAATAATAATAATAAAATATCCATCCGCTCACATCGTTAAAACTTCGATGATCGGCGGAGAGGAAAAAATAAATTGCCGCGCAACTTTTAATAGCACTCTGTGTACGAGTATTTCTGGGCATAAGCGAACGGTGTTGTGTGATGGGAAACTATGTATATAAATTTATCTTTTAATTTCAAGCTACGATGGCACGGTAATTACTGCTATGATTTCGAATTGCACCGAGCCTACACGTTTTTATTTTATCATTTCGGTTTCCAAACACGTTACAGTTGAACAATCGTCGCTTGAAAAACCAATATTGATTTACGACGAATCATCACGCTTCACCAAGCTTACACTCCGTTAAGGTTCGTGAACATCAATTAACTCGGCATGTAACTCAAATCATAGCAATTAGTATGATTCTAATTTTAATGGGTAATTGAAGTGAAAACTTTTTCAGCGACGTTGAACGATTCTCGGTAGGGGAAAAACTAACGCCTTAGCAATGCCAAGACGTCAGCTGTCAACACTACGCTAAGTTAATTGTTTTTGAACCAGCTTCCGAAGTTGAAATTCCAATGCACTTCTCTTAATTATAATAGGCGTATCACTTCCATATTCGAAACAGTAACTGCCTCGGGGCGATCCATCTAAGTCAATAGGATATCGTTTATTGAATATGAGACATATTGAACACCCCTCGAATAATATCTATGAAGGGTTCTTTCTAATAAGATTTGGATCATTCCGACGCCACTTTATTACTTTATGACGTCTTTTGCCCTGGGGAAATTGAAGAAATGAATACTAAAACTTTTTTTAACATAACAGCGCCAATAATTTTACATTCTCTACTTTAGCATACAAATAAAAATATCACGTAGAAATTCCTAGTTTGAACACAGTAACGAGGTTAAATTTGCTAAACTTTTTGCACTTTGTTTATGGTAATAATGACTATGTAAGTAGATTTAGTTATTATTCTGGACCGGGTGATTATATATTCATAGAAGCGGCCTTGAACGCAAAATTATAATTCACCTTTAGTTGTCTAGTGTCATCTCTTGTCAAATGTTCATATGGTCTATTGATTTTCTCATTAACTGTTTCACCATTCATAATAAATTACAAAGAATATACCGACTACCATATGAAGGTAATTTCGTGTAATTCTAGGTAAATAAGCAAATCTAAAATATCAAATCACTCTTGATTAATTTTTGTTTATTTTTGTTTCATAAACAATAGTTTGTTATTTTTACAAAAATACTATAAAATATTTTTCTTTGTACAACCAATAAAACTAAACTATTTGTTTCAATAAATAAAACGAATGTATATACAAATATACATAAATAATAAAATAACATAAGCTCACGCCTGTTATCCCCGTAGGGTTAGGTAGAGGTGAAATAGCGAACTACACCACCCACATTTCGCCGAGCTTAGGTCCATCCCAAATATGACAGGGGCGAGCCGTTCTCCATATCGGGCACAAATTCTAGACTCCGAGATGATACTGAGTAGAAAATCCCAATATCTACATACTGAGGCAACCTATATAAATATTTATACAATACAATTACAAGCTGTGTGCTCGCGGCTGCGCCCGCTTTTCATATGTTATGCTTCATATGTTATGTTCTGCGTTATAATCTTTTTTAGTACTAAAATAAAGTAAAAATAATTCTCATAAATTCTAACACTTATCCGTAAAACTGCGCATTGAATCGGATATTGTTCAATTTTTTTATAAATTTAATTTTTTTACGCGTATATTTTCGAAAATAAAAAGTACATTAAGTTATTCTAGTTATACTAGTACTTCAGCTATCTACCAAAAAAAGACTCGGTAAAATCGGTCCTGCCGTTACCGGGATTATCCGGAACGAACAGAAAGACAGGCAGACAGACAGACAACAATTTTGAAAATTGTATTTTTGGTATAGGTATCGTGTAAAAATTCATATGAATTAAATAAAATATTGTTATTTTGACACTACAAACGGACACTTCAATTTTATTTATTAGTATAGAGTAATGTTAGACATAAATCTGTTAGTTTTTTAAATTTAAAATAAATAAGGAGAAATCTATATTTGTGAAACGGATTTAGAGTATAGTTGGTTTACTCTAAGTTTTTATTGTGCTGTGACAATAAGAGCATTAATTAAAATAAATATTTGCGTTCAGATTCAAGAATTTCTGTTTTAAGTAGCTTCGAACGAAGCAAGGATTATATTATAATGATGACGTTAAACACCGAGAAAACAATATAGGAACGTGAAATCGTCTCGGACGAGACAAATATTTGGTATCAAATACAAATGTTTGTGCTCCTTTGATGTCCTAAGCAAATAGCATGGGCGGTGTTTGATCAAACATTCGTTGGGGTCGGGATGATTGAAGATTCGCTTTGAATAGATAATTATTTATCATCAAGCGTTGTTCTTTCCGCCATGTTGAGACGTGAACGGTATTTCTTGTTATTAGAGTTTTTTTTTATTTTTTAGTACTGATTCTGGTGAGTTCACTGTGTAGCTAATACTTGAAAGATGAGTCTTTCCCGCGTTACTAGAGAAGATAGAAAACTTGAGGTTTGACTAGTCTGCTTAATAGAAGGCAATGGGAAAAAGCCCCTCATTAGAAATAATAGAACAGTAGAGGAATACAGCCTCTTTAAAAATCTCTCTGCATCTTAGAGGAGCCATCTCCCATTCCAATGGTTTACTGATGATACTGGTCTGCTTACCATATTGGGGGGAAAAAGGGTAGCTGCATAAGTGACGTTGTCCATGCTATTGCAATCATTCGTCTTTCTATTATAACGACTGATAGTAGAACTCTCATTTAACTTCTTGTACTTCAATGCAGGTAATTATCTATGGTAGGTTGTCATAATGCTAATAAAAAACAGTAATTCCAACTTAAGAAAAATTGTATAAGACTTCGCTGCTATACAAATTTTCAAAGAAAAAGAAAAGGACCTTCACTGATCTCAAAAAGTAACCATTCATTCAAACAAAAGACATCCACTGCTGAGCATAGGTCTCCCCTAAAGATCTCCACGACGACCGATCTTGCGCCATCCGCATCCAGAGGACTTTCATGACCTTCATTAGGTCGTGGGTCCACCTTGTGGGGGGCCTACCCACGCTACGTGTTCTAGTGCGCGGCAGCCATTCGAGAACCCGTTGGCCCCACCGGGCTTCGGTTCTACGAGCAATGTGCCCAGCCCACTGCCACTTAGGTTTAGCAATACTTCGAGCAATGTCGGTTACTTTGGTTCTTCTGCGGATCTCCTCGTTTCTGATTCGAACACGCAGGGAAGCTCCGAGCATAGCCCTCTCTATTGCCTTTTGGGTAATTTTGAGTTTTCTGATTAGGCCCATTGTAAGCGACCACGTCTCAGTGCCATAAGTCATCACTAGCAATATACACTGGTCGAAGACTTTTGTTTTGAGACACTGCGGTATCTCGGACGAGAATATTCTGCATAGTTTCACAAACGCAGTCCAACCGAGAAAAAGTATAGATCTATTCTTTTACAAACGCGTGGTAAAAAATCCTTGATTGAATTTGAAATACTTTACGATTTACCAGGAAACACTTTATTCTGCTTCGTAAATGCTAAGGCCTGATTCCTTCCTAAAAGCCACGAAGAGACCATTTCTCCGTTTGAAAACAAACAGTAAACAAGCGCTTTGTCACATATGACGTCAGAAGTACTCTCTCTATCAAAAGTTTAAACTTAACAATTTACCATAACGGCCTCGGTCCGATAATTTTAAACCCTATTTAAATCGTGTTAAGAACGAATGACTTTGATTCTGATGTGTATGCAAAATTGTTTGCCTAATTCTAATGCAATGTTACATTTGCGCTTAATAAAATCGAATGCGATTTAAACCTCTTCTCAATTTATCCTGCAATAACACGCTATAGGTTAATACAGAACTGTATTATTAAATTTGCCAATAGCATTAACTACGAGCGCTCATTCGGATCCGTTCTGAAACCCAATTTGCATGTAAATTCATCGAAGTCGCTTTAGATTAACTTTAGGTTAGAAGTTATTGAACGTACGATTTTCGAACGTGATTCGGGGCATTTGAATCCGTATTTTTCTGCTCTAATAACGTTAAGAGAATCACAAGTCCGGGGCTTATTTACGACTCTTAAACCAATGCAATAACTATCACATACTCGGCTTGGGAAAACAGGCATATCATTTTTGTCTTATTTAAAATCCCTTTATTTTAACATTTTTCCGAAACTATTTATGTTCGGGTCTGTATTTAAAATAACTTAACTCAAGCCAGTTTTTTTGATGTTGCCCCTAGTAACTGAAGAGATTGGTTTTGTAAAATATCTGTCATATTGTTTGTCCATCTTTTATATCGTGAAGTTATATGGGATGTATACATGTCCTCGTCAGGCAGCGAATGGTGGATTATGACAGACGCTTACTGACTAAAATACTATTATGTGACTTCGTTAGCTATATGCCTGGAAACTATAGATTTTTTTCGCATTACATCAACCCCTTAAGCAGGCCTTTGAGGGGTTTCTTCTGGGAACCGATAGGTCAGATGTTAAGAAACCTTCCTACCTAACCAACATAAATGGCTCACAAAAATTTCTTTATATATAATACAAGTAGTTTTTTAATCAGAAATAACTTATGCTACGACAAGAAATTAAACTTTATTATAATTAATTTAATTGCTAACACCAAAATAAAGTAACATTATTTATTTACATATTTTACAAATATGTATTTAGTTATAAATATTGAACTAAGATAGAATTTACTTCAACATAATTCATGAGCGAAAATTCCAAACAATTTTAAAACCTGGCAAACTAGAAGTAGTGGTCTGATGAAATCGTCAAGTTTTGAAGGGATGATCGCGCAGTGAGTAGTGTGGCCGGATTCCGCATCAATCGATGCTGGTTCGATCCCCACCTATCCGACTCTAAAATTGGCCTGCGCTTTCGGTGAAAGAAAACATCGTGAGGAAACCATAGCATGGTGTTAGGGTATTTTCTAATGAAGCCCGCGTGGGTACCTTCCACTCTCAAGTTTGAAAACCTGCCGCCAAACACCAATAGGTGTGTTCCGGCAGCATCATTTAATAACCAGTAGACCTGGGCTTAGCGTGTTTACCATCCTGAACTATATTGTGGTGAAAGCACTAAACCTATTCCGTTAAAAAAAAGTGACTTTGAGAAAATAGACGAGGTTCGAGAGAGAATACATAAGAATGAATTTGACTGTAACGTGATATAAGCTTAGAAAGTCTAGTATCCTGATAGAATGAGACCACAAAGAGCGATCTACACCAATCCTTAGTAAAAAGAATTTACAAAGTTACATACGACAGTAAAAATACTGGCTTTTATCATCTATACCAATAAATAAAAACCGTAGCGCGATGTAGAATCGTTCAAAGAAAAATTATTTTTTGTTGTCGTTAGTAAATATAATATGTCTGTTTTTTTTTTATGAATACGTATTAAGCTATATACGATACGTATATCAAAAATACAATTTTTAAAATTTTGGTCTTTCTGTCTGTTCCTCCTCCTCTAATCTGCGGAACCGCTAGACCGATTTGGACGGGAATTTTTTGTTAGATAGTTAAAGTTAATCCGCGTAACTTAGGCTACTTTATTTTTTGGAAAATAATTAGAGTTTCGCGTAAAAAAAAACACAACTAATAAAAATTGGAATAAAATTCCGATTCAATGCACAGTTTTACTGGCAGGTATTAGAATTTGTGAGAAATATCTTTGCTTAACAATTAGGGTCCTGCATGAATAAAAAATTAAAACTATATTAAGCATTGAAAAATTTATGAAGCGCGGACGCAGCCGCGAGCACACCTCAGTTAGTAAATAAAGTTAATTAAATTTAACCCCACGCCGTGATCATTATTCTGTTACTTCACTTAAAAGTATTGAACTTTATACGAGTACATATTTATTTCACCTTTTAAATATTAATATTTATTAATTCAATATTTATTATAAAATTTATGTTATAAATATAAAATATATAAATATCGTTCATTTTTATATTTCTCTAACAAAACAATATCATATTCAGCTTCGTAAAATTTAACAATATAAAAACTGCTATTAGTATCAAATAAAGGAAAATATTAAATTTTATTTGATGATCTCAGAAGCAATATTTTAGCTAGCTAGGCTAACTTCCAGATTTTTTTTTTATTTTCTTAATAGTTCAACATTATAATTTCATTGTAGTTTTTTTTAAATGTTTTATACCTTTTGGTCGGAACGAGTCATTCAAATAAGTGCTTGAATTGCGTCTTTCATATTGTTTAAAATTTAGTAAATAATTCAATGTCGGTTTAACTGTGATTGATGAAATTTTTGCCACATTTAAAAAAAAATCTCAGCTACTACTGCATTTAAAAATAACCATATATGACTATAAAAGTAACTACGGGAAGTTTATTAATAAGTGAATTTACTTTAGTCAAAATTGCTATTAGTTTTGAGTTCCATATCTCACTTACTTTAAAATCTTCTGGTTAATTAGCACATGAATTAAACGTCTTGGGGATCGAAATCACATGAGATTAATACTTTAAGATAATTCGTACACGTGATTATTGGTAGGAAGGGGTAGTCTAAAACTTCACCATGGGGTGTGGAAATATCTAGAAGGATGATGTTGAAAGGAGCAAACGGAACTTAACTTTCTTAGTAACCTTCGATTAAGCTGGTTCAGAGTTTACTTTCCACCTCACTTTATGAATGTTCTATATTCTCGTAATTTAGTAACTTTTAATCGGATAATTGATGTGCACTTATACGATACGAGAGACAGCGGCGGCGGTTGCGTGTTGGCGTTCCGTTTTGAAATAGGAAGAGGAATGGACTATGAATACATAGACTAAATAGAGCGGGGGCGTGTAGACAATATAGACAAGAAATAACTTAGAATAAGAAGTAAATATACATGATAATAGATGGCGTTAACACCATGTATCACCAAAACTAGGAGAAGGTTGGTTAAAAAGTCCACATAAAATATCATGTGATTAATGGACGATCCCTTATGACATTTAATCGACTCTCACTGAAATCAAACTAATGACCTTCAATTGTTTTAGATAGTAAACTTGACCACGGAGCAATTCATCGACTGAAAAAATACATTTAAAAATATACAATCAATCATTATCTCTCTAAAGGTTGTAATTTATTCAGATTAATATCGGGAATGTTCTCGAATAAGAAGATTATATAGCATTGAAGAGGATAATTAATACTAAATTAATTAATGCTCTCTCGCTCAAAGTATCCTCCAGCCCGAGATATATATACAAATAATTGCGCTTTTCAATATCTATTGATTGCTAAGTCAAGCATCTATTTAGCTAATTAAATCTCTTGTGTCGATAATTAAGGGGCACGTTTTCAGAGTTAATTTTCTAGTGACGATGATGACTGAGTTTCTTCAATAATTACCTATTCTTTAAGCTATATAATAATAGCTGATTCTAGACCAAATCAATCATGTGTTAAATAAAGGCCAGGTAAAAGTACTCATACCCGACGAGCATGTATGAAAGCGCTCATGAAAGTAGAGGAAGCGAAAGAGGTGTGTCAAGATCGTAGCAATTGGAAGGACGTAATCTCTGCCTACCCCACGGGAGAAAGGCGTGATGATATGTATGTATGTATGATTTAGTGTTGTAAAAACTTAGACAAGCTAGATCTTGCAAACGACCGGGATAGTCTTATTACTAGAAATCATCATCATCATCATCTCCCAACCCTTTTCCCATTTTTATTTGGGGTCGGCGCAACATGTCTTCCTCTTCCATTCCTCTCTATTTATTGTCATCTCCGCATTCACTCCTTTTCTAAACATATCATCTTTCACACAGTCCATCCATCTTTTCTTTGGTCTTCCCCTTCCCATGTAACCGTCCACATTCATATCCAATACCTTTTTTACAACATTCTCTTTCTCCCTGCGCATCACATGTCCATACCAGGATAAACGACCGCCTCTTAACTTGTCTGTTACTGGCGCCACTTTCAAACTTCCTGTAATATATTCATTCCTAATCCTGTCCATTCTTGTTCCCCCACACGGCACACATCCATCTCAACATTCGCATCTCAGCTGCATGTAATCTTCTTTCGTCCGTCACCTTTATGGGGTAACATTCTGATCCATACAAGACGACAGGTCGTATTATGTTCTTGTAAATCATCCCCTTTAATCTAAAGGGGATTTGCGGATCACACGTAGTAGCCGTAACCTGCCGCCATTTCATCCATGCTGCGTTAATTCTATGCTTTACCGTCCGGTCTATTTCGCCATTGCTTTGCAGGAGTGAGCCGAGGTAAATTACAAAAACAAAGTGAATTACTGATTTGCCGGACAATACATCCAAGCACCATGTTTTAATTTCAAAAGCTTATTATAATGTAAGGTAAATCATTATGTGAACTATTTTGCTACACGTCTTTGCACACGTGTTTTATATACCGCTCTACAACAACTATAAATTGTAATTATGTAGAAAAAAATCCAGATCGAGTTTCTTGTCAGTTCTTCTGTGTTTTTTGCGAACCGTTGATAGTATTTGTGAAGTTAATAAGCGCCTATTTTTTTAGTATAGGCTCAGTGCTTTGACTAGAATCTCATCTGATGTTAAGTGATGTGTCGTCCAAGATGGTAAACACACTAAGCTTAGAGGTACTGGTTATCAAGTGATGCTGCCGGAACACACCTATTGGTATTTGGCGCCAGGATTTCAAACTTGAGGGTGGTAGCTACCCAAGCGAGCATTATTAAAAAAAACCCTACCACCATGCTATGGTTTTCTCACGATGATTTCCTTCACCGAAAGCTCAGGCTGGTTTTAGAGTTAGATAGGTGAGTATGAACCCGCTTCCATTGGCGGGAAATCCGACCACAGTACCAACTAAGACATCATCACTTCAAGACCTTATAAGGGTCTAAATTGAATAACGTGTTCTTGAATTTGAATGTTAGGTTACTTTTATCGAAATTTGAACTGCCCACCTGAAAAGATACCACCCTCTAGTTTGAAAATCAGCTATAAAGTACACATAGACATCTCATATCACTTGGAGCCAGTAACTCTAGGCCTAGTGTTTACCATTCTAAACTTTATCATCACTAGAATAAATAGAAACCAGGGTAGATAGTGTTCAAAGCGTATAAAATTTCCAAACTCTATAAAAGCTCGAAACCATAAAAAACCTATAGGATACTATATATAATATACGTTAAGTTAAAGTTCTCGAGAACAATTTTCCAGACGAATCTCTCCCACTGTGTTGAATTTCGTTCGCTTAGAAAATAAGTAAAAAGGTACCTACTCAATATTCGATAATAATATAGAGAGATGTGGTAGAAAATTCCACACGAGATCATACACTTTATTTGATATATTTATAGTAAATGATGTGTTACTTATTGAATTTCGAAATACTGTGATGAGATTCCCCACTGAGTTTTCTGGTTGAATTTTTCCATTTACAATTTCAATATGGAAAAATTTGTTTTCAATATCGAATCTGTACATTTTATGAGTTGTATATATTATTTGAAAGCTATATGTATTTTACGATATCGCTCTTAGGTGGTTTTTTTATACATCGATATTAAATATTTAAAAACCGAATTAAATCTATTTCCTTGGATAATTCATTACGTAAATCCATCTATTCCACTGAAAGACGTCCACTGTTGGACATAGGTCTACCCGAAAGATCACCACGACGACCGGTCTTACGGCACTCACATCCAGTAGATGCACGACATTCACTAGGTCGTCGATCCACCTTATGGGGCTTACCCACACTACACTTTCCAATGCGTGGTAGACATTCGAGACTCGTTGGCTCCATCGGGCATCGGTTCTGCGAGCAATGTGCCAATTCCACAGCCACTTAAGTTTAGCAATTCTTAGGGCAATGTCGATTACTTTGGTTCTTCTGCGGATCTCCTCATTCCTGATTCCGTAAATAAATTAACTAATTATTTTAATAATAAAGTAAGGTTTTATAATATTATATTACGTCTTTTTTGTATGGACGGTATTGTTTTCTATGGTTTTATACGGAACAAATTATAACGAACAAAGTTGACAAACAACAAAAAAAAAAACACGTTTCAACGCACTGAAAAATGTTTCCCTATGAGAATTCAACTGGGCATTATATATACAATAAAAATAATATACGATGGTATATTTCATAGAAAGTTACAGTGAAAAAGTATAGTAACTTTGTTTCGTGGCATCACAAACCTTTGCCAAGAACGGACGCGTTTGTCTTCGGTTCTTATCTAGGTACTTCAGTACGTGACTCCGAGCTTACAACGACAAATTTAATTTTAACGCCCGCTGAGTTTATTTTTGTGATCCTCTCTCCACTAAATCTTATTTTACCGTCTGCATTGCTAAAGTTGTTTTAATACTATGCATCTGTGCAGTTCTATTAATGTTTATTATCTACGACATAAGAATCATATTGCCGTAATTTGGCAGTGTTTATAACACGGTTTTCCGAAGTGGCCGACCGTTGACAGATGACGACATCGCGAAGCTCTTTCTTGCCTTGTTTCCTTGGACCCTTAACTCGATTTGGGTAAATGAGACCCGTGATTCGAGTCATCTGTTGAACAGGGACGCATCTATACGTAAGACAGAGAGGGAGCTAGATCAGACGCATCGGCAAAGAGTAATCGGTCGGAAGGAAAACTTTCGGGGATGTCCTGTTATTGAAATGTTTTTGTTTCGATTGATTTCGGCAAATAAAGTGTCCATAATTCACATTGATGTAAAACATGATTAATTTTGACTTAACCACAACATATGATTTTAATATAATGTGTTATTCAAAGAAACGCAATTTAATTGAATAATCATCTAATGTGGATTTTGGCAAAACTTTTTGGCAACAATACTCACATGATTATCCTTTAACGACTCTTGGAGGACCTAGCAAGCCGCTCCAACTTTGTCTTCGGTCTGGCTTTAGTTCGGACTAAATTTCTATTTAAAGTAACAGTCTCCGCTTATCTGGTTAGTTGGTTAATGCAACAAAGGAGATTACCGTGGATGCTTCTAAAAATCAAAATTAAAACATTTATTTTACACACAATCCATATGTCGTTTGCATACGAATTGAATAATGCAGTGATAATTATAAGAATCCTGCACTAATTTAGTTCATTTTACATTATTTTAATGGTAACAATAAATTATTTGTGGCAGCACAAAATATAGAAATTTCTATCTCTTCAATACGTAATTAAAACGGGTGTTTGGGAAGTGATTTTGACCTATGATTGTGACCTAGGTAGCACTTAAGAATTAAATACATATGGAATTAAATAAACAACCTTGATGTATGTATACATTCATTTACGCGTTTAAAAACTTTGAATGGCCCCTTAATAAGTCATCGCACGTTGTATTAATTAATTACTCGATGGACTGTTCATTAATTTAAAAGCTTTCGTCATGAGTTTCCGGAGGTAATAAAAATTTAAAGCGAAATTAAATTTACTGACTTATTAAAATTGTATCATACATATTGTTGTTAATTTACTATTGAAATTGTTTAAAAAAAGCACTAACAAGACTACAATTTTTATAATCAAAAGTACTAATTTACTTTGAGTACCAATGTCTCGGAGGTTTTTGGCAAAGACGCAAAAGTGGTTGATGACGCCAAGTTTTGATGCAGCGCACGTCCACAACTGCGAAGGAAACTAAATTGTTCCTAAACAAGAGCAACCACTTTCGACGTTTTTTTTTTAACCTAGCTAATGCTTTTGGCCGGAAAGCCCTTAGCAGCTTCACTGTAACTTTGGGGACGAGTGCAGAAGGCTCAAAGTCCCCCCAATGAAGATGGTAGGGGGTCTGAAGGGACGTCTCCGCACCAGTATGGGAATCACCCAGCGAGAAGCGCCGGAAATACCCACTAAACTCCCCGGGGCCACCCGTCGCATTCAGGGGACGATACGGGATCGATGTCACAAATACCGCGTCATCCGCTGCGGCAGGCCCAACAGGGCCATGTCCACTAATTAGCCCGTTGGGGATGTGCGGGAAGTCGCTGCCTGACCCACAGGCTCTCTTCGCCCGATTCTCCAGAGAGAATTTTCATCCGGGGGAAGGGGTAGTAACAGACTGACACACAGTCTCTCCACCCCTCGCCCCTCAAAGAAGAAGAAGATCAAGAGATCACCCGCTAGCTGAAGAAAAAGGTCTCTCTCCTCTTACTGGTCTTGTCAACCGACAAGACGTAGTAAGGAGAGAGACGGATTTTCGACCCTAGCTAATCCCTACATTTCACACTTTCGACGATGATTTCACTCACAGCTCACACCCAAAAGTAATTTCGATAATACGTGTGCTTTCAGTGACACCTTAACACTTTCAAATGTCAACACTAGCCTTCTTAACATATTCTAAAGAAGATAATGAGAAGAAAGGATTTCGAAGTATACAGTTACGATATCTTGAATAATATAGCAGTAGAAGAACGAAATTGTGAAGAGATTTCTTATCCATTAACGAGACAGCAAGGGGGCAAGTCGTCGATCAAAAGGAAAGGGAATCAAAAGTATAAAGTAAATTAGGCTTCTCGACTGGGTTGTTTTCTGAACCAGTGGAAGTGTTTTGATTGCGTTGTTTTGTTCATAAGGGGCCTAAATTGAATAAAGGTTTTTTATTTTTTATTTTGAGGCTAGACAATGTTATGATTTGTAAAGTCGATAAGGTTCTGTCGGAAAGTAGCAATGCACACACGGGGTGCTTGTATCATATTATGTGGAGTACAATCCTATTTAAGACCTGTGACCTTTGACCTTTGTTTCATATGATGTTGTAAAATTACCAGTTCTCTCATTCGCCCATTTTTATTAAGAACATTTTAAGTATTTTGGGATTTTATATTTATTTAGATTTATTTTATCTGTTTGCCCCATTACAAAGACAGTGACTACCGTCGAGAAATCAGCTGTCCGTTGTCTGTCGTCTCTGTAATGAGTTCCTCAGACGTGTTATAAAAAAGAGGGGAAATTTCAGGTACATCAAAAATTAACATTACGCAGTGATAACACTAGAACATTTATTGGGTACCTCACATTCCACCCGTCCAACATTTTGGTAGTGTTTATCATCACCATTAGCCGATAGTATAAAGTGCATCGAATAAATTACACCATGTTATTAGTAAAAAAAAAGTAAGACTCTTCGCATACCTAATATTTCTAAAACTGTTCCTTAAAAGGCATTTGCCTAACAATTTAAGATCAAATAAAATGTTCGATAACCGTAAAGATTATATAATAGATGTAGAGAACAATATAAAATTATATCAAAAATGAAAAGAAAACTTATTTCAGTAATATATTAACATTACAGTCCATGGAGAATAAAATGTAAATATATATTTTTAAATACCCCTTAATAAAAACACCTCGAATTTACATTATCTCGGGATCCTTTACACGAACACGTATGTCACAGGAACGATGGCTCATCCAGAAAGGGACCACGCATAATTTCACCGTATACTTTGTAAATTCACTCGAATATTTGCAATTCTGATCCCGCCCGGAGGACGGCGCCGCAATCGGTTGACGTTTACCCCCCCACAAATTGGGGACATTCGTGACGGAAGCGGGGAACAATCCTCGAACGTTACGAATCTTTATTGACAGTTGAGTGGGCAGTTCAAATATTATGCTTATCCGACAATAATCATACGGATATAGTACAAAAACTAACTCTATCTCCCTGTAAGGGTATTAGGTACTAGTTTGTTAATTTTAACCCTGCGTTCACATATAATAATGTCCATTATTTGTAATTATTAAATGCTTTGTACCTATTAAATATTCAAACGTTTTGGTAAAGTCTTACAAATAATCTGAAGTGGGCTGCTTTTTTTTACCTTAACTACATTCATAATATTGTTCTAGAATCTTTTCCCTATACTAAATTATACAACAACACTAACCCTGAAACCTTACTACAGAATACATCTATAATCTATACTAACAAACAAAATTGAAAAGTCTGTTTGTAATATAAAAAAAAACATTTTTTACTGAAAGCACATGAATATTCTGAAGAGAAGAGAGCAGGAAGTGCATGTGGCTAAAATAATAATGAATGTATGTGGAAGAATGATAATGTAAAGGCCAAACTTTGAATGACGTATGTAAAAAATGATATGAAAGAAACAGGAGTGAATGAAGAGATGACGGCTGATAGGGACGTATGGAAGAAGAAAACATACTGCGCCGACCCCAAGTGAGTTAGGAACAGGGCGTGAGAATGACGATGATGACATATGAATGTACCATACCATAACCTATGCCAGAAATATATATTATTTTATTTCTGTCTGTTTGTTTATTGCAGGTAATCTCCAGAACGGCTGGACCGATTTTGACGAGACCTTTTTGGCAGATAGTTGAAGCTACTTTTATTTTTCGAAAATTGATAAATTCATGAAATTGGTGAATAAAATCCGATTTAATGTACAGTTTTACTGGCAGGCGTTTGAGTTTGTGAGAAATATCTCTGCTTTTTGTCAGTACCAAAAATAATTTCATAAAGGTTCCGCATAAAACAATTACAACACAAGAAATTGTGAAAAAAAAAATGTAATGATCCGTTTTACTACCAAGTGGTTGAATTGATAACAAATATCTATGCTTTCTTTTAGTACCAAAAAAAAGTTAGGAAAATAGTTAGAGTTCTGTGTAAAAAAAAATGAAAACGCATGAAACGTTGAAACGAATATAATTCAATGGTCAGTACCATGAAAATGTAATTTTCCAATGGTTACTTGAAAACTATATTACACAGTGTAAAATATATGAAGGACAGGCGGTGCCGCGGGAAGACAGCTAGAAGAAAAATAAATTTAAGTAAATCACTTTAGTACTTTGCGACTTATAAGTACACTAACAAACAGACAGAGAGATGTTGCCCTTAAATTATATGTATAAAAGGCCATGTCTGTATGTCCGTTAGTAAACGCAAGTGTAGCTGCGGGCACACAGCTCGACATATTTCTTTACTTTTATTTACATTAGACCGCTGTTTCTCAACCAGATTTTGCTTACCACCTACTTTGAGAGTATATTTTTTCCTTCTAGAGTCCCCTATCTTAATTATTATGCCTTTTTTGGACTATATTTTTAATATGTCCAAGCCCTCTGTGCGCTTATATTAATGTCGCCCAATTTTCTCTGGTAGTCTCTCTGTCTGTTTGTTACGATTAATTTGGATTAAGCTGGACAGATTTTGACGGCAATATTTTTGCCACATAGATTTTTTTGTTTTTCACTGACTAAACGCTGTTTACCAGAAGGTCCTTGACAGCTTCATCGGACTTTGAGACGATCGCTTAAGGCACTCATCCTAAGAATGGTAGCAAGCGCAAGGGCACCAAAATGGTACGCACCTCGGCTTGAGTTAAAAGTTAAACCCACGTTAAAAGTTTGGCAGAATTTGCTCTAACTAACCTAACGGTTGTAAAGAAAGAAAGGTCCCTAACAGAACTTATGTACCTAACGTATTCTGTGCAGTGCGATGCATGTTATGCTAATGCATGCGGTGTTAATGTATCGCGTTGTCGCCGACTACAAGAGCTTTCCCAGGTGGTGATCCGAGCATGTCTTGTGCAACTGCTGGAGAAGGACCCGGAGTGTGTCCAGGAGCAAAATTAGCCGCCCATCTCTGGCGGTGGAAACGGTGGTTACGCGGCCGTGGCCGGGAGTACGTTTGATTACTCGGTTGAGGAAGAACAATTCTGTTAGCGAGCGTTATCTTATTTTCTGGATCAGTTATTATATTACGTACAGTGTAACGTTGTAACTTCGCGCGCATAACGGGATTCTTTCAGCTCCTCGCGGCAGACGCGTCGGAACGCTTTATCGAGACAGTCGCGTTATTAGTATATAATTAAATTTACCTTCTACCTCCTATTTTAATTGTATTGTCTAAATATAAAATTAAAGATCTATATCCCGCTAGGGTGAGTAACCTTTCCGGGCCATTGCACCGATGGGCCTGGTGGGTTTGCCGCAGGGGGCGACGCGGCGACATGCCTGGCAACCCCGTATCGCCCCCACTCCAAATGCGGCGGACGGCCCCGGGGGGTTTTAGTGGGTAGTCCCGGGCGCTTCTCGCCCGGGTTTGAGTCCCACACTGGCACGGAACTCGTCACTCCGTGCCCCCTTACTTATTGTATTGGAGAGACTTGCTCTCACTAATACAATAGGTAAGGTGAGTGCGTAAATGCATTTCCCCCCGTCAAAAAAAAAAAAAAAAAAGGGTGAGTAACCTTTATCTTTTTTATTGTGTTCTTTCCTATGTAAATGCTGAGTTGCTTTGCGTAGGAAGTATTACAGTGTGGTTAGGGAGGCACTGAGCTTGTTGAGGGTTGTCTAGCCAGATATAATGCTTGCCTACGTCTTGGACTTCCAGAATCACCTACCTGTTACAAACAACTGAACACCGAGGGCGGAAAGAGGACTCTGGCTGCCATCTTAAGACCCCTAGAGGAACACCGAGGGCGGAAGGAAATCTTTTGCAGGCCAGTGTTCTTCCTCATACTACACCGATAGAACTGTAGTGGGCGGAAGAAGACTATTACTACCAGAACCCAGCTAGCCGGGATCCAAGCCGTTACAATAGATAGTTGAATTTTTCCGCGTAACTAAATCTTATACTTTTGTTTCGCGAAATTAATAAGGGTTCCGTTTAAAAAATGTTTTTTCATGAGAAATACCAATTAAAAACTTTTAAGAAAATAATTAGTGTTGTATGTAAAAAAAAAACTCATGAAATTTTGAACAAATTACGATACAATAGATAGCACCATTAACACATTATTTTGAAACGATTATTTAAAAAGTAAATTACGCAGTGTAGAATCATTTTAAAATTACTGAACAGATTTGAATATAATTCTGATTTACACATAACTAAACAAGAGGAAAAAACTCCGCTACATATAATTACGCTTTTCCATAGGGTTTTAACGATAATAATACAATAGTTAAACGAGAAAAATCTATAGATTTTTTTAAAGATGCACATTTTTTTGTTAAGGGTAACTATATATGTATAATCTTCAACATAAAATTTTTAACTCTAATCATAGGTTCCAAACGCCAACATTAAACACCTTGAAGTTAGTTGAAAATAATTGCTTGAAACGAAAGACGCTAAACAAAGACACCATGAAGTTAGTTGCAAGTGTTGTAACTAAAGTTCTTTTAAACATAAAACATATTATATAATATATTATACATGTTTATATAATTCGTTCATATTTCATTTTGTCGTTCAAACTTTTGCCTCGGTTCAAAACGGTGTAGTAAATATTCTTATTTATATTCAAGAATTACTACTATATTTTGTATAAAGTCTATAAATTCAAGAGAGTGTCAATTAAAAATAAAGAGTCCTGAGAAAATTTCGATACCGTATCAATAAGTGTGATCGGAGGTCCCTTGTTAGCTAGCTAATCAAACCTTTGTGAAGTATCGTAAAAAGGAATCGTAATAAGGAAGACAACGCTACCGGAGTATTGTCCCTTTGTTTGGACATCTGTGTCTTGGACCGGGTCTTTTGTACCTTTGTGAATTAAGTGAGAATAGAGAAAATAAATAGAATGATTAAATCGTGCTTGCTCATGAATTTCATTTAGAAGTAAACTAGACTTTATGTATATATAAGTTACAGGGTGGATCATTACGTGAACGATAGTGATGTCTGGAATTAACCCACATCTCTGTGCTTCCACTAACATTATTAAAACTACGATTTGTATAGTTTTTTATATGACAAAAAAAAAAAAAATTGATATATATTATATTTATGAAAAAAAAGAGAACCAGATCGAGTTTCTTGCCGGTTCTTCTCGACTGGGTTGTTTTCCGAACCGGTGGTAGTCTTTTAGACGTTCATAAGCGCCTTCTTAGGGCCTAAATTGAATAAATAAATTTTGATTTGATTTGATTTGATAAGTAATTGGTTTCACGGGAACCACTCTATCGATCTACATATAAGTAAATTATTAACTTCTTAGTTTACCTAGATACTGACTAAATTTTAAAATTGCAGTCAGAAATGTATATTTAACATTTTTTGGTTCGATTAAATTACACATTACATACATTACATTACATTTACATTTACATTACTTACATTATTGGGGGTATATTTTTGTAAACTGGCATCTAAAATGACCTAATTTATTATATGTTTACAGTAGTTAGGCTGAGGCCAGATATCAGTAAATAACTTTATTAATTCATTTAACAACGTAAGTGCGTAAGTTTTTGGACAGTTGGTTAGTTTTACCAAGAAATGACCACAGAACTAAGTGGACTACTAACCTAGTGTACTTATGAAAGTGATGTGTAATAAAATAGACAGGTGACATTTTTTTTTTTTAATTTTTTTTATAAGTAACTAATATTTACACTATACTGTACTCGTAGATTTTAATGGAAATTTTTATTTTGATTAAGGTTCACTTTCTAAGTGTATCCAAATAGATGTATTTTTCCTTAGTTTAAAATCGACATATTTATAATGATTTGACTCAATAGCAGATAATATTGTGTTAAATTGTTAATGAAACGCGGGTAGATCAAGCTGAGGTTCGTACCATTTTAGTGCTCTTCCAATTTTAGGCAGGGTGTCTTAAGCGGCTGAAACTTCGGTGAAGCTGTCAAGGCCCTTCTGGTCAATAGTTTTGGTCATTATAAGAAAAACTTTTTACAATGACTTTTTTACAGTATAAGAAACTTTTTTTAAGTATGGAGTGAACGGTGTTGACCCAAAGACAGCTTCACCAAACGTTTGGGGCGAACGCTTAGGACGCTTAGACTTCTCGGCTAGCGCAAAGGCATCATAGTGGTACGGACCTCGGTTTTGGTTCCGCTGAATTTAAAATCACACACTATATCTAAGTTAAGGAAACTTCGGATCTCAAGGTACCTTATAGAACCCATATAACTCTGTAGTGTGCAGGATCGTGTGATGCAGTCTAATGCGTGTTATGTGAGTGCATATGAGTGGCAGCGGGTACAGTAGCCTCTCCCATTTGGGATCGGAGTACGATCCTGGGGCTCTGCCAGGGGTGTGTATCATTACAAAGTTGACCGCGTTTCCCCGCCTAGAAACTATTATGTTATTAAATTTCTTAATTTATAGGATCAACTCGACTAGTTCTGTCTCTTTCTCTCGTTATTTATTATAAAAACTATGAAAGGAATCTAGCCCCACGTGAAATTAAACTTGTTTCTGTTACGCTCGAAACTATTTCTTAAGTTTTCTCAGCGTAAAACTATATGTGCTCACAAATACATACAACATTTGTACACAAAGTTATGGATGGTTATTTTTTTAAAGCAGTGAACATACTCGTATTTCAATACAAAAAAAAAAACACATTTAATACACCATAAGAGAATTAACAGATCAAATGTATTAAATTTTAAAACGAAGAATACATTTGTTATTTTTAAAAGAACTTTTAGCATAAAAATGGTAGCCGGAAATGTTGTTTCTCGGCTACCGTACATAGTGTGAAAATCCAAAAGTTGTTACGCGATCTACAGTCCTGAGAGAGATAAGAATCATTCAGCAGTCAATGAAGTGATCCTATTTTATAAACGTGCCACTTAAAAAGTTACCAGGTAAATTAAGTTACGTATTTATGTGTTTAGTGGTATAAATAAATGGGTAAAAATTACCGGTGACAGGTTTTCTGCTGTTCGCTGGTATCCCCATAATCAATTTATATGTAACCTGATGTAACAAAGCATTTATTAAAGCCTAATCAGAGAATTATATCTACCATTAAAAAAAATCATCTAAATGGACAAACAGACATAGGTTTCATTTTTTAATATTTATGGATGAATGGACAAACTCTTTTTACGCAAACTGTACTCCGCAGATTTACTCTCACAGATAATAATAGATTACAATCATGTATACAAATGATAACACTTGATACATGTAACACGGAGAATTTAATATCTAATTAAAAACAACTGCACGACTTACTTAAGCATAATTTAATATTGTTATTAAAATAAGGGTACATGTTACAATATGGTTCTAAAGCAGATCACCGATTTAGTAGACAATAAGTTTAAGCTCTATGTTAAACAGGCATTTCAAGTCCAAAGGAGGTGGATCATTACGTGAACGATAGTGATGTCTCGAAATGACACCCCTCTCTGTGCTTCCACTAAAACCGTTTATTGTTATTATGCTATAATATAAATTACACATTAAAAACATTTTAAAACCAGATCGAGTTTCTTGCCGGCTCTTCTCTGCTGAGCAGATTATAAGCACCATCCCGGTGCCCAAATTCTTCTCTAATACATCTGGTCCATTCCTTCTTCACCTTAAGAACCCTAGAAACTAAATCAGTGATTCAATTTTTTACTGCGAATTATTTTATTTCGTGTCAACCCTCGGTAATAATGAAGCGCAACGCTTTATTGTATTTACAACATAGAACATATTATTATTCGGTTAATTTATTTCGCTGTCGGCGGTACGATTCAGTGGTCTGTGAAACTTTACTTGTTCTCACCGCTGGGAAACTATTCCCAAAGTTTACCACCGCTGTTATGTAGTAAAACTTCATAAAACAATCGTATATATAACTATCTACAACTAATAGTATTTACTACGTATATAACGTACGACTTTTCGACATTAATCCAGATGTTTTTATCTGGACTATTTGTATATTATATAATAATAAACAGCTCTATATTAGAAATACATTTTATTTCTGTTTTAAATACAAATTCTAATTTTAAACAGTAGACATATTGTATCTAATATAAACGAAAGATAAAAAGGAAAAGGAAACAGTATTGCAAGAGTAAGAAAAAATAAAATGAACTTATTTAGGGCAGTTGCCAAATTAAAAACTAAAAATGTATGTTCATGATTTGAACACTAGTGGTAGCGTAGTTTTCAAAATTTGACTGTTATGCTTAGTGAAACTTTGAGGTAAGTGTACTATAAACTTTGTTCCCAGTTCTTACACCAACTATCGCCAAAATACTTTTATAGTGCGAGCAGGTAGAAACTTTAACCAAATCTGTAAGCTACATGACTTTGATGTACTCTCCACTAATTTAGTATCTGCTAGAAGACAGCTGAGCTTGGACTTTTTTTGTTAATCATGTCATCTTATAATATCTATTATTTAATGTTTAATATCATTTTCTCTTTTTAAATTTAGGATAAAATAAGTTGGATATAACGTTGTGACTTTATTTCACATGTGTATTTCCTAGAAATTTAATGTCAATTCGTGAAAATCTGTAATTGGCTAATCATTGTATATTCTTAGTGCTATATCGTTTTATTGCTGTAGATTTTCCATATAAATAAATAAATAAATAAAGATAAAATAAAGCAAGAAAGAAAATAGGTTGAGGATAAAGCTATTTTAGTGTTACGTAATAGTAAGCAAATCTTTACTTAAGCATGGTGATACATGAATAGACAAAACCAAAAAAGGACACTTGGTTCAGTATTGAATCGCTCTGGCCTTAGATACCGAGATGAGGAAGAGTGTACTTGCGTAGTCGTTAGCGAATTTTCTAAAGACATTTTTTTTAATTAATTAAAATATAAGATATATGTTGACAAATTTCTGACAATGATACTTATATTTTTCTACACAAAAGTCGTTACTATTCACGAATCGAATACATATCATATAATTTTAACAAAAAATATAGGTGAACATTGCTTACATAATCACTACTAAGATCCTCCATCGCCTATGTCATAAACATAAATAAGCAAACCATAACACCCCGTTGATGCGTACGTTATATTTGAAGGGCAACGAAGGGTACTGAACTGTTTATAATTATAATATTAGACATAGAATAACAATATTAATGTGCATGGTTCGGAGATTTTATTATTAATGTAAGCGCATAAGTAGGGATGCACCACAACTCTTCCAGTAGTTTCTCGAGCTCCTTCCGCTCTCCGTTAAGCAAACTTCATCACTCCAACATGTAGCATTATTTTTGCTAAAATGAGAAAGTTAATTAAAAGCCGTCTTAGGAAGTAGTCCAAACCAACGACCGCATCATTATGGTACCCTTGTGCAAGCTGTGATTCTTGCGGTTCGTTTTAAAAGTTGGGTCAATATTTGAAGGCTCTTTCCGGTGATCAGCATTTATGCAATCCAAAAGAAAAATAATATGGGAGTGGAATGAAACGAAATGAAGGCCTACTGAAAGTTGTAGACGCTTCACTCATTAATTACATGTACATATTCCATGACTTATTCGCACTTCTATCCCTTGTATTTGTCGCCAACGTTTTGTAGTTATTAGTGATTATTTCGAACTGCCTAAACGTTGTAGACCTGGTGAGTCTTGACAGCTTCACTGGACTTTGGGGTGAACGGACAAGATACTCGGCTAACGCAATTGATCATTATTCAATTCTTGTCGGCATTCTATGACAATCTCTATGATATCAGTAGTGTCATTTCTTCTTTTGTTCGATAAATATTTTGGTAGGAACAGAGATACTGTAAGGATATCTAACCTATATCAATAAGTACCTTTTATTTCACACGTAACGGTTGACCTACAATTTCTTAGTAAACTAAAGGGAAACTATTTGACAATGAACTTTTTGCCGCCAATGAAAGCCAAATCAATCCGATTTTAATATAACTCATTAATTTTGATCAAGTCATATATTTGAAATAAAATGCCACTGGAAATAAAATGATTTTATAAACTAAGGGTGGAATAAATTAAATGCAACTCATTATTTCACCTATATTTTTAATGATCATTTAATAAGATTTAGCTTCATGTACTCTCGGAAAGGGTCAAAAAGGATTTATCAAATAACATATTAATCTATTTCTTTATTCTTTTTCAGTAAAAACTACCAGAAGCCCCAATCGTGCCTCAACTACACGCGATTCTGATTAGCTAAGTGAGAAACGAGAGAGGCCTTTCCAGACCGAATGCATAAGCTTTCATCAATATTTACTATGAAAGTCACTATTTATTTAACACGAATATATAAAGCCTCGTCTTATAGTGTAATTCAATGAGAAAATAACAAAAAAAAAAACAATATAACTCAAAACGTTGAGTAATTGAATAATATAAGGATCCTTGGGAACTTCTACAAAGAGATGATGATAATATTAGATACAGAAAATAAACGGTCTAACCTTCTAATATTATAACTGTGTAGTTTTTATTAGATCTTGGAAAGAGAAAATATCTTTTAAATGATCATTAAAACTTTATTTTTAACACTGGATTTAAGTGTTACAAATGTATTAATTTTTTTTAATAACAATTTAGTTTTTTATAGCTACTTCAAAATACAAATTTCAACGATATCGTCGTTGAAATAGAGAACAAATTTATCTAAAAATATCGTCCGCCTTGACCTACCCTTGTACTTGAAATTAGGGCTTCGTATTTTTCACTTTAAATTATACATCAGGGTAACTATTACTTGTACTTTTAAAGTGTAATTATGCCAGTATACTTAGCTGATAATGGAATACTGACACTTGATAAGTTTATGGTGCGTTTTAAGTTTTCTCATTGATAAAGCCAGCGTAACTAATTGATGATAACAGTGACGTCATTTTAACTTAATCACTCCCTAATCTCTCATCAGCAAACTCTATATAGATCCGCCGCCCTATCATTTACAAACTTTCCAAACAGCATATGAAATTTGTTCTCACTTTCTATTCCGTATAAAGTTAAATAAAAAAACCTTATTAAAACTATCTAGATTGTTATCTAGATTGTTAAAGAAAATCAAGGAACAGAGAGAACTAAATGACTAACTTAGGTTACTAATAGACTTACTGATTGCCTGCCAAATTTATGTCTTCAATACCTAGCCAAAAGCAATATCCATAATAAATTCTGGTCTGTAATGCCAGTTGATAATTTCCCCACACCATGTTACTGTTATTATTGAAAATGAAATCACATTATCATCGACCGTATTAATTGCTTACGTATGCTGCGTACTTTAATAATATGGATATTTTAAATACTCATTATTTCGTTCCGCAATATAATCCGATACATTAAAACACTCGCATTATATTTTAAGTCCAACGTATGTATATGTATGTTTTTTTTTATTAGTCCCCATCATCCTCTAGCTTGACCAGAGATCTGTTTATAGATATACCTGTGTTTATAGAATGTCAGGCATGTTCACTTTAACGGATGGAACTTAAGTGAGCACGTGTCGGCTCTGCAGAGTCTTATATAGTACTCCCCTGTGATCTAACATTTGATGGTTGAGCAAGACGACAATATCGTTAGGCGCCACCGGAAGTATGACTTGTATTTGTTTAGTTATTTGTGTATATGGATCATTCCACCTGAAATTGACCCATAGTTAGAATCGACCTCATTCGATTTGGACAAATTTTGGTCAGAAGCTTTCTCGTATTATAAAACGAAGTTGCTAAAGTACCTTGTATTACCTTATTAAAAACAAAAATCATATTTCCATATATTTCAAGACCTTTTAAGAAAAATCCAAGATTTAATAAAATGAGCCAAAAATTGGATGTTCATCGTCAATTTTAACGATTTTCAATAATGCAACATTCCATACTTTTGAAAAAGCAAAATCAAAATTTCCAAAATTTCAAGATACTAGAAGAATAGTCCAAGGTATTCGACAAAATAAAATGAGCCAAAAATGTTATGTTCATTGTCAATTTTGACGATTTTTAACAATTCTAAATTGTACAAAGTCGAGATTTTTTAAATTGTTAATTTAAATAAAATTCAAAGCTCCAAGTATCTTTTTTAAAATTAAATCTGGTCCACTCCTGTAACTAT